>CM037159.1:12768594-13315910 GCA_020921065.1 Vaccinium darrowii | reverse complement strand
GTAGCACTTGTATTGCCTCGGGTCAACTGCTTCCTTTTGTTTATTTGGGTTCATTTATTGTCCTTGTTGATGGCTACGGTTTGATGATTGTGGGGCTGCTCAGCTGCTTGGTGCTGGTTTTGGCCATTGTAGGGTTGTTTGCAGTGTGGCGTCTATGGTATGGGTTTGGAAGAAATGTTGTGGCTGTTGGATTGTTTCAGTGGTTGGGGTAGGTGGTTGTTTTGTTTGATGTAGGTTTGTTTTATAGACGGGTAAATAAGCTTTGGATGAATCGGCCCCTAGTATAGGGTACCGCCGTAGCTAGTTCATATTCAATAACCACGGTTGTGATGTCTTAATTTCTACACATACCCTAACAATCTCTGCATTGTAGTTGGTCCTGACCATCTAGTAACAGAATATTCAGTTAATTAAAGCATATTTCGTTGATTAAAAATTCTTAAACACTCAATTGGCTGCGGAAACATGAATTTGATAACTTCATAAAAAAAATACTGGAGTTAAGTCTTGACTATGCGATTGCATTAGAGAAATAGAAACTTTTTTTTATCAAATTAACATAGCTCTAACTAGAGTAAGGTTCAAACCTTCTTCTGGGATTATCTTGACAATATGATCTTCTGGCCGGAGGTACTACTCCCTTCTTTCTTCTTCAACACCTGGCATGAAACGTCAGAGCCATACAACACTATGAGTGAATGACACTCGGATAATCTCTACACTTTTAACCCTCACTTTACAAGTATAATGAGCAGTTTGTAGGAACAGAAGTGCATAAATAAAGAACAAGTAATTTGATTCATTCTCTAGCCTTTATCTTATATAATTTCCTAGAATCTCAACCTTGAGATATATCCTCCCAGTTTAACCACTAAACTAGGGTTAACCTTGTAATTCTACTAGCTACTAGCTCCCTCCTTCCTTTCCCAACCAGGGAGCTCGAATGAAAGGCCTAACTTACCTGTAGTCTATTTCATCTATTACCTAGCAAGGATGGAACGAAAACCCCCAAGGAACTACCATACCCGTGGGGTTTGAGTACATATCTACACTCTTTCTAGCTTTTAGGGAAAAATTCCATTTGACCGACTATAACCTACAACTACAGTAAAAAAACCATCATAACCACCAAATGTTCATAGAGAGTAATCACGTTGTGCCATTTTAACTTAGAAACGTCTAAGTGACCTTCTACGTACGTACACCAACCGCAATGAAGCTAAGTCCTTGCTAACACGGATCAATCCACAACGTACAAATTTATCAAAATTATAGAGAAATAAAATCAACAATTGATAATCAGCGAGGGTAATATGGGTTCTTCCTTTATTATTTCAATACGAACTTATTTCTTCTTTTAGTATATTTATGATATTATTACTCAATACTATGTACGTTTTAATCTATTAGTACACACTTATCATATTAAACTAAGGTTTATTCACACTAATATTTTCAATAAACAAGTGAAATGTTCTTTTACTTACAAATTCCATCCACAAAGGTTAGAGGTCAAATAACCCATGAAATCCCATTCTAGGTTTAAATTCTTAGGAATTGCTAGTCCGTGGGCCTAAGTGTAATTAATCAGCTTCATCATCAGAGCATAAAACAGAGCGTTGCTGGATACCTAGTCCGAACCAGCCCTTCGTTCGTCTGGACGAGCTAGGCAGCCAAATATGGTATTTGCTTGGGAAAATTGGTTTTGGTTCATGGGCAGGCAAGGCCCAAGAGGCCCGGGACTGGGCCAGGGATTTTTTGGGGGAAAAAGTCCCTCCTATTATGAATAGTTAAAAATATTAGTTTTTGCGCATCACAAACAGTGAAACACAAATGATCTTCTTGGCCCAACGGTAAGCAGAGTGTATTCTATTCTTTGTGTCTGAGTTTGAATCTGTCCTAGACTTTGTTTTTAAGCGTTTTTTAAGTGATTATTGTAAGAAAATAACTCTAATGTAGGAATTTGGAACTATCATGTTTTAAAACTGTCACTGACACCCCAAGGAGCTATTTGTGACACTGGAACTAAAACATGTTTATTGTTCAATATGGACTGTAACTATTATATACCCAAATTATTCATTGTTGTTTAATTGTAAAAAAATGTAGACCCCACTTGATGATTGGGCCTAGAACCCCAAATACCATGGGTTGGCCTTGTTCATGGGATCGAATTCTACCACTATAATTCATGAAATACACTATACTTGGACTTAATATACTTAGGAAAATAGGAATATATAGAGTTATATCTACCAGCGGTCCGGACGAAAAGCCATGCGAAGGAGTCCAGTGATACTGTGATTGGCGGTGAAAAGTATAATTTTGAACACAACTTTGACCACCATAACTCACTTAAAAATCAACCATTTCGAATGATTCTTATGCCTAAAGCGAAGTTCTTCAAGTGTTGTACAACTCTCATGAAAGAACCTAGGCCTAAAAACGACTCTAACATGTAGAAAAATATGGGGATTTATAGAGGGTCAGTGACCTACGTGGTCTTTACTCGAGATTTTGCTAAACTTTGGATGGCAATAACTTGGTCCAAATTAAATCATTTTAGAACATTCTCGAATCTAAATCGAACATCTTGAAGCTCTCTACAACTTTCATGAGGAACATAAAACTTACAATGGGAGAAGGAGTGAGGTATGTGGAAGAGTGCAAAGAGGGGATTGGCAGAGATGAGGGGTGGTTGGAGGGTGATGTGGGAGGTATGAGGTGAGGGAAGTGATGGGTAAGGGATTAGGGATGGGAAATGGTTTGATTGTGGAGATGGGTAACTTAGAGTGTAGGTTTGGATGATAGGGTTAGGAGAAGAATTTATAAACAACGATTTACGAAAGGGAGTGCAAAATTGTCTTTTCTTCTTCTCTTTCTAACAAGCGCTATGGGATATATACGGCAGCTTTCCAGTCAGGGATCCCTGACTGAAGGTTTTTGGGTGCTTTGAAGCTTTTAAAACGTATTTTTACATGATTCAAACCGTCCAATGTATTTAAAACGTGTTTTTAAGGGTCCCCGCGAGAAATCGTCAATAAAAAATACCAGGAAGGGCTTGATCCGAGCAATTTTCCACAAAAACTGTACATTTACAGTTTTATAAAAAATGTTGATTACAACGGGAGAAGGAGTGAGGTATGTGGAAGGGTTCAAAGAGAGGATATATTGGTCGAGATGGGGGGGTGGTTGGATGGTGATGTGGAAGGTAAGGTATGTGGAAGGGTTCAAAGAGAGGATATATTGGTCGAGATGGGGGGTGGTTGGATGGTGATGTGGAAGGTATATATGGTGTGTGTGAGAGAAGTGATGGGGAATGGTTTTGAGTGTGGAGATGGGTAACTTAAGAGTGTGGGTGAAATTACGAGTGAGTTACTAGTTGATCTTGACTCAAAGGGTCGGCTAGGGAAATTACAAGTGAGTTGCTAGCTAGTTGATCTTGACTCAAAAGGCTAGGGAAATTTCCAGTGAGTTACTAGTTGATCTTGTAAAACAAGTAAATAGTTTTCTTTTCCGTTTAACAAGTAAATAGTTATCGCCGCACGTCATTAATCTAGTTCCACAATCATATGATCACATGTTCACATATTAGCCCAATAACCAGATGTGCAGGCCAGTTTGCGAGCACTTCGATTAAGTCTATAGTTACATAATTACTTTATTAGTCTGGTCATTTAGTCAGGCTAATTTTTATTATTAATTTTATCACCCCTAAAGTTATTTTGCTAACCATATAAATTATAGGCTATTGATTCAAAGGAATTATTTTATTCAAAAAAAATTAGGGCAAAAAATCGGGTCGTTATGATCGGAACCATTGAACTAAAATCCTAGAGTCGTCCCTGGGTAATGCATATATTTGGGTTTATATGAATGTGAGTTTATTTGCATGTGTTTGTGCAAAGTGTGAGTGATTCTAGATTTTTTTCACCCCGCCTCTAAACCAATTTTTTCCAACTGTTCTAAACTACTCGATATCAGTTTAAAGTTTTAGCATGACTTTATCATTGGATTTTTATTTTTATTTTGTCATTAGACTAACCTACGCACAACTCGATTTTGTTTTAGAAAACCATTCTACTGTCATTAGCGGAGGCACAATTTAGACGGGAAAAAAAAATCCGTGTGGATTGACACTAAAATATTGCTAATACCTCAAAAATTTCAAACCTGAAACCTAGAAAAGAAATGTTCCACTAAAAAAAAAAACTGGTTTTGTTTTAACTCAAAAACCATTCTATTCCACTAACAAAAAACTCCCCAAAAAACTTATTTTGTTTTAATTCTAAAACCACTCTATTCCACTAACAAAAAAACTACAAACAAAAAACCAACTACCCTTTACAATAAACTACAACTAAAAAACCAAAAAACACTTTAGTGGAACAAATTGTAGATTTAAACTACAACTAAAGGTCTAAAAAACTAAAAAATCAAAAAACACTTTAGTAGTGGAACATGGCCTTATGAGTCTTGCATCTACTCCCATCTCCTTTTGAAATGTCAATGTCCCAAGTTTATTTAAGTGTGGAAAAATGATTAGAAAAACATATCTTGCAGACTTGGGTGCCGCCCGACTCGAATTCAAACGGTTCCAATCCTTTGTTTTTTTTTTCTTTTCTTTTTTGGTTATCTTCCCATCCATAGTCTAGGCATTCACCCTGGTGTCAAATGGGCCTTGACGGCCCGCCACGGCACGGGCACGGCACGAAAAACTCCGGCACGGGCACGGTTTGGGCACGGTAAAAGTTGGGCAAGGCACGGCACGGCACGGGCACGGGCACGGGGCACGGAAAATGGGGGCACGGCACGGGCACGACACGGTAGTTGGACTGGCGTGGCACGACACGGCACGACACGGACTTAATCAGGCACGGCACGGACTTAATCAGGCACGGCACGGTTTTAATCTGGCACGACACGGGCACGGGCACGGTTTTAGTCTGGCACGGCCCGGGCACGGGCACGGTTTTAGTCTGGCACGGCACGACACGGACTTAATCAGGCACGGCACAGGCACGACACGGTTTTAGTCTGGCACGGCACGGCACGACACGGCACGGAAGTGTAAAGGGCACGACATGGTATAATAACGAAAAGAATTAGTTAGGGAAAATAAAAATAAAATAAGGAAAATAAATTTTATTTTATTTCAAAAAATGAGGAAAAATAAAAAATGAATTTTTGAATAATAAAAGTGAAAATTTTGATTTTTGAATTGGTAGGTGAAAAATAATTTTTTGTAATTACGCAATATGTCACGGAGATAGAGAGAGAGAGAGAGAGAGAGAGAGAGAGAGAGAGAGAGAGAGAGAGAGAGAGAGAGAGAGAGAGAGAGAGAGAGAGTTTTCATCAAATAAATGGACTTTAGAAAAATAAATAAATACATAATAAATAAAAAATGCATTTTTATTAAATAAATGAAGTTGCCAAATGCCAAAATAATGAAAAAAAAAAGATGGAAATAAAAAATGATTTTGTGAATAATAAAAGTGAAAATTTTGATTTTTGAATTGATAGGTGAAAAATATTTTTTTGTAATTACGCAATATATCACGGAGAGACAGAGAGAGAGAGAGAGAGAGAGAGAGAGAGAGAAAGAGCTGAATTTAGAATAAGTTTTCATTAAATAAATGGACTTTAGAAAAATAAGTAAATACATAATACAAAAAAAATACATTTTTATTAAATAAATGAAGTTGCCAAATGCCATAATTATGAAAACAAAAAAGATGGAAATTAAAAATGATTTTATAAATAATAATTAGAATTTAATAAATGGACTTGCCATAATAAGAAGAAAAAAAAATGAGGTAAAATAAAAATAAAATTTTGAATAATAGTTATAATTTAATAAATGCACTTGCCAAATAAGGGTGAAAAAAAGTGGGGAAAAAAAGGATTTTTTTGAATATATTTGAAATAAATAAATGGACTTCACAAAAATAAATAAATACATAATAAATAAATAAAAATACATTTTTATTAGTGCAATGAATTAAGTTGGTAAATGCCATAATAAGGAAAAATGAGGGAAATTAAAATTGAACTTTTTGAATAAAATTTTGATTATATTATGCATTAGCCACACGATCGCAACACATTTATGACGATCCACACCGTTCACTTTATTTGTTTTGCTATTTTAATCACCCTCGCCAAATTTGAAGTCCATCGGGTATTGAAAACCCTTTCATCAGGGACGTTGATTTATTATCAACCGACAATTTGTGTCCTTCGATCAAATACGTAACGATGGTTAAATCACTTCATTTTTTGCATGGAGGATAAAATCACTCCCACTTGCAATCTAGACGGTTCCGATACAAAAAAAATTGCTCTGGTGTTCGTCGAGTCATTCATTATAGGACATTATTGCTCTTGAATGCACCGAATTTGATCTGATCAGATGGTTCCCGACATTTGATAGCCACCGTTTTCGGGGAAAATGATAGAATCAATAAGATATGAGATCGTAACGGTTTAGATCGAACATTCGATAAATCGAGTCTGCACCTGCCTTTTGATCATATACATCGAACTAACTTGGTTATGAACAAAGATGTTATGCTATATGGTAATGCACGCTAGACACGCGATCTCAACATAATTATGGCGATCCAAACCGTTCACATTGTTTGTATTGCTTTTTTAATCACTCTCGCCAAATTTGAAGACAATCGGGTATTCAAATCCTTTTAATTGGGACGTTGATTTATTGTAAACCAAATTTTTGTCTTATTCGATCAGGTACTTAGTGATAATTAATGTACTTGATTTTTTGCACAGAGGATATAATCACTCCAACGCAAAATGTAGACGGTTCCGATTCGAAGAAAAAGACTCTAAAAACCCTCGCGTAGTACAATTTTACGGCAAATTTTACCGTTGGGTGCATTGATGGGATGTGTGACTCAACACACTAAATAATATACCTACTATAAATACTATCTTACTATTGTGAACCCTATTCAACCGGCTCTTTCTCTCTCTTCATCCACAGTGATCTCTCTCTCTCTCTCTCCCCGATCGTCTCTCTCTCTCTCTCTCTCTCTCACCAGTCACCGACAGTCACCGACAGTCACCCCCACCAGGCCACCACCACCGGTCACCGACAGTCACCACCACCACCACCAGTCACCACCAGTCACCGACAGTCACCACCCCCACCACCACCAGTCACCACCATCACCACAACCCCAAATCGAAACCCTAAATCACCACCAGGCACCGACAGTCACCACGACCACCACCACCAGTCACCACCACCACCACAACCCCAGATCGAAACCCTAAATCACCACCAGTCATCACCACAGTCACCACCATCACCACAACCCCAAATCGAAACCCTAAATCACCACCACTCACCAGTCAGTCACCACCCCCACCACCACCAGTCACCACCATCACCACAACCCCAGATCGAAACCCTAAATCACCACTAGTCATCACCACAGTCACCACCATCACCACAACCCCAAATCGAAACCCTAAATCACCACCAGTCACCGACAGTCACCACCCCCACCACCACCAATCACCACCATCACCACAACCCCAGATCGAAACCCTAAATCACCACCAGTCATCACCACAGTCACCACAATCACCACAACCCCAACTCGAAACCCTAAATCACCACCAGTCACCACCACCACCACCAGCAGTCACCACCATCACCACAACTCCAAATCGAAACCCTAAATCACCACCACCACAACCCCAAATCGAAACCCTAAATCAGTGCTTCTGTGCTGTTGGTTCAGTGCTTCTGTGCTGTTGGTTCAGTGCTTCTGCGCTGTTGGTTCAGTGCTTGGTAACTGTGGTTACTGTCACTTTATTTTGTTTGATGTTGTTCTGTATCTCTGTGTTTACTGTGTTTACCATTTAACTGTGGTTCTGTGTTTAGTTGTGTGTTTATCACCACCACCACTGTGTGTACTGTTGTTTTGTATCTTTGTGTTTACCATTGTTCTGTATCTCTGTGTTTACTGTTGTGTTTGTTATGGCAAACATTCATATAGACTTTACACACGGCCCTAATTCTGATTCTGATGAGTCACAAGATCCAGTAGGACAAATTCCTGTATTTTCACAACCACATGGACGTAGTTCCATAGGTGAAGCCGCTTCAAACACTGTTGGACTTGGACCAATAGGTTTAGGTTCGACATCTACACAACGCACTGGTGCGAAAAGGGGTCGCACTTCATGGGTTTGGAATCATGCTAAAATTGAGAATCATTATAAAACCAAAGAAGGGGTTGATATCGGAATGAGAGGTGTGTGTAATTATTGTTCAAACCATTATTCTTGCTCTAGTAGTGGTGGCACGGGGCATATTGAGAGGCATCTTAGGAATAAACATAAAGATGAAATTGGCGTAGATGGTGGTGATAGTAGTGCCACTGCTGTTTGTAATTTCGTATACACAAAACCTCAAATGAGACATGGATTGGCCCTTTATGTAGCTGCAGCGGAGCAACCATTCACTTTTGGCGATGATATTAGATTTGAACATTTCATGCAAACTAGTGTAAATCCTGCTTTTTGTAAAGTTTCTAGAAATACTACTAGAGCTGATTGTTTGAAAGCTTTTATTGAAGTCCGTAAAAATTTGATCACTGAAATTGGTCAACTTGGTAGTACAATGTCTTTTACTTCTGATTTGTGGAGTGGTAACAATAATCTTGGTTATATTGCCGTGACTGCTTCATATATCGATTCTAGTTGGATTTTGCATAAAAAAATCATTGCTTTCCGTTTGATGGAGTATCCTCACAATGCTAATCAAATTTTTCAGTGTATAAATGGTGTTTTTAGAGAGTTTGACATTGTTGATAAAGTATTTAGTATTACATTTGATAACCATACTGCTAATACTGCTGCTATTGATTTATTCCAACGAAATTTGCCTACTCCTCATGCTGGTACATTGTTTCATATGCGATGTGTATGCCATATCATTAATTTAGTTGTGCAAGATGGTTTGATGCATATAGGAGCACATTTAGATAAAATTAGAGATGCAATTCATTTTATATCTTCTTCCCAACCTAGGACCCAAGAATTTGAAGGGTTGTGTGCTAGTTTCAATGTAAAACCAAGGAAAATGAAAACTGATATCAAAACTCGTTGGAATTCGACATATCTTATGTTAAAATCTTGTGTGAAACATGTTGATGTTATTACTTCTTATGTAAATGCCAAGTATGGTGGTTGTTGTTTATCTCAAGGTGATTGGAACATTGCATTCGAGTATATGAAGTTTTTAAAGGTTTTTTATGCTGCTACTTGTGCTTGTTCTGGTTCTTATTATCCTACTTCTTGTCTTGTGCTCAATAACTTGTATAATATAAGTCTCAATTTTTTTCAATATAGATATAGAGCAAATTTTGTAGATGCTGTTTTAGATATGGAAACAAAATTCAAAAAATATTTTGAGGACATGCCTAAAATTTTTATTTTAGCTGCAATAATGGATCCAAGGATTAAGATAGAAGGTGTTGTCTTGCTCTTAGATGGGATTGGTAGTAATTTAGATATTACATTACCTTCTTCTTCTACTTCTGATGTGACATTACTTGTGAAATCTATTTATGCTTCATATGAGTCTAAATTTGCATCTTCTACAACTAATGTTGCTCCTTCACCATCTCCTCAAACTAGCAATGACCCATCTTGGTCTTTGCTTTCAAGTAGAGGAAGAAATTTAGTTTCACGCACCGAACTTTGTATGTATTTAGATATGGATTGTCTTACTACTCTAGACACCCCAAATAATTTGCATATCTTAGCTTGGTGGAAAAAAAATGAAAGAACATTTCCCATTCTTTCAATCATGGCACGTGATTTACTAACACCTCCTGTCTCTTCTGTTGCTTCTGAATCTGCTTTTAGTGCAAGTAAAAGAGTGTTGGATGATAAGAGAAGCCGACTCGGTGCAGATATTTTGGATTGTTTGATATGCTTGAAAGATTGGGAGGATGCACGTCTTGGAATTAAGAAGTGCGATGCAAAAGATGAGTTCAAAGATTATTTTGAGATCTCTGATACAGATAGTCCTTAGGGACTGTTTATATCTGACTTCTCAAAAGATTTCGAGGATGCTAATACTGCTGCAACTTTATGTTGCATTCCAGGTGCTATCTTACTCTTGCTATGTAACCAAATGCCCAGAAAACTGTAACCAAGTGGTGCGTGGCAACTTATGAAGGCCTTAATGGCAACATAACGTTGCATTTGCATACTTACATTGTGCTATTATTTATGGGCTATGACGATAATAAGTAAAAACAAACTTAAGTGATTGTGTGGCAACTTATGAAGGTCTTAATGGCAACTTAATGTTGCATTCATGTGCATTTCTATATTGATCTGAGCCCAATTGTGTTGTGATATTGTGACATGTTCTATAGTTGTTGGTGTTCTGTCTATTGCAAGATATGGTTACAGTTTTCTGGGCATTTGGTTACTGGATTGTGTGTGTGTGTGTGTGTGTGTGTGTGTGTGGCTGGTGAATGGTGATTTAGGGTTTTCGATTGGGGTTGTGGTGACTGGTGGTGACTGGTGGTGACTGAGGGCAATGATGAATTGAGTCCATTGCTTATTTAGTTGTGATTTTCTGGGCTGTGATGTTACTTTGTTTATTCGCTTATGATTCCTGGCAGGGCAACTAAGTTGCAGCCAGTTTATTCGCTTATGATTCCCTTGATATTGACTGAGCCCATGTATTCCCTTGTTCAAAGTACTGAGCCTACCCAGATTGCACACAAACTGCCCAGATTGCACTTTAGTATTGGGCAATGATGATTTTGATGAGCCTAGGTTGATGTTTTGATTGCACTTGTCACTTGTGTATTAGTTCTAATTAACCAAATTCAGTTTGGGGCAATGATGAATTGACAAACCTGAGCCCTGTGAGATCTGTTCAATCTGGGCAGTTTTGTGTGCAATCTGGGCAGGTTTGTCTGAATTCTGGGCAGGTTGTGTGAATTCTGGGCAGTTTTGTGCAATCTGGGCAGGTTTGTGTGCAATCTGGGCAGTTTGTGTGAATTCTGGGCAGTTTGTGTGAATTCTGGGCAGGTTTGTGTGCAATCTGGGCAGTTTGTGTGCAATCTGGGCAGGTTTGTGTGCAATCTGGGCAGTTTGTGTGCAATCTGGGCAGGTTTGTGTGCAATCTGGGCAGTTTGGGCAGGTTTGTGTGCAATCTGGGCAGTTTGTGTGCAATCTAGGCAGGTTTGTGTGCAATCTGGGCAGTTTGTGTGAATTCTGGGCGGTTGTGTGAATTCTGGGCAGGTTTGTGTGCAATCTGGGCTGTTTTGTGCAAAATCTGGGCAGTTTTGTGTGCAATCTTGGCAGTTTTGTGCAAAATCTGGGCAGTTTTGTGTGCAATCTGGGCAGTTTTGTGCAATTTGGGCAGTTTGTGTGCAATCTGGGTTTAGGGGTTTTGGGGTTGGGGTGGTTTTGGGGTTAGGGTTTAGGGTTAGGGTTTCGGGTTTGGGGTTGGGTTTAGGGTTTAGGGGTTGGGTTTAGGGTTGGGGGTTGGGGTGGGTTTAGGGTTGGGGTTGTTTTAGGGTTGGGGTTGTTTTAGGGTTTACGGGTTTTGGGGTTAGGGTTTAGGGTTTAGGGTTATGGTTTAGGGTTTCGGGGGTTGGGGTTAGGGTTTAGGGTTTAGGGTTGGGGTGGTTTGGGGTTGGGGTTTAGTTTAGGGTTTTAGGGTTTATGGTTTTAGGGTGAGTTTCCGAATGGATTTTATCTAGATTTTATCCATTCAGAAAACTGAGTTGATAAAATCTTAGATTTTTACAAAAATCTAAGATTTTATCAACTCAGTTTCCGAATGGATAAAATCAAAGGCTTGATTTTATCAGATTTTGATAAAATCCATTCGGAAACTCACCCTTAGGGTTTAAGGTGTAATCTGGGCAGTTTTATTGGCTATGATGATACACGTTGATTGTTGTTTTGGAATAAGTTAATAGGCGGGACAACATTAGAAGGTCCGTTTGGCAACTAATGTTGAAACCCTATTTATGCTGTTATGCATGTTTTATTGGCTATGATGATAAATGTTGGAATAAGTTATAGGCGGGACAACATTAGAAGGTCAATTTGGCAACTAATGTTGTAACCCTACAGAGTATCTGAGCCATTCTTTAATTGTTGCATATATATATATATATATATATTTTTACTTTTTCAGTTGATTGTTGTTTTGGAATAAGTTTTGAATGACAGGTTCGAAGATTCAAAAAATCGCGGAAGGCCCGAAGATTCAAGAAACTAGTGTGCAAGACCAATTTCAACATTTTTGTACTTAATTGTAATTGTTGTTTTAGGTTTCTAGGTTGTATTTTTTTGCTACTTTTTTTTATTCGGAATAAAGTTGTAAGATATAATGTTTGAGACTTATATTTTTTGTTTGAATGAAAAAATGCAACCTAGTTTTGTATCTCTCTCTCTCTCTCTCTCTCTCTCTCTCTCTCTCTCTCGCGCGCGCGCGCGCGCGCGCTTGGCGCAAGAAATAAATTTTCATTACAATTCGGGCAATTAATTCAAATTTATTACAACTCATTTTCATGACAATTCGGGCAATTAATTAAAAAGAGTAAGTTAATTAAAAAATTTTTTTTTTCCCTTATTTACATAACAAACAAAATAAGGAATTAAGCGGGCCGGCACGGCACGATTAAGTAAACGGGCCGGCACGACACGATTAAGTAAACGGGCACGGCACGACATGACACGTCTCAAAAGATTAAGCAGGCCGGCACGGCCCGACACGATTTAAAAAAACGGCACGACACGACACGATTAAGTAAATAGGCACGGCACGGCACGACACGACACGATTAAGTAAATAGGCACGGCACGACACGACACGAGTCAGACGATTAAGCGGGTCGGCACGGCACGACACGACACGATTAATTAAGTGGGCCGACACGGCACGGCGCGGTTACAAATCGGCACGGCGCGGCACAACACGAGTCAGACGATTAAGCGGGTCGGCATGACACGGCACGGCACGATTAAGTAAGTGGGCCGGCACGGCACGGCACGGTTACAAATCGGCACGGCACGAATGAAGAAAAATGGCACGGCACGGCACGATTGAAAATCGGCACGGCACAATTTGGCACGGCACGGCATGGCACGATTAAGGAAACGGGCACGGCACGGCACGGCCCAGGCACGGTTGGCACGGAAGAAAAGCGGCACGGCACGGCACGACGGGCCTGTTTGACACCTCTAGGTTCTTGGTAGAATTTCATGCCAGTGGTAAATGAGGTTAATTTTCACTCGCATAGGATAATAATTCTTCCAGTATCACAAATATTTGATATAAATTAAGAAAAACTGTGTAGTGTATTTTTACGAACCAGAAACAGAAAATTAATTTTCAACAACACTAAAACTATTTTATGATGAAAACAGAAAGCAGGAAATTATTTCTCAAAAATTAGAAACTATATGTGTTTTGTAAAACAGGATCAGAAAACTAGTAGCTTTTTGAAACAGAAAATTGGTTTACACAGAAAATTGTTTCCTTTCCACAACTTGTTAAGAATCCAATTTGATCCAAAAAGCATATAGAAAGAGAGTTAACTTGTTCCTATATCCAAAAAAGGGAAGCACTACAAGAAATTTGGTCATTGGAGACGAATGAAATCGTCACAAAAAGCATGGTTTTTGTCTCTGATAGTCTTGGTGACGAAAAATAGTTTTGTCACCTATAGGTTGTCTCCGAAAGTCACCTGGTGACGAAATTATTGTTTCGTCACCTATACTAAATTTTGGTGACGAAATTTTTCGTCACTAACCGTGACAGAAATTGACAGAAATTTGGTGACGAAATTATTGTTTCGTCACCTATACTAAATTTTGGTGACGAAATTTTTCGTCACTAACTGTAACAGAAAATGATGAAGTGGGGGCTGGCGTGGCGCCTACGTGGCAGTTGACGTGGCGCCTACGTGGCAGCTGAGGTGGCAGCTGATGTGGTGCCTGGAGTGGCGGGCGTGGCGCCTACGTGGCGGCTGAAGTGGCACCCGCATGGTGTCCGCGTGGCCGTCTGAAAATTGAGAAGTTTTGCTTCTCCTGGGAATCGAACCGGCGACCTCGCGTGTGCGAACCAACTGAGCTAGCCAGCACTTGTGCCATTTAGGAACCTTTTTAATATTTATACTATAAAAACCGGATTTTTCTTATACAAACCCCTACTAATATCATTTCTTTTATAAATTTTATACTTATACTTATACAAACACCTACCAATATCACTACTTTAATAATTTTTTTTTTATTTTTTAACACAAAAAAATTTCTTTTATAACAAAAGCTTTTTAATCATTTTTTTTAATCGAGTTTATACTTTCAATTTTTTTTTATTCCGATTGTTTTACACTCCCCATTTGAACACCCATTATACAAACACCAACTAATATATTTTTAAATATATATTTTTTCTTTTTTAACAAACACCTTTTAATAATTTTTTTAAATCCAGTTTATACTATGAAAATAATTTTTTTTTATTCCCATTGTTTTATGCTCCCCATTTGAACACCCATTATACAAACACCAACTAATATATTTTTAAATATATATTTTTTCTTTATGAAAGAAAAAAATTTCTTTTTTAACAAACGCCTTTTAATAATTTTTTTTAAATCCCGTTTATACTATGAAAATAATTTTTTTTTATTCCCATTGTTTTATGCTCCCCATTTGAACACCCATTATACAAACACCTACTAATATCACTACTTTAATATTTTTTTTATTTTTTAACACAAAAAATTTTCTTTTTTAACAAAAGCCTTTTAATAAATTTTTTAATCGAGTTTATACTATACAAATAATTTTTTTTTTTATTCCGATTGTTTTACACTCCCCATTTGAACACCCATTATACAAACACCAACTAATAATATCACTACTTTAATAATTTGTTTTATTTTTAACACAAAAAATTTTCTTTTTTAACAAAAGCCTTTTAATAATTTTTTTAATCGAGTTTATACTTTCAAAAATTTTTTTTATTCCGATTGTTTTACACTCCCCATTTGAACACCCATTATACAAACACCAACTAATATATTTTTAAATATATATTTTTTCTTTTTGAAAGAAAAAAATTTCTTTTTTAACAAACGCCTTTTAATAATTTTTTTAAAATCTAGTTTATACTATAAAAATAAGTTTTTTTTTTATTCACATTGTTTTATGCTCCTCATTTGAACACCCATTATACAAACACCTACTAATATCATATTTTTAATAAATTTTTTTTTTAACATAATCCTTTTTATAAATTTTCTTTTTTTAATCTTGTTTATGCTATACAAATCAAATTTTTTTTAATTTGGTTTAATAGTTTGTTATAAATTACATTTAACATATATATTTTAAATGTAATTACAAACTCCATATTTACAAGCGTCGATTTAAACCGTTGGCATTTCACATCTCGTCATTGTCACCAAAATCGAAGTTCGTCGGGTCATTTTTTTAGATTGCATGACTCGACCCCACACTTGAGTCATTTTTTTCAATTGAAACCATCTATCTTTTACATATTAATTTTGTGGGCCAAAGTCTTCTCTTTTTTGAGGAATATTTTTGTCTTCTCTATTGGTTTGCTCTCCTGGGGAGGATGTGGAAGGAACATATTAGTGAGGAAAAAAATATTTTCGTCACCAAAAAGATGTGGAGGGAACATATTTGTGACGAAAGAAATATTTTCGTCACCAAAAAGATGTGGATGGAACATATTAGTGACGAAAGAAATATTTTCGTCACCAAAAAGATGTGGAGGGAACATATTAGTGACGAAAGAAATATTTTCGTCACCAAAAAGATGTGGATGGAATATATTAGTGACGAAAAAATATTTTCGTCACCAATAGTCATATAGGAGACAAAATTAATTTCGTCTCAAAATAGTCATATAGGAGACAAAAATAGTCCTATAGGAGACAAAAATTAATTTCGTCACCAGAATTTCGTCACGGTTTATCATTTTTGTTGTAGTGAAGAAAAAAAAAATGAATGAAATACATTTTGCCACCAACTCCATTAATTTTCAGAAGCTTGAATAAACTATGTAATCTTAGTAAAAGCTTTATCTATATGAAAAGATCTGATTATGGTAACTTTTGAATTTGAATTCTATACTGGAAAGAGAATATGAGAAAAAGAGTTTCCAGTGTACACATTTTCTTATTCAAAGTACGATCAATCCCATGAAAAATGGAAATGTGAAATGACAGAGGTACAACAATTAGTCTCCAACATGGTCCCAACACATTCACGTGGTGTGTGGAATTTTTGTACGCCTGTCATTTTTGTTGACTGATGGTAGGATACTTTCAAATTATAGATTTGAAATTTTCTTATTATTTGACTTAATAAATTCGATTCTAAAATGTTTGTAAAATATTTTTTCTTTGTAATTTCAAGTGGGACCTAGGGCCCCTAGTGTGCAGATTAGAACCGTTGATCTCAGCAATCAACAGCTCAGATTTCACCTTGGCAAATAGAGCCGTGTATTGCCGAGATGAAATCCGAGCCGTTGATAACACATCCGATGGCCTTGATGCTGCACATCAGGGCCGCACACGAGGAAGTCCACACTAGCACCCCGCTTTCTTTCAAGTGATGATACTTGTCGCACTCACGGCCATCCTCACGAAAATTAACTCTACAATAGTATGTAAGATGGTGTAATGTTAGGAGCTTCAACCCGCGTTGGGTGTGTTAAGCACGTAAACATACGTGGCCTCGTCTTGAACAAGGAAAGAAACGGCGTGTTTAAACAAAAACAAGGCAATAGTCAAACTCTTAATTGCTCAACCTCCACAGAAAAATAAGATTTCCTTTGTGGTGTTACAGATAAATATTTCGGATCTAGAACTACCATGTTAATAACAATATCTAAACATAATTATGCAAAAATACATTGACATAATAATTGATATATATACCTGAATCCATTAGATAGGACCGTGTTGGGATACGAGAGTTACTTGTACTCTTTGGAGAAAGATGATTTATGTACCCGAATTAGCCTTGCTGGATCCAGTAATTTGATGAAAGGAATTGAACCCGTAGAGTGTTCTGCCCTAAGGTTCCAAACCAAGTACACACGAAACACACACAAGTAGACAAACGGATTTTTACGTGGCTCTCCAAACGAAAACGGGTACTTCCACAAAGAGTTTTCACTATAGAAATTACACACTCAACAGAGTGCTTTACAAATCCCTAACAAATCTAAGCTTTATAGAGCTTTACAAATTGCACACCCTCTCACTTTAATACTCTCTAATCTCTCTGTCAGATATAAATCCAGAGCCCAAAGGGGTGTTTACATAGGCCAAGCAATGGCTCTATTCCTTGTCAGGCCAGACAAGGTCTTGAATACGGTACGTTCCGTCTAGATTAGCTTTCATAGATGGGGTAAAATCTTGACCAATACACTCATGCTTACAGTCAATTGCGGAGAAATTAAGATCAGTCAAAGAAATGGGCGTGTAAATTGAGAATGAAGACCAAATTCATTGGACTGATTGTGAAATGACGGACCTTACTCATTCTTTTTGCGTGGAGAATGGGGGAGGAAGAAAGCTGCGAGGCAATTTTGCGGAAGGGAGAGAAGCAGATTCCGGTGGGGGAGTGGGGGAGGAAAACGGGTAAAATTTCAAGCAACGCTGATATTGGATAAATCACTTATGCATCTCCGATGGAGCTGATTTCTTGCGTGATTGTTCGGAAAATCAGTCCAATGGTCAAAAGTTTAAGTGCTTCTCACTTTTTAGTGCATATTCCTTGATTTTTGCTCATCCTTTTGACCATCTTCAACTGAAACTCACTTACCCAAAAAAAAAATCTTCAATTGAAACTTTCTTCATTAAGGGCTACATTGCATTCATGACCAAATCCTCATGCATTTTACCCCTGGTAGTGCTTAAAATCCAAGGAAATATAGAAAATATTTCCTTGATATACCCTGAGGATATGTCAAGGATTGAAACCAGACCTTGAAAAATCTAAACTACAATGAAATGTAGGAGTTTGTTGCTGAATGATAGGGTAGGGTAGGTTCAGTGTACTCTTGCCATGTTGCAATTGGTTTCTTAACCGTTGATCTTTTTGCACTTTGACTTGATTGACTTTAACTTTTTTTTGTTGACCAACAATGCGAGCCCACTAGACTTTGACTTTTGTTGACCATGAACCGGGCCAACTTGTCATGTCACACTCAATTTTTGGGTTTTTTTCAAAAATACCAAAAATGAGTATAAACACACCGATCATTGAGGCGGTCATACACTAACGATGGTTCATGTTTCTCAATTGCGAACCCGTAATTTAGTTAAAGAGAACCATATTAACACCAACGTACCACACATCATTGTAAACGAAATTTCACATAAGTTTTTTAATAAGTAGATAATTTTACACGCAATGTGAAGGAACAATTCCTTGTCATGGTCATCTAGATAGTCATAGCTCATCTGCAACTTTTTCAAGATTTCTGAATGGGGAATATCTGCCAGTTTCTGTAATGTGTTTTCCCATATGTCTAAGCTATGGTCAGCTAAAGAAGAACCGAAAACTTGAAGGGCTAAAGGAAGCCCTCCATAGTGTTGTACTACCTTTTGTGAAAGCTTATTGTAACCCTCAATGAGATGCCCTTGTCCAAAGGCATGCCAACTGAAAAGTTCCAATGATTCATGAAAATCTAATCCCACCATCTCAAATGTCTTATCAACTTCATTAGCCTTCAACAGATGAATGGTCCTCGTGGTTACAATAATTTTACTTCCTTGATGAACCAATCACACCTTCCAATTATGGCATCAAACTGGGCCCGGTGATCCACATCATCAAGAACTAAAAGAACTCTTTTGCAACGAATGACATCTTTAATCTTATTGATTCCTTCATCAACGCTCCATATTTTTTTGTTTTTTTCTTTTTAAAATCTCAGAAAGAAGTTGCCTTTGTAAACGAACTAAACCCTTAGCTCCTTCTGAAATTTCTCTAATATTTGCAAGAAAGCTACTTGCTTCAAATCTTTCAATGTTTAAATTATAAACGAATTGGCAATATTTGTCTTGCCTATTCCGCCCATCCCACAAACCACAGCTATCCCGACATTTGACTGATCATCCTGTAACCATGAATTGATGTTTCTAACTCGAGATTCAATTCCAATTAGGTTGTGGGCAACATGTAAAACATGTCTGTTCAACTTATTCCCAATCACTCTTACAATTTTTTGAATGAATTTCGCCTCATGCCTACAAGGTCAAAACAGAAAGCAAAGCACATTAAGCTTGTCACCACTTAAAATAATGCTACAAAAATAGGCTAGCTACTAAGCAAGGACTGTTGAGAAAAACCATTTGCAGTATTAACTTGTGGAATTATTATGTTAAAGGCATAACAGTTCGTCAAATATAAAATTCCAATTGAACCACCCGCATGGCCGCACAAACAATTGCCCACTAAAATAGCCATAAACGTGAAAGTGAAAGAATTATGCTACTGCTAATGCTTTTATGAGTTGACAACTATCTCTTCTATTCTGTTGGGAATCTGGGCCACTCGAGCACACACCGCACGCAAAGAATTCGAGAAAACTCCCTTTGTAATAAAAACTCCCGGGTGCAACTCTGTGTCATAGACTACATTGTTACCCACACCTCTCTCAAACCGACATATATATATACCAGAGAAAAGGGCCAAAGCTTTGAAAGCTTTACGCGTAAAAGTGGTTGCCGACAATGGAGGGGAATTATCCTGTGACAGCCAACATCTTCTACTATATGGAAGGAGATCAATCACGATTCAGGTATTTCCATATCTGAATCCGAGTCACTATTTTTCATGCCAAAATTTGCCCAAGAAATTAACTAATTGAGTTCTTTTTTTCCCGTACCTCTCTCGTCAGCTTCAAATTTTTGTTAAACTAGTTAAATTTTTTGGAAATCAATGAATACATTTCAGGATAATGTCAAATTGAGGAATTCGTGAGATAATAACCCGTAAGCTTCATTTTGTAAGACCATCCCAGCTAGATCAGCAACTTCTTTAAGTGCTCTCTTCCATACTTGCACCTTTTCCCTCAAGTACTCCTTTTTTTGTTCATTGGTTTCCTCATTTAATCGCTCTTCGTGTCTATAGAATGCCTCTCCAAAGCTCCCTGTTTGCTTCCTAACTTGAGAAGGATCCACATCATAGAAGACAGGTAAAACTACATGCCCGGCCCCTGATGATCTCATGCGTTTGAGTATCATCACGAATTCATCAAGGCGCCATCCGGAGGAAGCATAGTCTTTGGAAAATACAACTATTGAACTCCTTGCTTCTTTTATAGCCTTGTCAAGTTCTGACTTAACGTTTTTCCCTCTCTCCATCCCATCATTATCTCAAAACGTGCGAAAACCTGCACCCGACAAAGCAGTATAGAGGTGGTCGGTGAAGTTCTTGCGGGTGTCTTCACCAAAGCTCAAGAACACGTGATAAGTCATCGAAGCTATTACACAGAAGCCTTGTTTATATAGCTGCAAGGGACAAGGACAAGGACAAACAAGTATCAGCTAATTCTTTTTTTATTATCATTGCAAATTGCATGGAAAAACCGAAAAACAAGTTTACGATCGCGACAAGCCTAACCTAACTAACAGCTCCCACACGCATGAAGGGGAGATATGATCTCAACAAATACAAGAGGATGACAGCCAAACGCAAGTGGAGATCTTTGAACTCCTAATTTGCTAACGAGAGGAGATGCACCAACTGAGCTAACCCAGTTGGTTTTATTAGTTAATTCAGTGAACTGTACATGATATCATTCAAATTTCACAAAGAAAGTAAAAAGTGGAAATATTTTATACCCTGAATCTTAGTCGATACAGATGATTGATGATGACCAGGAGGTGGGTTCTAATTTCTTGTTCAAAGCTTACGTGTTTTGATGATTGGAGATTGATGCAATTTGGGTTTGTGATCTTTCAATTTGCAGATCAACTATATAGGATTGAATGAAGTAGAAGAAAAAAGCAGAAGGGAGAGAATCAAAGGTAAAGTTTCTGATAGTGCAAACCTATGGTGGAGAATCAAAGGCCTAGCAATTACTATTAGCTTCGGTGGAAAAGAAGGTTGCACTTTCGTATTTTGACCATTCGACTCACTGCCATGTGCACAGCAGCTACCGCATATGATGGAGCTGTCTGTTGCTTGGAGAACTATTCGCGCGAATAGTTTGTTTTCAATTCGAACCGTTAAAAATACTTGTGAACAGTTAGGATTGTGCAGAGCAACTGCTGGGCACAACCTACACAACAGCAACCCCTACTCCCCAAGTCTTCCAGTTTATATACTCCCTTCGTCACAAATTTATTGTCCAGTTGCACTATTCACAGCACTTCAAAAAATTATATATATATATATATACAATCATGATCTACTAAGGACTCCCTCACGGATCTCCTCCTTGAGGACCACCCTTTTTTGATTTTCAAACCAAATTTCAATGATCTGCACCGCTCAATGTGTTTAAAACATGTTTTCCAAGGCCAACGCGAGGAATCACCAAAAAAAAAATACCTGAAAGGGCTTCATCCGAACAATTTTTTATAATAACCGTACATATATAATTTATCGAAAAATGCTAGAATGAAGCCCTTCTAGGTATTTTTTTGGGTGATTCCTCGCGGGGACCCTTAAAAACACGTTTTAAACACATTGAGCAGTTCGGATCGTTGAGATTTTACTTCGATCCATGAGGTCCGCACGGAATTTTAATGAAGGAGTCCTCATTAGATCATCCTCCTATATATATATATATATAGACACACATTTTGCACACACATTTTGACACTCCATCTCAGCCATAAAAAATGGAGGGCTGAGATTAAACCGCGTGAATATACCAAAAAAGGTAAAACATTTTGCACAAATTTTTTTTTTTTTTTTTGCGTCTGTTAGTTTTGCATCGATTTTTTGAATATTATTGGTTCGTCTCGGGGAGAGAAATCCAAAAAAGTAAAAGATTATGACTAGAACTCTCAATTTTTTTAATAAGATCGAAAAAAGTGTAAAAAACTGTCATTTTTACTTATTTTTGTCTTTATTAAAAAAAATTATGATCGGCGAACCAATAATACACAAAAAGTTTATGCAAAACTAAAAAACACGAAAAAAATCAAACAAAGACAAAAAAATAAGCCAACTAACTTTTTAGGCCAAAACCCACCGAGCTGTTCATTTCTCTTTCGTTTTCGGAAAAAGTCTTCTTGGACCATTCACCTAATCCATTTTGTATTTTGAAATAACGTCCCAAATTTGTATTGGCTATTACATGCCATGATTTTTGGAATTGTTTGGTTTCAAAAGGGGAAAAATCAACATGAATTCCAATGGCTAAGACGATAAAACGTAATCAAATTATTTGCATCTTAGATCAGTGATGTTTAAAATTTATTTAAGATATCCTGTTACAACACATTATCACTTGATCAAGCGTCATTAATCGGTTTACCCTCTTCTCTTTGTTGTACTCTTACATTTTTTTACTGTGGCTCGAGAATCTACTATTCTCAAGGTATGCTTCTCAAAGTATGGTTAATCCTTTAATTTCTGTTCTCTATTGTTATTCCTTTATATTATTTTCTAGTTGAGTTTTACCACAATTCCGTGGTGATAGCTAAAAGCACCATTTTTACGTTGATCAAATGTCACTAGCTATGTTCGTTGAACATATTTGTCTTCAAATACAGATATGAACGTAACATATTTGTCTTCACATTTATTCCTTCAACATAACTATCGATATCCAATTTACTATTTTTGGCAGGGATGCACAGAATTGTCTTCATGTAATAATGTTAACAAGGCGCTGTTCCTAAAACCAACACCACAGACACTCTTTGGCCTCTCAAAAGTAAACAAAAGAATTGTGTTCTACAAAAGATGAAGCAGCTGGGCCTTTATATGCATTAAGTAAAGATATAAAGCAGATTCAAACGATCATATGTCAACTTCAAGACAGTAAGCCAAAGGCCACATTAAAAGTTACGTAATTCAATTATGAGACACCGCAAATTGAGTCATTCCTCTGACACAGAATCGTACCAGAAAAAATTGATATGGACTCCCAAGAGTGTTCTGTGTCATTTCAATGGTACGACAATTTACGCCTCGAGCGTTAATGGCTTCAGTTGATGGGCGACTGGTTAACTACCAAATGACTCGCAACAAAAACGAAATGATAAGAAAAAGAAAAACAGAAGCAAGGTAGGATAGTCTACTAAAGTTCGTGATTCGGATTCAATCCGAATTCATCCCATATTACGCAATTTTTACGCAATCTTTTTGCCAACAAACAAAATCTACGAAAGCAACCCCCATGAACACATGACTAGCATAGCACTATAGTGGACTACCGTCTAGCTCAAACGAAAATTTGCAACAAAAAAGGTTATAGGAGAATGTACATTAGAAGTCTTCATGCTTCTTAGCTCTAGTCATTATCTTCAGATTCCCCAAATATGATCTTTTGAGATCTATTTAACCTGCCACATCGGTGATAGGTTTGATGGCTAAAATGGCATAGGTGGTAATTGCCTGATCTCAATTGATATGCTGCTATATCTCCAACTGTAGTGCAATTTTGATGATGATAATAGGCTTAATGCTCTAGTCTACCTCTCTCTTCCAGCTCATCATAGTACACAATCTGAACTCCAATTTCCTTTACCAAACTATAGTCATATAGAATGCCCGCAGACACATTCACTTCATCACAAGCTTTCAATATTAACAGATTCCCAACTTTCAAATAGCTTAACCATACTGCCATTCCGTCAACTGGAGGAATGCATATGAAAAATGGGCTGTAGGCCCACTACAAACCTTTGGTCATATTGTTGACTGGGATATGCAGAGACAATATACATCTTCAAGGCTTGGATCATGAGATTAGGGAATGAAGGCACATTAAATGTTTATTGAGGACCCCATTCTCTTATTGCTGCTGCACCAGCCCAGCAGGCACCTCACTCCTAGGAAGCAATATGTTGTATATACCACATTCATATAGTACCTGAACCATGGTATTCATTATGATATTTACAAAGGATTAGGCATTTAACAACTAAGATACAAAATGGGTTATACATATCCATCTCAGGTTAAAATAATTCTTTGGATTCAGCTCCCTGAGTCTCTATGAATTATATGCCAGCTATGTTCATCAGCAAAACATGTAAACTTCAAGCTCCTCCTTAATCAAACTTCTTTTATTTTATTTTGGGTAAAAATATCTTACTTCAGTTGGCTACTAGACACTAGTTCATCTATGCTTTCAAGATTCATGATTCTGGGATTTGTTAGCTACTACATAACATCACAAAATCCTTCCTATATCATGGATTTCTAACCGTATTGCTTATATAAAAGTACATGTATTATGAAACTACTATACAAATTGGAAAGGTGAAAATCTCTAACATGGTTCTCGCTCAGACAACCTCTTAACATTGTTCTCCATTCCACCATGATGTCAGTAATTTTGTTCCATACTTCTATGTTAAATAATGCATAAACACTTTTTAAGCATTTTGCAATCTTCCATGATGACGTAAAAAATGAATTTCAATATACACATGAGGCAACACTGATCTAAAGTGTGAGGTAACACATTTTTCTACTACTACATGAATAAAACCTTCATAGCTAAAAAGGTCAAACTGATAAATGACGCACAGGGCCAGGGATGGATCTAAGATTATATAGACAATGCAAATACTGGAGTTAACAATACAAAGAAGACAGCTAGCTCAACAACTTTTTATATGCATTACAAAACATGGAGAAAAACTTAACCTATAACGCAATTTGCTTTGACTTGATAATACACAACCCAATTAAGCTCCTTAATCTATAATTTCTCAAAAAAAATAATAATTAAATTAATTTATGGCTATGAATTTGAAGCCCATGTGTTAGATTTTATCCAATAACAATCATGGAGTTGCTTTTCTTTTCTCAAGGTCAGATAGAGAGTGGGGGTGGCAGTTGATAGAACAAACAAAAACACTCAACAAGAGACTCCCCTTGTGCTGCTTGGGCAAGGTATTTCTCTCGGGGCATATTTAACCAAAATATCCAGAACACATATGCCTATTCATGGGGTAACCTTTCAAGGTTTTATTACGGGCCAATACAAAAAACAAATATTTATTACCACTAACTCCAATCATTCTTTTTAATTACCACTAACTCCATTAAGGTCAATCACTCTTAGGTTTAGACACTTTCATAGAGTACCCTAGGATGTTAGGTTTAGGCACTTTCATAGAGTACCCTAGGATGTTAGGCACTTTCATAGGGCACCCTAAGGTTTAGGTTTAGGCACTTTCATAGGGTACCCTAAAGCTTAGGGTACCCTAAATTTAGAATGTACATTTTAGAATTTAGACCGTACATTTAGAATTTAGACCGTACATTTAGAATGTACATTTTAGAATTTAGACCGTACATTTAGAATTTAGACTATATATTTAGAATTTAGATCGTACATTTAGAATGTACATTTAAAAATTTAGACCGTACATTTACAATTTAGACTGTACATTTAGAATTTAGACCGTACATTTTAGAATTTACACAGTATATTCCAAAATATTAAAAGTCAATTATGAAAATAATCAATTGAAAGTTGGATATAGGGTTTTTAGTGGTTTAGGCACTTTCATAGGGTACCCTAGCATTTTAGGCACTTTCATAGGGTACCCTAGGGTTTAGGTTTAAGGTGCACTTTCCTATTGTAGAGTTTTTAGTGGTTTAGACACTTTCATAGGGTACCCTAGGATTTTAGGCACTTTCATAGGGTACCTTAGGGTTTAGGTTTAGGCACTTTTATAGGGTATCCTGGGGCTTAGGTGGGGTGGGTAGAGAGAGAGAGAGAGATGGCACATGGGGTCTTGACTTTTATGCCGCTTTTGTCAGAGGCTTGGGCGTAGACAGTACATTTGCTTGGGCTGCAAAGAGTCCTGGGCATGGACTGCCTTTTGGAGTGCGTGGTGCTTTTTCTATTTGTCAGAGGAGTGGGCGGTGCACTGTGTAAAAAAACTAGAGCGGCTGGTAATTCCGTCAATTTTCAACTCAGTACATGCATCTGCCCTTGACATGGCCCTAGGCCATATAAATATAAATGAGACTATATATTATCCTACCAAATACCAAAGTATTGGTAAAAAAATGTTGCAATGCAGGGCTCATTTCTCCTCTCAAAAAACTCCTTTCGTGTTTATTTCATTTCAATTCAAAACAACCACCACCACATCAAATCAAACAAAGACGCAATCTGAAAGCAAGGTCCAAATCTCATTTTTAGTGGTTCTACTTAATTTCCCTTGAAAACAAAAAATTATAAATATTGTAAGCAAATTATCTTTTCTTTTCAGTGGGTTCGACTCACATTGCTCGTGTCTACATGGCACCACCAATGAATGGACATGTGTCCAATGCGCGTCACAGGGTGTTGGTGTCCCACACTTGTATGACACGAACAAGCTACCTTCCTGGAAGTCTTCATGCTTCTTAGGTCCAGTCATTATCTTCAGATTCCCCAAATATAATCTTTTGAGATCTATTTAACCTACCACGTCGGTGGTAGGTTTGATGGCTAACATAATGGCATAGGTGGTAATTGCCTGGTCTCAATTGATATGCTTCTATATCTCCAACAGTAGTGCAATTCTCTTCAGGCTCATCACAATACACAATCTGAACTCCAATTTCCTTTACCAAACCATAGCCATGTAGAATGCCAGCTGACACATTCACTTCATCACCAACTTCCAATATTAACGGATTCCCAATCTTCCAATAGCTTAACCATACCACCATACCATCAACTGGAGGAATGCATATGAAAAATGGGCTGTAGGACCACTTTAGACCTTTGGTCATATTGTTGACTGTGATATAGTCGTACTTAAGGTCCCAATTGGTCTTGTCGTACTCACATGCAAAGACAATATATATCTTCAAGGCTTGGATCATGAGATTAGGGAGTGAAGGCACATTAAATGTTATCGTGGACCCCATTCTTTTATTGTTGCTGCGCCAGCCAGCAGGCACCTCACTCCGAGGAAGAAATATGTTGTATATACCACATTCATATAGTACCTGAACCATGGTATTTCTTAATAATATTAACAATAGATTAGGCATTAAACAAATAAGATAAAAAAAAATAATCTATAGATAGAGAAAATGAGAGAGATAGTGAACCTGAAGTGGACCCTTGAAGGGAAAATTCCAAGCGTTAAATTGGTTATACAAATTCATTTCAAGGCCTCCCATGGTTTCCAACTCAGATGATAGTCCCATCTTCTCAATGATTTCTGCATTAGCATTTTCAATGGGCTCTAACTTGAACCTCCCCTGAACCTCAACCACATTAGAACCATACATCTTCAAAAATAGACATCTAAACAGGTTAGGAAGATTTGTTAAACATTCCAGTGAGCTACAGTGAGATACATCCAACCTTTCTAAAGTCATTGGAAGTTCTGGCAGCGATTGGAGTCTCGTACAATCATGTAGGTCAAGTGATTGTAGCACTGTCAGACCTTTGATGCTCTTTGGTAGGCCAGAAATTGGATTCTCACTCAAATCCAACTCCTTCAACACAGATAAGCACCCAAGACATTTCCCAAGATCATCACTTGGTAGACTGCAGTTTGAAAGGCTTAATTTTACTAGTGAGCCAGGTAAAGAAGGCAATGTTTTTGGACTTTTTCTCTGTTTCAATACCAAAGACCGGAAGAGGGAAGTCCATGATCCATCCTCTCCAATGTCTTGGGAAATTCCATCTACATGGAGCATTGTTATAGATTTTATCTGTTCGAGCTCTGCAGGCAACTGATCGAGCTTTGAACAACCAGAGAGAATGAGTTTTTCTAGGGAAGTTAAATGACCAATTTCACTAGGAAGCTTCTTAAGATTTTTGCAGCCTTTGAGATTCAACAAAACAAGACGCCCTAATTCCCCTATCGATTCGTGAACCTCTACCAAACCTATGCAATATTTCAGTACCAATTTCTCGAGATTAGGGAGTCGAGTGAAGTTGGGGGTATTCTTGAGGCCATGCGAATGGCTGAGATTAAGGATTTTCAATGATGTCAGCAACTGTAACATAGGAAAGAAAATGCAAAATGATTTCAGTATTCATATGTTGATCCTTAAAAGAAAAGATAAGAAAAAGAGAGAAAATAAAGTGGGGGGGAGGGGGAGGGAGGAGGGCTTGAATCACACCATTTCTCCCTTCCAAACTTGCTCCAATTTGCTATAGCGCAAGTCAAGACCAACCAGTCTCTTTAGAGAAAACTCAGTAGGTATGGATGTTAAAGGGAAGCCATGCCAAGTCAAACATCTTAATCCTCTTGGGAAGTCTACGTATCTTCCCTTGATTTCTACATAATTGAGTTGGAGCAATTTAAGATTATGCATCCTTGTAAATGCATCAGTCCTCAACTCCACCTGCTTTGAACTTCTTCCAATTTTGTTTGTTGGGCGCCATGTGAACAAGCTAAGACAACGCCGTTTCAGTGAATAGCCCTGTTCAGCAATCAATGATTCATGATTAAGTTCTTCGAAACGAGGACGCTTTACATTACTAACACCAAAGTTTTCCCTGAACAAACTCTCTTTCTCCATCACATGATGACTATCTTCCTCCAAAACATGATGCATGTCAAGGTAGAGGCCCTCGATTGTTTCTGTTCCCTGATAAGAGAAACCATTTCGGATTAGAATAGAACCTCCAGACACAAAAACTGTAAACTGGAAAACATGAAGTATGTGACTCACAGTTTTTTCAGTCAATACTTTAAAGGAATCCATATGGTGGAACAATCTGGTACGTTTACCCGGCTCCTTGGGTGATTCTTGGCGAACAATTTCTCTTCCCATGTTTTGGAGTAGTTGGTGCATCATCAACTTGTTGTGTCCATTAATGGTTACGAGACATCTATCAATGAGAGTTTGAATCCCAACTGTTGGGTAGAGATCACCTAGAATTCCTACTATGAAATCTTTCTCCTTTCCAACAAAGAAACAAGCAATATGAAGGAACAATTCCTTGTCATTGTCATCTAGATAGTCATAGCTTATTTGCAACTTTTTCAGGATTTCTGAATTGGGAATAGCTGCCAGTTTCTGTAATGTGTCTTCCCATATGTCTAAGCTATGGTTAGATAGAGAAGAACCCAAAACTCTTAGTGCTAAAGGAAGCCCTCCACAGTGTTGTACTACCCTTTTTGAAAGCTCAGTGTAACCCTTAATGGGATGGTCTTGTCCAAAGGCATTCCAACTAAAAAGCTCCAATGATTCATCAAAATGAAATCCCGCCACCTCAAATATCTGATCAACTTCATTAGCCTTCAACAGATGAATGTTCCTTGTGGTTAAGATGATTTTACTTCCTGGATGAAACCAATCACGCATACCAATTATGGCATCAAACTGGCCTCGGTGATCCACATCATCGAGAACTACAAGAACTCTTTTGCAGCAAATGACATCTTTGATCTTACTGATTCCTTCCTCAACACTCCATATTTTCTTCGTTTTTCTTTTTAAAATGTCTGAAAGAAGTTGTCTTTGTAAATGAACTAAACCCTTAGGTCCTTCTGAAATTTCCCTAATATTTGCAAGAAAGCTACTAGCTTCAAATCTTTCAACGTTCAAATTATAGGCAAGTTTGGCAATAGTTGTCTTGCCTATTCCACCCATCCCATAAATAACTGCTATCCCAACGTTGGACTCATCCTGTAACCATGAATTGATGTTTTTGACTCGAGATTCAATTCCAATTAGGTTGTGGGCAACATGTAGAACTGATCGGTTCAACTTATCCCCAATGACTCTTACAATTTTGCGGACACATTTTGCCTCATGCCTACAAAGTTAACAGAAAAGCAAAGCACAATAAGCTTGTCACGCCAAAAAATAATTGTGAACAAAAAAAGAGAGTATTCAGCAAATAGAAATGCCAAATGGTCATGAACTGACAACTATCATCTATCCTACTATACGGGATGAAATCAATCAGTATTCTGGTATTTCCATATTCTAAAGTCGAGTTCTTATTTTTCATGCCAAAATAGCCAAAGAAATTAACTGATTTAGCTCTTTAGTTCGTCAACCTCTCTAGCCTGCTTCAAATTTTTGTTAACTTGTTTATATAAATGAAACCAATGATTGAAATTGAACATATTTCAGAATAATGTCAAAGTGTCCTATTGATGAGATAATTACCCGTCATGTTGATTTTGTAAGACCAACCCTGCTAGATCAGCAACTTCTATAAGTGCTCTCCTCCATACTCGCACCTTTTCCCCCCAGTCCTCGTTTTTTCTTTCGTTGGTTTCCACATTTAGTGGCTCTTCGTGTCTTGAGAGTGCCTCTCCGAAGCTCCCTGTTTGATTCCTAACTTGGGAGGGATCCACATCATAGAAGACAGGTAAAATTATGTGTGTCCTTTTGTGTTTGAGGATCATCAATAGTTCATCAAGGCACCATACGGAAGAAGCATAGTCTTTCGAAAGCACAACTATTGAACTCCTTGCTTCTTTTATAGCCTGCAGGTCCAGCTCTAACTTTACATTTTTACCTCTATCCATCCCATCATCATGTCGGAAAGTGCGAAAACCTGCACCCAACAAAGCCGTATAGAGGTGGTCGGTGAAGGTCTTGCTGGTGTCTTCACCAAAGCTCAAGAAAACGTGATAAGTCATTGAAACCGTTGCACAGAAGCCTTATTCACAGAGCTGTAAGGGACAGGACAAACATTTATCAGTTTATTCTTCTTTTTTTAATTATTAAGTATACATCAAACTGAAAACAAGTTCACAGTTGCCATTATGCCAACACAACCAATAGCCCCGTTAAGGAGCGAAATGATCCAAACATACAAGGGAGTAACACCAATAATCACAATAAGCCCGCCCCAACCATAGTTTTAAATCTCGGTATCGGTCGCGGTATCGGTGTATCGGTATCGGGGCGTATCGGCGATACGTCGCGGGAATCGGCTGTCTCGGCCGTGAATTTTTTAAAATTATTAGTAATATGTATAAAATTTGATTTTACACTCTTTTTTTTTTTTTTTTTCTCTCATTGCCTTAATTAGTCACATTTTAATCAATCCAAGCATATACAACTGAAACAAACCACCACAATAAGGACTATTCATGTGACCTAACCCTATTCCTGCCCAAAGCTACAGTCTATTCCTGCCCAAAGCTACAGTCTATCACAAGCCTCCATGTACTTTGACAAATAATATATAATAATAATAATAAAAGGCCAGCTGTTAACCACGAGTGTGTACGTTTACAAAGTAAAAAAAAAGGGCAGTCTATCACTTTACTTTCTTGAGTTCTTCCCAGTTTCCCAATTTACCTTCTTCTTTCTCTTCCAAGTGAGCAACTGAGTGGCGCTTAACATCTCTCTCTCTCTCGCTCTGGCTCTCGTTTTCTGGAAGAGTGCGGCTTGCCTCACGCCTTCAAGATCCAGCTGGAACCCGATTCCCATGAAAGGAAGGTAAAAAACTCTATTCTTCAAGCCAAAATCAGATCGACCAGCCAAAATAATCCTTATGGGTCGAATAATTTCACTTAAATTTGTGAGTTTTTGTTTCGTTTTGGTGTATATCAGTCATTTGCGGTTTCCTTTTCTTCCCGGACCAGATTCGCAAAATGTGTAGAAGGCAGAAAACTGATGGAAGATCGGGCTCTGTAATTTCTTCTCTCTCTCTTTTTTTTTTTTTTTTTTTGCGTCTCGGCCGATACGCCACGAACCGGACTCCGTCTCGGCCGGTACACCGGTACGTATCGGGTATCGGCCGGTTCATATGCGATTTTTTAGTCACACCGCTATATCGGTGTGTATCCATATCGGAGGCCCAAAATCCCGGTACGAACCGGCCGAGACGGTACGTCTCGGCCGATATTTAAAAGTATGGCCCCAACTAATTACACATATATGCAGGCGGGGAGATTCCAACTCCAGTTGTTCTATTGAGATGTAGGAACCAGCTGAGCTAGTCCCGGTTGGTTAAGTTTACATGATATCATTCAAATATTACACAAACTAAAAAGTAGAAATATTCCCCCCACCCCCACCCCGCGGAATCTGAGTCGATGCAGATGACCGGTGATGACTAGGAGCTGGGTAAGCTGGGTTCTAATTTCTTGTTGAAAGCTTACCTTTTTTTATATTCGAAGATTTGATACAATTTGTCTCAAAAAATTGCCTATATCTTTTAATTTATAATATTTTTTATATTCAATATGGATCTTGTTTGATAGATTTCAATTAATTTTTCTAAATAAAGATTTTGAAATCATAAAAAATATTATAGATTATGAAATATGGACACTTTTTTTACAGGTCCCAAAAGAGAAATAGGCGCAATAAATTGGAATAGAGGGAGTATTTTCGTGATATATGTGAGGAGAAAATATCATAACTACAGTGAGAAGACAAACGAAAATGCCAGAAATACTTTAGTAGAAACTTGTCCTAATTAAAGATCGCTTAATACATTATACCTTGGTTCACTCTTTCAATATGAGATCTTAACTTGAGTTAACAGGGCATTATGTTTCACTAGCATTGTGCCCGTTCGATGAACAGGGCAACAAAAAATAAGTCTACAATGTGTTTTTTTCCGTTTTTGTGTATTGAACAGGAAAAATGCTAGTTTTAAATCATGTACCTATATTACTTACATTATTTAATCACATCCAAATAAAACTGGCAAAATTATGAATAAGGAAATAATTATAGTACTCATCAATTATGAAGGGGAAAAAATTGATACTCAGTACATCACACATTTATCCCTCAAGTGGACTTGAAGAGGAATTTACTATTAAAACTCCCCATCTGTTAATACCTGGGGTGAAAAGGCCTTGTAACAGAGCTCTTGTTCCCTCCTGGCTTCGTAGAAAATAAAAGGTATTTTGTTTTGTTAATTTTTTGGTTTGAAGAGTACGTATGGCGTGAGGTTAAATATGAGGAGATTTAAAATTGGGAAAATTTCAAAAAAAACCCTGACCTTTGCACTCAATGTCACAAAGACACCTGAGCTTTGCAAAATATAAACGCCCCCCTGACCTTTGCCCTCCGTTATCAATTAAACCCCCACCTCCATTTTCCGTCGAACAACGAACGGATCTCGCAAAATCTAGCGTAAAATTTCAAAAAAAAACCTGACATTTGGCACGTTTATCAATTTCCCCCCTCTTTCCATTTTCTGTTCAATACTTAACGGAAACTCCCAAAACGACGTCGTTTTGTGGGTATGTCATGAGCTTCCAAATTTCTTCGTTAAACATTGTCTTGTGGGGCCAACTTTGGGGCCATACACAAATGATCTAAACAGTTCAATAATTTTAAAATAAATAATTAAGAGGTCTTGTAAAAAATGAGACCCATCAGATATTTATAAGTAATTGGTCTAATTAGTTCAATTTTTCATTCAGAATCAAGACCATATAATTTGAAAGAATTTTGAAAAAATTATACAATTGTTTGCTCGGTGTCCCCTTGATCTGAACCGTAAATATCGTAGTGCTTGTTGAGATAAGCATTCACTAATATAATTATCTTGATCAGGCATTGATAGGTATCAAAACAATTCATAATTTTGCATTTTCAGACCTATTGATGTCCGATCAAGATAATTTTTTAAGTGAAAGCTAATCTCAATAAGCGCTACGACATCTAAGGTTCAGATCAAGGAAATACCAAGCCCACAATTGTATTACTTTTTTCAAAATTCTTTCAACTTATGGGGTCCTAATTCAAAATGAAAAATTGAATTAATTAGATCAGTTACTTAAAAATATCTGATGGATCTAATTTATCCCAAGACCACTCGAATAATTATTTTAAAATTATTGAATGGTTCAGATTGTCATGTGGGACTCCGAAGTTGGCCCCACCGTATAGTGAAAAAATTTAGAAGCCCATGACTAACCCACAAAACGACGTCGTTTTCAGAGTTGTGGTTAAGTATTGGACGAAAAATGGAAAGAGAGAGGAAATTGATAAACGTGCCAAAGGTCAGGGGTTTTTTTGAAATTTTTTCACTAGATTTGTGAGATCCATTAGTTTTTTTACGGAAAATGGAAGTGGGGTTTAATTGACGGAAAATGGAAGTGGGGGGGGGGGGAGGGGGAGAGAGAGCGTTTGTATTTTACAAAGCTCAGGTGTCTCTGTGACATTGAGTGCAAAGGTCAGGGGTGTTTTTTGAAATTTTCCTTTTAAAATTATAGGTGGAGGGAAGAAATCGTAGGTTGCAGTTTTCGGGGGGAATTTTTTTTGAAAGGCAAAACAAATTTTATTGATCTTTAAAATTGTTACAAAGACTAAAAGGACAAGAGACGATGGCATCATATCCTAAAGTGAAGCTAAGAACAATCCTATGCCCACCCGAGACCCAAACCTCAATTAGCAAAAAGCCAACCAAAGACACCTAAAGGGCCGAAGCCAAACTTTCAAGAGGCCTGACAATGCCCAAATAAAACCAAAGTCACCCAAAGGCCCACCACCATCACCGGAACTCGGGGAACAAGCCCATGTTGCTTCCCTAGAGAAACGGATCAAAAAGTCCCTCCCCGGTCACCCGAAACCCATGAAGCCGAAACCCAAGCACCTGATCGGCTGGACCAAACCCTAAGAGTCTGACCCAACCCAAAGTCACCCAAAGGCCCTTGGCCCAATAAAACATGTACAACCCAAACAAGAAAACAACCATTACCCAACTTCACCCAGCAATCCCTACCGCCATCACCAAAGACCACGCCTGGCGACCACCACCGATCACCACAGACACCATCGGACACTGGCACCCCAAACACCAAAGGAGCAGCCAACAGGATGGAAGGATTACCAAAAACCAAACGAGGAGAGCTTCGCCGCAGCAGCAACCTAAGCCGACCGATAAGCAAGCAATCCGCCACCGCCGGATCTGCCAATAGAACCCACCAAACCCAAAAACCAGACGCTACAACAAACCCAGACGATCTGCTTCGGAGCAATTTTGTTCACCCTCCTTAAAAGAGGGTGAACAAAACCCTCGATTGGTTGAAACGTATGGGTCTCACCACAAAGTGATGTCATGTTTACCAAAAACTGTATTGCATAGGTAAGCATGACATCACTTTGTAGTGGGATCCACACCAATTCAAGTAATAGGAGAGAGAGTTTTGTTCACCCTCCTCAAAAGAGGGTGAACAACACTGCACTCGTTACTGACAGACGGTCTGTCAGGGGGGAATTAGTCACTTTTTTTGTTTTTTTTTTTTTATTATCTCTCGTTTGTTCCATATTTTAACTATTGTTGCCGATGGGAGTTATTACATGGAAGTTACTCACGTACAAAGGGAGACATGGTTGATAACTTCCCAGCCCCCACGTGTCTCCTCTCTTTCCTCCCCTCCTCCCACCATCTTTCTCTTCCCCACATTTCTCTCACAAACCATTTATTCCAAATTCAAAAATTAAAAAATCTAGGAAATTAGGATTTGAGGTTTGGAAGTTTTGCTAGGCAAAATACATTCTTATAGGATGATAGATAGATAATCTAGAGAATTTTTTTCAAAAAAATTAATTTTTGAAATTTTTTGTGAAAATGATTTTTCAAGGGAAATTTTTTTTTTTTTTGAAAAAAGCTTTTTAAAACAGTTTTTTGAAATACTAAAGTTTTGAAAATATTTTTCTGGATAAAAGCTAGTTTTTGGTAAACCGTTATTTAAAAAATGAAGTTTTGAAAATATTTTTTTTCCAAAAAATCTGAAAATTAATTTTGAGAAAAAAAAACTGTTTAAAAAAATATTTTCACATGTAGTTTCTTTTCCCTTCAAAAAACTATTTTCCTCAAAAAAACTTTCAAGAAGATGTTTTTTGGAAAAAGTTCTTTTTGATACATTTTTTGTTTTTAAATGAAAAACAGTATAATTTTTTGAAAATTTTTTTAACTTTATTTTTTGAGGAACGGTTTAGATTACGCTATAGCTATAGTTTGGGAAAATTTAAAGAGTTTAAATTTTCAAGTAAGTTGCGCCATATCTACAGTAAAAGTGTTTTCAAATTTTAAGGGAAGAGAGGCTCAATTAGTATCGGAAATTATATCCTCCAACCGGGAAAAAAAAACTTTTTAAATTTAAAAAACAAAACTAAACGAACCATTTTTCATTTGAAAACAAAAGTATGAAAGAGAATTTTTTTCAATGAAACTAATTTTTGAATTTTTTTTTAAAATAGTTTTTCAAGGGAAAAAAAATTTTGAAAAAAGTTTTTTAAAATAGTTTTTTGAAATACGAAAGTTTTGAAAACATTTTTCTGGGTAAAAACTAGTTTTTGTTAAACTATTATTTAAAAAATAAAATTTTGAAAATAGTGTTTTTTCAAAAATCTGAAAATAAGTTTTTTTTTTTTTAAATGTTTGAAAAAAATATTTTCAATTTTTTTTCCTTCAAGAAATTATTTTCCCCAAAAAACTTTCAAAAATTATTTTTTTGAAAAAATTTCTCTTTGATACGTTTTTTCTTTAAAATGAAAAATAGTATAATTTTTTTGGGAAAACTTTTTTAACTTTAGTTTTTAAGAACGGTTTAAACTACACCACGGCTATAGTTTGGAAAATTTTAACGAGTTTAAATTTTCAAGTTGCATCATAGCTATAGGAAAAGCGTTTTCAAATTTCAATGGAAGAGAGGCTCAAATTAGTATTTGAAATTAATTTAGATTAAAAATATCTTCGTCTTCTTCTTTTTGTGAAAATTGAAACTAAAATTATTTTAAAGAAAACACATTTACTTCTTTGAAATACACTTTAATCGATTACCTATTCTATTATAGATGGTTGAAAAATTACAATTTTTTACTATAACAGTTACGAAACGAACAAAAATGTTACGAATCATATTTGTGAAAAGTTATGAATTTTTGTCTAAAAGTTACGAGACGCAAAAAAATGTTACGAATCATATTTGAGAAAAGTTACAATTTTTTGTCTCATAGTTACGAGTCCCACAAAAAGTTACGAATCATGCACACAAAAAGTTACGAAACGAAAGAAAATGTTACGAATCATATTGCTGAAAAGTTACAAATTCTTAGTATAGAAGTTATGAAACTCACAAAAATGTTATAAATGACCGGTTCCCCAGGTCATTTTTTATGAGGTGGCACAATATAAACTACACAATAGGTGCATATCATACACCTTTAAGAGGTGTGTATTGTAAACTTTTCCTAGATAGATAGATGATAGATTTCCAATAGGACAAAATGCAAAAATTTCATAATACCCCCCAATCTTTGACCTGAATGTCTCATAAACACTTAAATCTATTAAATTTCAATTAAAAATGTGCCAATGAGGTGGTAGTCAATTAGGCTTCTATTGTCTAAATCTGTCAAATTGGTGACGGAAGTGGACGAGGTGGATAAATATCTACGTTAAAGGGCCATGTCGCGTTAATGAAATTTTGGTTCATCTTTTCACAAATAAGAAAATAAAAAGAAAATTTCAAGAAACCACCCAAACTTTGACCTCAATGTCTGATAAACTCTCGAACTTCAATAAATTTCAATTACACTCCCAAACTATTACTCCGTTAGTCAACTTACCCCCTACCATCCAAATCTGACAATTTGACTTTGCTAACAGATTTATTTTTTTCTTTAAATCTAACTTGGGGCTTATTTGACACACACACACTTTCTCTCTCTCTCTCCAATGGCGACCTCTGGCCACCTCCTTCTCCAACTCTCTCTCTCTTACATCACAACCACCGCCCCTGCAGTACCCTAATCTTCTTCTCCTCCTCATCCCCCCACCCCCTCCCTTGAAAAACTAATTCTAGTTTCTTTCCCTATAACCCCACCACCATCAGCAGCTCCTTCTTTTCACCTTGATCCCTCACCTAGAAACCTATGCTAAGTCACTTTATGTAAAGTAGAGTTCCAAACCCTAAAGTGGTATTCATATTCACTTTTAGAGCTTTGTACTTCCTCTTCAAGTTGAGACTAACTTAAGCCATCAAAGTGCCACCCTGTTTCCCCAAGAAAATGCAGAGGGACGAGCATGTCAAAATTGTTTCACTAGAAAACACATGGGAACAATCACTCCTCAGGCAGGGAATGAGGAGTGTTTGGATATAGGGCATGCCAAGACCGTGATGTGGTCTTATTGTGAATAAGGCTACAGAGCCTGATTCTGATATCTTAACAAACGATTGTGTTTTAAAAGTAATTCGATGTTTCCTTACTCGTGGAAAACTTAAAATTCACAGAATGATAGTATGAAAACAAGAAACGAACTAAACACCACTTGTATTATTTGAAACAAAGTGAGTATAGCATAGAGAATGAAAAACGAAGGAACGAAATAATTTCATAGTCACTGTGAATCTTGTTTGATAGATCTCGTCGAGTAAGTTTCAAAAATATAAATTTCACAAAAATTGGCTATATATAATGAATGTTATTGCATTATAAAATTTATAATGCAAAAAGTAACAAACACATGCCACAATCATCTCTCACGCATGCAGGGCCTATAGAAGGGAGAAATACATCAGCATCTCTCATACGCGCAGGGCCTATAGAATTGAGAAATACAAAGGAGGGCTGGAACAAGAGGAGTTGTGAAAAGCGGGGCCGGCTTGTAATTTCCCGTTGGTTTTTATTCATGGGCAGGAAAGGGACTTTGGGCCCGATCTTCTTGGTCCAAGGGTAAGCAAAGTGTATTGTATCATTTGTGTTTGAGTTTGAATACGTCCTAGACTTTCATTTTAAGTGTTTTAAGTGATTATTTGTCAAAAAATAATTCTATTGTAGAGACCCCAAGGAGAGATATCTGTGACGCTGGAACTAAAACATGTTTATTGTTCAATATGAACTGCAATTATTATAGACGCAATTATTCCATTGTCATTTAATATTCCTCCATCCCAATTTGTTGTGCATGTTTCCTCTTTTGGACGTCTCAAAAAATTGTTTATATCTTTTAATTTATAATATTTTTTATATTCAATATGGATCTTATTTGATAGATCTCAATTAATTTTGTTAAATAAAGATTTTGAAATCATAAAAAAATATTTTAGATTATGAAACATAGACAATTTTTTGAGAGGTCCCAAAAAGGAAACAGACACAAAAAATTGGGACAGAATGAGTAGTAAAAATACAAAGGGGCACACTTGGGCCTAGGGCCCCCAAATACCTTGGGTAGCCCCTGTTCATGGGGTCAAATTCTACCGCTATAATTCATAAAATACACTATATTTGGACTTATTATGCTCAGGGAAATAGGAATAGAGTATATCTACCTGCGGCCCGGACAAAAAGCTCTGTGGCGGAGTCCAATGATACTCTGATTGGCGGTGAAAAGTATGATTTTGAACAGAACTTTAAACAGCAATAACTCACTTAAAACTCAACCATTTCGAACGATTCTCGTGCCTTAATCGAAGTTCTTGAAGTGCTGTACAACTTTCATGAAAGAACCTTAGCATGAAAACCACTTTAAGTAGGAGGAAAATGGCGATTTATGGAGGCCCAAGTGAGCTACCCAGAAAATGTACTCGAGATTTTAACAGAACTTTGAATGGCAATAACTTGGTCCAAATTCAATCGTTTTGGAAGATTCTCGAACCTTAATCGAAAATATCGAAGCTCTCTACAACTTTCATGAGGAACATAAACCTAAAAGCCACTTGAACTTGGATAAAACAACGATTTACAGAGGGCATGCAAAGCTGTACTCTCTGTCTCTCTAAAACTGGGTTTCTCACCTAGAAAGACTCTCCTCTCTTCCTCAAAAGTTCTTTGGGATATAGTGGATATGAATGCACAAGAATAGCTGATTATAATGGGAGAAGGAGTGAGGTATGTGAAAGTGTCCAAAGAGAGAATTGGTAGAGATGGGGGGTGGTTGGAGGGTGTGTGAGAGAAGTTGGATGGGGGGATTACTTGGAGTGCAGGTTTGGATGATAGGGTTAGTACGACCATTCTGGTTTGGAGTGTTGTCTTGGATCAACTCAAATGGCTAGCAAAATTAGGAGTGAGCCTAACTAGGCTACTGGTTGATCAAGTAAAAAGAAAGGAATGATGAGGGCCAAACTACATTAATCTAGTCATACAATGTTTTAATAATCTGTTGCAGATTTGTGAAGGAGAAGTTGAAGAATTATATATGTTGACAACTTCAAAGAAACTAGCCCTTGATTTGGTCGTCTAACAACTGTTGAGTTGTGTAACATGCAGTAGCATTTTAATTTTGGCAATTTCCTAGAATCTTCTGATCAATGTTGGGAGAAACTACCATAACGCTTTACTTTCAATGTTTTATATGAAAAAATTATAATAGGATTGGAGCATATAACTAAGATATCTAGTTAACCAGAAAGATTAAAAATAACATGCGTTCAAATGTAAAAAACTTACCAAAATAACCCATCGTGTTTCTACCAATATTACTAGTCACCCTGATGCTTCGTTGCATGTCTCTTTTCTTCACGCTTTATTTTTGGTCTACATCTATAAGTTCGATTTTTTTCTTTGGTGGAAGTCGCAAGAAATATATTAAATAACAAGGATATCAAAATTAAAACGCCGTAATGCACACAAGAGGGCAAAACCATAATAAGTCGATATACATCCATATCAAAATGAAACGCGGTGATTAAACAAAGATTACACCAAAGGATACACCAACGAGCTTTGATAAGGCGAGACGATTATGTCACGGGTCATGCTACAATGTGCACTTACTCAATATGAGATTTTGTGGCTCTAAATATGAGATTTTGTGGCTGGAGATATGAAGTGCATATGGTATGCACACTCATATGAATAGTCACAAAATCTCATATATTTCCAGAAAATCTCATATTTGGAGCAACACAATCTAATATTGGATCCATGCGGACTTTGCTACAGTGCGTGCGGACTTGCTACAATGCGTGCGAACTTGTGCGGACCTCATATTTGGAGCCACAAAATCTCATATATTTCCAGAAAATCTCATATTTGGTGCCACAAAATCTGATATTTTGAGTCACAAAATCTCATATTTGGTGCCACAAAATCTCATATTTTGGAGCCACAAAATCTCATATTTGGTGCCACAAAATCTCATATTTTGAGTCACAAAATCTCATATTTGGTGCCACAAAATCTCATATTTGGTGCCACAAAATCTCATATAGTCAATGGTCAAAGGTGGCACAAATCCCCACACGTCATACGTGGCGCAATCTCGGCCATCCATCCGTATGGGGTGCATACCGTATGCCGTATCATATTTGGAGCCACAAAATCTCATATTTGGTGCCACAAAATCTCATACAAAACTCAGATTTAAAGCCACAAAATCTCATATGGGGGGGGGGGGGGGGGGGGGGGGGTGTACATTGTAGCATGCCCCTTATGTCGCCCTTGAACATGCATAACGTTGATGAAAAGTGAAAGAATAATTGTGTAAGAGTGACCTCGGCAAATGCACCCATAAAAAATGCTACAAAAGTTTTTTTTTTTTTTTTGGTAAGTTAAAATTTTATAACCAACCACAAGAAATCCTCTATCCTAGGGCCAAAAGATAAAACTAACTACAAACAACTAGAAAGAAACCTTAGGCCTAGCTCTTCTAAGCAAAAAGGAAGATATATTTCAATTACAAAAAACCCTAGCATTTTGACTAGAATGAGCACGCTTATCCCAAGAACAAACCCTTCCTCTAATACAAGCCACAATAACCAACAGACAAATGTGGTAAACTGCTGCAACTAAAGATAGCTTGAATAGAGAGGCTCTGAAATTCTTCCATTGACAATACTGGCTGGCCCAAGCAATCTTAAAATCCCAATTCCCAGGGCTCCTCGAGACCAGTTCCTTCTCAAAACATTCGACGTCCAAACGGATCTTGAAAACGATTTTATGGATCCTATTCCTCCCTAGAAATTTGTAAATGTGAAGTGGGCTCATTGGTTGACTTGACCCTACTATCTTTTGCGTATGGCACTTTCATAGGAGCTTCGCCCATGGCCCACTACTCTAGCCCACTTCTGGTCTTGTCATCTTTATATCGTGAGGAGAACGCTTTGAGAGTGCCACCCCATTAATTGAAATTGAGGAGTCATATAGTTGAGAAAAACTTTCTCCGAAATTATCCTGGAAAGACAACTGAGCCATTCATTTCTCTTTCATTTTCGGAAAAAGTCTTCATGGACCCTAATATTTTCGATTAAAATTTCTTTTGTAAACTAGTTCTTTGACCATTCACCTAATCCATTTTGTATTTTGAAATAACGTTCCAAATTTGTATTGGCTATTACATCCCATGATTTTTGGAACTGTTTGGTTTCAAAAGAGAAAAAAATCAACATGAATTCCAATGGCTAAGACGATAAAACGTAATCAAATATTTTGGTATAGTGGACATGGTTCATTAATTTATCTTATTTTTCATGTTTTTTACATGGTCTAACATGGTTCTTTAATTTATCATTTTTTTACATAGTCTAAGATGATTCATTAATTTATCATGTATAGGTGATTCGTATGGTGAAAATTTTTTTTTAATTTATCATGTTTTTTACATAGTCTAAATTAGGAAAACATTAATAGAGAGAAATAGTAGGATAATTAGGAGAGATAAATAGTAGGATAATTAGGAGAGAGAAAGGGTAGTTTGGGATTTATTTGAATTTCAAGTTGGAATCATAAGTATCCAAATCTCATAGGATGGAATGACAATGATCTTTTTTGTACAGCATGTCTAATTAACTCTCCCAAAAATTTATTTAAGATATCCTGTTACAACACATTATCACTTGACCAAGCGTCATTAATTGGCTTACCCTCTTCTCTTTGTTGTAGTCTTACATTTTTTTACCGTGGATCCAGACCCTTCTCATTTTGTTTGAGAAGGGTTTGGGGTTGGTGATGCAAGTAGGATGGCTGCACCGTGTTGCCACCACCCGTTTTGTTGTCACACCGAGTCCAAAATTATGACCCGGATCGTCCACTTTGCAGACCTAACTGTCCAATATTAGAACGTCATTGTAAAAAATTATGTTGATCAAATATCAATAGCTATGTTCGCCGAACATATTTGTCTTCAAATACAGATATGAAGGTGACATATTTGTCTTCACATTTATTCCTTGAACATAGCTATCGATATCCAATTAACTTATTTTTGGCAGGGATGCACAGAATTGTCTTCACGTAATAATGTTAACATGGCGCTGTTACTAAAACCAACACCACAGACACTCGCTGGCCTCGCAAAAGTAAACAAAAGAATTGTGTTCTACAAAAGATGAAGCAGCTGGGCCTTTATATGCATTAAGTAAAGATATAAAGGAGACTTAAACGATCATATGTCAACTTCAAGACAATAAGCCAAAGGCCACATTAAAAGTTACGTAATTTGATTATGAGACACCGCAAATTGAGTCATTCCTCCAACACAGAATCGTACCAGAAAAAATTTATACGGACTCCCAAGAGTGTTCGATCTGTGTCATTTCAATGGTACAACAATTTACGCCTTGAGCGTCAATGGCTTCAATTGATGGGCGACTGGTTAACTACCAAATGATTCGCAACAAAAACGTAATGATAAGAAAAAGAAAAACAGAAGCAAGGTAGGATAGTCTACTAAAGTTCGTGATTCATATTCAATCTGAATTCATCCCATATTACGCAATTTTTACTTTTGCATCATACGCTATGTAAAATTTAATTAAGTGTTCGCCAAAGCATAATAAGAACAATCAATGTAGATCAGCTATCAACAAAGGCGAGAAATACTATCCATGTAACATTATGTACTAAACCTGCTAAAATGGGAGTAGTTGTCAGTCTTGATAGAAGTGGAGTTAAGTACTTCAGAAAAGACACGCAACCAAGCCCCAGCTGCACCAAGATGCTTGACCCAGGCTGTTGCCCAAGTGGTTGTGAGCGGACATTTAGGTGCCAATGAGATGAGGTTTTAGGTTCAAGTCAATCATGCAGCGACGTCAGCCTATTGTGGTAATTTACATATATTAACATACTGATATCCTACCGTGTGGCCCAACAGGACACCCGCTCGAATGTTTCTAACTCTTACCAAAATCACCCATCATCTTTTTGCCAACAAACAAAATCTACAAAAGCAACCCCCATGAACACATGACTAGCATAGCACTATAGTGGACTACCGTCTAGCTCAAACGAAAATTTCCAACAAAAGAGGTTACAGAAGAATGTACATTGGAAGTCTTCATGCTTCTTAGCTCTAGTCATTATCTTCAGATTCCCCAAATATAATCTTTTGAGATCTATTTAACCTGCCACATCGGTGATAGGTTTGATGGCTATAATGGCATAGGTGGTAATTGCCTGGTCTCAATTGATATGCTGCTATATCTCCAACTGTAGTGCAATTCTGATGATGATAATAGGCTTAATGCTCTAGTCTACCTTTCTCTTCCGGCTCATCATAGTACACAATCTGAACTCCAATTTCCTTTACCAAACCATAGTCATATAGAATGCCTGCAGACACATTCACTTCATCACAAGCTTCTAATATTAACGGATTCCCAACTTTCAAATAGCTTAACCATACTGCCATACTGTAAACTGGAGGAATGCATATGAAAAATGGGCTGTAGGCCCACTTCAAACCTTTGGTCATATTGTTGACTGGGATATGCAGAGACAATATACATCTTCAAGGCTTGGATCATGAGATTAGGGAATGAAGACACATTAAATGTTTATTGAGGACCCCATTCTCTTATTGCTGCTGCACCAACCAGCAGGCACCTCACTCCTAGGAAGCAATATGTTGTATATACCACATTCATATAGTACCTGAACCATGGTCTTCGGTATGATATTTACAAAGGATTAGGCATTTAACAACTAAGATACAAAATGGGTTCTACAAATCCATCTCAGGTTAAAATAATTCTTTGGATTCAGCTCCCTGAGTCTCTATGAATTATATGCTAGCTATGTTCATCAGCAAAACCTAAAAACTTCAAGCTCCTCCTTAATCAAACTTCTTTTGTTTTATTTTGGGTAAAAATATCTTACTTCAGTTGGTTACCACTAGTTCATCTATGCTTTCAAGATTCATAATTCTGGGATTTGTTAGCTACTACATAACATCACAAAATCCTTCCTATATCATGGATTTCTAATCGTATTGTTTGTATCTTAGTACATGTATTATAAAACTACCATACAAATTGGAAAGGTGAAAATCTCTAACATGGTTCTCCCTCTGACGACCTCCTAATATTGTTCTCCATTCCACCACGATGTCAATAATTTTGTTCCATACTTCTATGTTAAATAATACATAAACACCTTTTAAGCATTTTGCAATCTACCATTATGACGTAAAAAATGAATTTCAATATACACATGAGGCAACACTGATCTAAAGTTTTAACACATTTTTCTACTACTAAATGAATAAAACCTTCAGAGCTAAAAAGGTCAAACTGATAAATATTAAATAACACACAGGGCCAGGGGTGGATCTAAGATCGATTTTATGGACTGGTGTCAATTCTTAAATTACAAGCTAAGTAAAAACAATGCAAATACTGGAGTTAACAATACAAAGAACACAGCTCAACAACTTTTTATATGCATTACAAAACATGGAGAAAAACTTAACAACCTATAATGTAATTTGCTTTGACTTGATAATACACAACCCAATCAAGCTCCTTAATCAATAATTTCACAAAAATAAAATAATTGAATTAATTTATGGCTATGAAATTGAAGCCCATGTGTTAGGTTTTATCCAATAATAATCATGGCGTTGCTTTTCTTTTCTCAAGGTCAGATAGAGAGTGGGGGTGGCAGTTGATAGAACAAACAAAAACACTCAGCAAGAGACTCCCCTTGTGCTGCTTGGGCAAGTTATTTCTCTTGGGGCATATTTAACCAAAATATCCAGAACACATATGCCTATTCATGGGGTAATTTTCAACTTTTTTTTTTTTTTTTGCATGGCAAAAAAGATTTTATTAATCAAATATCGAAAGATACAAGATTAACAAGGCAAGAGAAGACCAAAAGCCTCTCGAGACCCAGAAGATTGGATGGTAATTTTCAACTCAGTACATGCATCTGCCCTTGACATGGCCCTAGACCACATATATATATAAATGAGATTATATTATCCAACCAATTACCAAAGTATTGGTAGAAAAATGTTGAGATGCATTGCTCATTTACCAAGCAATCTGAAAGCAAGGTCCACATCTCTTTTTTAGTGGTGACGCCTCTATTTAATTTCCTTTGAAAACAAAAAAAAAATTATAAATATTGTAAGCAAATTATCTTTTCTTTTCAGTGGGTTCGACTCACATTGCTCGTCTATATGGCACCACCCATGAATAGAGATGTGTCCAACGCGCGTCAGAGGGTGTTGGTGTCCCACACGTGTATGACACGAACAAGCTACCTTCTTGGAAGTCTTCATGCTTCTTAGCTCCAGTCATTATCTTCAGATTCCCCAAATATAATCTTTTGAGATCTATTTAACCTGCCACATCGGTGGTAGATTTGATGGCTAACATAATGGCATAGGTGGTAATTGCCTGGTCTCAATTGATATGCATCTATATCTCCAACAATAGTGCAATTCTCTTCAGGCTCATCACAGTACACAATCTGAACTCCAATTTCCTTTACTAAACCATAGCCATGTAGAATGCCAGCTGACACATTCACTTCATCACCAATTTCCAATATTAACGGATTCCCAATCTTCCAATAGCTTAACCATACCACCATACCGTCAACTGGAGGAATGCATATGAAAAATGGGCTATAGGCCCACTTCAGACCTTTGGTCATATTGTTTATTGTGATATAGTCGTACTTAAGGTCCCAATTGGTCTTGTCATACTCACATGCAAAGACAATATATATGTTCAAGGCTTGGATCATGAGATTAGGGAGTGAAGGCACATTAAATGTTATCGAGGACCCCATTCTTTTATTGCTGCTGCACCAGCCAGCAGGAACCTCACTCCTTGGAAGAAATATGTTGTATATGCCACATTCATATAGTACCTGAACCATGGTATTTCATAATAATATTAACAATAGATTATGCATTTAACAAATAAGATAGGAAAAAAATTAATCTACAGATAGAGAAAAGGAGAGAGATAGTGCACCTGAAGTGGACCCTTGAAGGGAAAATTCCAAGCATTAAATTGGTTATATAAATTCATCTCAAGGCCTCCCATGGTTTCCAACTCAGATGATAATCCCATCTTCTCAATGATTTCTGCATTAGCATTTTCAATGGGCTCTAACTTGAACCTCCCCTGAACCTCAACTACATTAGAACCATACATCTTCAAAAATAGAGATCTAAACAGGTTAGGAAGATTTTTTAAACATTCCAGTGAGCTACAGTGAGATACATCCAACCTTTCTAAAGTCATTGGAAGTTCTGGCAGGGATTGGAGTCTCGTACAATCATGTAGGTCAAGGGATTGTAGCACTGTAAGACCTTTGATGCTCTCTGGTAGGCTAGAAATTGGATTCTCACTCAAATCCAACTCCTTCAACACATATAAGCACCCAAGACATTTTCCAAGATCATCACTTGATAGACTGCAGTTTGAAAGGCTTAATTTTACTAGTGAGCCAGGTAAAGAAGGCAATGTGTTTGGACTTTTTCTCGGTTTCAATACCAAAGACCAGACGAGGGAAGTCCATGATCCATCCTCACCAATGTCTTGGGAAATCCCATCTGCATGGAGCACCGCTATAGATTTCATCTGTTTGAGCTCTGCAGGCAACTGATCAAGCTTTGAACAACCAGAGAGAATGAGTTTTTCTAGGGATGTTAAATGACCAATTTCACTGGGAAGCTTCTTAAGATTTTTGCAGCCTTTGAGATTCAACAAACCAAGACTCCCTAATTCCCCTATCGATTCGTGAACCTCTACCAAACTTATGCAATATTTAAGTACCAATTTCTCAAGATTAGGGAGTCGAGTGAAGTTGGGGGTATTCTTGAGGCCATGGGAATGGCTGAGATTGAGGATTTTCAATGATGTCAGCAACTGTAACATAGGCAAAAGAAGAAAACGTAATATGATTCCAGTATTCATATGTAGATCCTCAAAACACAAGATAAGTAAAGGGAAAACAATAAAATGGTGGGGAGGGAGAGGGAAGAGAGTTCGAATCACACCATTTCTCTCTTCCAAACTTGCTCCAATTTGCTGTAGCGTAAGTCAAGACAAAACAATCTCTTTAGTGAAAACTCAGTAGGTATGGATGTTAAAGGGAAGCCATGCCAAGTCAAACATCTTAATCCTCCAGGGAAGTATGCGTATCTTCCCTTGATTTCTACATAATTGAGTTGGAGCAATTTAAGATTATGCATCCTTGTAAATGCATCAGTCCTCAACTCCACCTGATCTGAACTTCTTCCAATTTTGTTTGTTGGGCGCCATGTGAACAAGCTAAGACAACGCCGTTTCAGTGAATAGCCCTGTTCAACAATCAATGATTCATGATTAAGTTCTTCGAAGCGGGGACGCTTTACATTACTAACACCAAAGTTTTCCTTGAACAAACTATCTTTCTCCATCCCATGATGACTATCTTCCTCCGAAACATGATGCATGTCAAAGTAGAGGCCCTCAATTGTTTCTGTTCCCTGATAAGAGAATCCATTTCAGATTAGAATAGAACCTCCATACACAAAAACTCTTAAAACTGGAAAGCAGGAAGTATGTTACTTACGGTTTTTTCAGTCAATACTTTAAAGGAATCCATATGGTGGCACAATCTGCTACGTTTACCCGGCTCCTTGGGTGATTCTTGACGAACAATTTCTCTTCCCATTTGTCGGAGAAGTTGGTGCATCATCAACTTGTTGTGTTCATTAATGGTTAAGAGACATCTATCAATGAGAGTTTGAATCCCAACTGTTGGGTAGAGATCACCTAGAATTCCAACTATGAAATCTTTGTCCTTTCCAACAAAGAAACATGCAATATGAAGGAACAATTCCTTGTCATTGTCATCTAGATAGTCATAGCTTATTTGCAACTTTTTCAAGATTTCTGAATTAGGAATAGCTGCCAGTTTCCGTAATGTGGTTTCCCATATGTCTAAGCTATGGTCAGATAGAGAAGAACCCAAAACTTGAAGGGCTAAAGGAAGCCCTCCACAGTGTTGTAATACCCTTTTTGAAAGCTTAGTGTAACCCTTAATGGGATGGTCTTGTCCAAAGGCATTCCAACTAAAAGCTCCAATGATTCATCAAAATGAAATCCCACCACCTCAAATGTCTGATCAACTTCATTAGCCTTCAACATATGACTGTTCCTTGTGGTTAAGATAATTTTACTTCCTAGATGAAACCAATCATGCATTCCAATTAAGGCATCAAACTGGTCTCGGTGATCCACATCATCAAGAACTACAAGAACTCTTTTGCTGCAAATGACATCTTTAATCTTACTAATTCCTTCCTCAACACTCCATATTTTTTTCTTTTTTCCTTTTAAAATGTCTGAAAGAAGTTGCCTTTGTAAACGAACTGAACCCTTACGTCCTTCTGAAATTTCTCTAATATTTGCAAGAAAGCTACTAGCTTCAAATCTTTCTTTGTTTAAATTATAAGCAAATTTGGCAATAGTTGTCTTGCCTATTCCACCCATCCCATATACCACTGCTATCCTGACATTGGACTCATCTTGTAACCATGAATTGATGTTTCTAACTCGAGATTCAATTCCAATTAGGTTGTGAGCAACATGTAAAACTGGTCGGTTCAACTTATCCGCAATCACTGCTACAATTTTCTGGATAAATTTTGATTCATGCCTGCCAAGTTAAACAGAAAGTAGAACAAAAATAAGCTTCTCAAACTTGAAATACTAATCCGGAACAAAAAAAAACAGAAAGACTACTTAGCAAATAGATATGTCAAATGGTCTAGTCCAAATTGAAAAGAAAAATGACTACAAATACGTTGTTTTCTTGATTTTTTTTTTTTTTTTGAGAGATTACAAATGCGACTGCGTTGTTGTATAATGTAATGTATATTTATAACTAAGCAAGGAGTGTTAGGGAAAACCATTACAGTATTTAACTACTCATATCCTTGTGGAATTATTATGTTAAAGCATTAACCATTCGTCAAAGACAAAATCCTATTTGAACTATCCACACAAACAATGTCAACTAAAATAGCCATATATGGGCAAAGCCTGCTTCTAACGCTTTTACAAGCTGACAAGTGACAACTATCACTTCTGCTTTAAATTTTAATTTGTTAACTGCTTAAATTGTTTACTTTCTCATAGATGAGATCAATGACTGAATATATTTCAGTATTATGCCAAAGTGTCCTATTGATGAGATAATTACCCGTAAGGTTGATTTTGTAAGACCAGCCCTGCTAGATCAGCAACTTCAGTAAGTGCTCTTCTCCATACTTGCACCTTTTCCCGCAAATCCTCGTTTTTTCTTTCTTTGGTTACCAAATTCAATCGCGCTTCGTGTCTAGAGAATGCCTCTCCAAAGCTCCCTGTTTGATTCTAGACTTGGGAGGGATCCACATCATAGAAGACAGGTAAAACTACGTGTGTCCTTTTGCGTTTGAGGATCATCACGAGTTCATCAAGGCACCATCCGGAAGAAGGATAGTCTTTGGAAAAAACAACTATTGAACTCCTTGCTTCTTTTATAGTCTTGTCCAGTTCTGACTTTACATTTTTTCCTCTATCCATCCCATCATCATCTCGAAACGTGGGAAAACCTGCACCCAACAAAGCGGTATAGAGGTGGTCGGTGAAGGTCCTGCGGGTGTCTTCACCAAAGCTCAAGAACACGTGATTAGTCATCGAAGCCATTACACAGAAGCCTAAAACACAGAGCTGCAAGGGACAGGACAAGCAAGCATCAGCTTATTCTTCTTAATTTTTTGAATTATTATTACAAATGGGAGAAGTATCATGATTACATCAAATTGAAAATAAGCCCACAATTGCAAATAAGCCAAAGCAGTTATAGTCTTAATAAGGAGCGAAATGATCCCAACAAATACAAGGGATTAACACACATAATCACAATAAGCCCAACCCAACTAATAACACATAGGCGGGGAGTTTCCAACTCGAGTTGTGCCATTGAGATGTAGGATCCGTGGCCAACTGAGCTATTGGGATGGCTAAGATGGTTTTTGGGTTGTGGACTCTTGAGCAGATCTAAGTGTTATGGGTTTTCATTCCGTGATCAGAACGGATTCTTATTTCATGTTTTTGCTTGCTTATTTGGATCATTTAGTGTGTATGGACATTTTTCAGTTGCATCTTTCTAGTCATGCGTGTATCTGTTTTGTGTCATTATTGTTGCATGTGTGTTCTGTCTATGGTGATCTCTTTATTGATGACGGTCTTGTCTGAGCCCTGCTTGTAATAATTCTAGCAGTTTTGTCTCCATTTTGGTTTTCTGAGCATTTTCTATGATCCCATTCAATCTATGTTTCGAATCCGATCGGACCCCCTCTTCGGGTCTCCCCCTCCCCATCTGAACGGATTTCCTTTAGTCTCTTTTCCCCTCTCAGATTAGATTGGTCGGATTAGCCTCTCCTCTCCGGTGTTCCCTCTCCCCATTCTATCATTTCGGCTCCCTGCTCTTCCCCTTCCTTTTATCCTCATCCCCGGTAGGATTGGCCTCCTCTCTCTAGTACCCCCTTCCCCATCCCAATCGACTTTTGCTGGGGGTTTCTGTAGCACTTGTATTGCCTCGGGTCAACTGCTTCCTTTTGTTTATTTGGGTTCATTTATTGTCCTTGTTGATGGCTACGGTTTGATGATTGTGGGGCTGCTCAGTTGCTTGGTGCTGGTTTTGGCCATTGTAAGGTTGTTTGCAGTGTGGCGTCTATGGTATGGGTTTGGAAGAAATGTTGTGGCTGTTGGATTGTTTCAGTGGTTGGGGTAGGTGGTTGTTTTGTTTGATGTAGGTTTGTTTTATAGACGGGTAAATAAGCTTTGGATGAATCGGCCCCTAGTATGGGGTACCGCCGTAGCTAGTTCATATTCAATAACCACGGTTCTGATGTCTTTCTGCACATACTCTAACAATCTCTGCATTGTAGTTGGTCCTGACCATCTAGTAACAGAATATTTAGTTAATTAAAGCATATTTCGTTGATTAAAAATTCTTGAACACTCAATTGGCTGCGGAAACATGAATTTGATAACTTCATAAAAAAAAATACTGGAGTTAAGTCTTGACTATGTGATTGCATTAGAGAAATAGAAACTTCTTTTATCAAATTAACAGAGCTCCAACTAGAGTAAGATTCAAACCTTCTTTTGGGATTATCCTTCTGGCCGGAGGTACTACTCTCTTCTTTCTTCTTCAACACCTGGCATGAAACGCCAGAGCCATACAACACTATGAATGAATGACACTCAGATAATCGCTACACTTTTAACCCTCACTTTACAAGTATAATACGCAGTTTGTAGTAACAGAAGTGCATAAATAAAGAACAAGTAATTTGATTCATTCCCTAGCCTTTATCTTATATAATTTCCTAGAATCTCAACCTTGAGATATATCCTCCCAGTTTAACCACTAAACTAGGGTTAACCTTGTAATTCTACTAGCTCCCTCCTTCCTTTCCCAACCAGGGAGCTCGATGGAAAGGCCTAACTTACCTGTAGTCTATTTCATCTATTACCTAGCAAGGATGGATCGAAAACCCCCAAGGAACTACCATACCCGTGGGGTTTGAGTACATATCTACACTCTTTCTAGCTTTTAGGGAAAAATTCCATTTGACCGACTATAACCTACAACTATAGTAAAAAAACCATCATAACCACCAAATGTTCATAGAGAGTAATCACGTTGTGCCATTTTAACTTAGAAACGTCTAAGTGACCTTCTACGTACGTACACCAACCGCAATGAAGCTAAGTCCTTGCTAACACAGATCAATCCACAAAGTACAAATTTATCAAAATTATAGAGAAATAAAATCAACAATTGATAATCAGCGAGGGTAATATGGGTTATTCCTTTATTATTCCAATACGAACTTATTTCTTCTTTTAGTATATTTATGATATTATTACTCAATACTATGTACGTTTTAAGCTATTAGTACACACTTATCATATTAAACTAAGGTTTATTCACACTAATATTTTCAATAAACAAGTGAAATGTTCTTTTACTTACAAATTCCATCCACAAAGGTTAGAGGTCAAATAACCCATGGAATCCCATTCTAGGTTTAAATTCTTAGGAATTGCTAGTCCGTGGGCCTAAGTGTAATTAATCAGCTTCATCATCAGAGCATAAAACAGAGCGTTGCTGGATACCTAGTCCGAACCAGCCCTTCGTTCGTCTGGACGAGCTAGGCAGCCAAATATGGTATTTGCTTGGGAAAATTGGTTTTGGTTCATGGGCAGGCAAGGCCCAAGAGGCCCGGGACTGGGCCAAGGATTTTTTGGGGGAAAAAGTCCCTCCTATTATGAATAGTTAAAAATATTAGTTTTTCCGCATCACAAACCGTGAAACACAAATGATCTTCTTGGCCCAACGGTAAGCATAGTGTATTCTATTCTTTGTGTCTGAGTTTGAATCTGTCCTAGACTTTGTTTTTAAGCGTTTTTTAAGTGATTATTGTAAGAAAATAACTCTAATGTAGGAATTTGGAACTATCATGTTTTAAAACTGTCACTGACACCCCAAGGAGCTATTTGTGACACTGGAACTAAAACATGTTTATTGTTTAATATGGACTGCAACTATTATATACCCAAATTATTCATTGTTGTTTAATTGTAAAAAAATGTAGACCCCACTTGATGATTGGGCCTAGAACCCCAAATACCATGGGTTGGCCTTGTTCATGGGATCGAATTCTACCACCATAATTCATGAAATACACTATACTTGGACTTAATATACTTAGGAAAATAGGAATATATAGAGTTATCTCTACCAGCGGTCCGGACGAAAAGCCATGCGGCGGAGTCCAGTGATACTGTGATTGGCGGTGAAAAGTATAATTTTGAACAGAACTTTGACCGCAATAACTCACTTAAAAATCAACCATTTCGAATGATTCTTATGCCTAAACCGAAGTTCTTCAAGTGTTGTACAACTCTCATGAAAGAACCTAAGCCTGAAAACGACTCTAACAAGTAGAAAAATATGGGGATTTATAGAGGGTCAGTGAGCTACCTGGTCTTTACTCAAGATTTTGACTAAATTTTGGATGGCAATAACTTGGTCCAAATTAAATCATTTTAGAACATTCTCGAATCTAAATCGAACATCTTGAAGCTCTCTACAACTTTCATGAGGAACATAAAACTTACAATGGGCGAAGGAGTGAGGTATGCGGAAGAGTGCAAAGAGGGGATTGGTAGAGATGAGGGGTGGTTGGAGGGTGATGTGGGAGGTATGAGGTGAGGGAAGTGATGGGTAAGGGATTAGGGATGGGAAATGGTTTGATTGTGGAGATGGGTAACTTAGAGTGTAGGTTTGGATGATAGGGTTAGGAGAAGAATTTATAAACAACGATTTACGAAGGGAGTGCAAAATTGTCTTTTCTTCTTCTCTTTCTAACAAGCACTATGGGATATATACGGCAGCTTTCCAGTCAGGGATCCCTGACTGAAGGTTTTTGGGTGTTTTGAAGCTTTTAAAACGTATTTTTACATAATCCAAACCGTCCAATGTATTTAAAACGTGTTTTTAAGGGTCCCCGCGAGAAATCGTCAATAAAAAATACCAGGAAGGGCTTGATCCGAGCAGTTTTCCGCAAAAACTGTACATTTACAGTTTTATAAAAAATGTTGATTACAACGGGAGAAGGAGTGAGGTATGTGGAAGGGTTCAAAGAGAGGATATATTGGTCGAGATGGGGGGTGGTTGGATGGTGATGTGGAAGGTATATATGGTGTGTGTGAGAGAAGTGATGGGGAATGGTTTTGAGTGTGGAGATGGGTAACTTAAGAGTGTGGGTGAAATTACGAGTGAGTTACTAGTTGATCTAGTTGATCTTGACTCAAAGGGTCGGCTAGGGAAATTACAAGTGAGTTGCTAGCTAGTTGATCTTGACTCAAATGGCTAGGGAAATTACGAGTGAGTTACTAGTTGATCTTGTAAAACAAGTAAATAGTTTTCTTTTCCGTTTAACAAGTAAATAGTTATCGCCGCACTTCATTAATCTAGTTCCGCAATCATATGATCACATGTTCACAGATTAGCCCTATAACCAAATGTGCAGGCCAGTTTGCGAGCACCTCGACTAATTCCATAGTTACATAATTACTTTATTGGTCTAGTCATTTAGTCAGGGTCAGGCTAATTTTTATTATTAATTTTATCACCCCTAAAGTTATTTTGCTAACCATATAAATTATAGGCTATTTGATTCAAAGGAATTATTTTATTCAAAAAAAATTAGGGCAAAAAATCGGGTCGTTATAATCGGAACCATTGAACTAAAATCGTAGAGTCGTCCGTGGGTAATGCATATATTTGGGTTAATATGAATGTGAGTTTATTTGCATCTGTTTGTGCAAAGTGTGAGTGATTCTAGATTTTTTTCACCCCACTTCTAAACCAATTTTTTCCATCTGTTCTAAACTACTCGATATAAGTTTAAAGTTTTAGCATGACTTTATCATTGGATTTTTTTTTTTTTTTTTGTCATTAGACTAGCCTACGCACAACTCGATTTTGTTTTAGAAGACCATTCTACCATCATTAGCGAAGGCACAATTTAGACCGAAAAAAAAAAAAAAAAAAATCGGTGTGGATTGGCACTAAAATATTGCTAATACCTCAAAATTTTCAAACCTGAAACCTAGAAATGAGTCTTGCATCTAATCCCATCCCCTTTTAAAATGTCAATGTCCCAAGTTTATTTAAGTGTGGAAAAATGATTAGAAAAACATATCTTGCAGATGCAGAGACTTGGGTGCCGGCCGACTAGAATTCAAACGGTTCCAATCCTTTTGTTTTTTTTTCTTTTTTTTTTTTCTTTTCTTTTTTGGTTATCTTCCCATCCATAGTCTAGGCATTCACCCTCAGGACAAAGGTTCTTGGTAGAATTTCATGCCAGTGGTAGGTTCACTCACATAGGATAATAATTCTTCCAGTATCACATATTTGATATAAATTAAGAAAAACTCACTACAAGAAAAAATGTCTATTGTGAGGATTGAGTTTCCTCGCCAAAGAACCAAATTTCCTCGCTAAAGGAATAGGCGAGGAAAAATTTTCTCGCCAGGTTTCCTCGCCAAAAGGTCGTCGCAAAAGGTATTCTAGCGAGGAAAAATAAATTTCCTCGCCTAATCTGCCAATTGGCGAGGAAATTTTTTTGTCGCCTATTCGGAACAATTGGCGAGGAAATTTTTCCTCGCCTATTCGGACCAATTGGCGAGGAAATTTTGTTTTCCTCGCCTATTCGGAACAATTGGTGAGGAAATTTTTCCTCGCCTATTCTAACCAATTGGCGAGGAAATACTGTTTTCCTCGCCTATTTAGAACAATTGGCGAGGAAATTTTTCCTCGCCTATTATGACCATTTGGCGAGGAAAAATTTCCTCGCCAAAACTCCTGAAACAAAAACAAGAAGAAATCCAATTCTAGCTTCTCTGCCTCCGCTGGGAATCGAACCCGCGACCTCCTCTCAAGCAACGCGCGCCCCATCCACCACACCAACTTCCATTTCAATGCAAAGTTCAACAACTTTTAATATATAACCTTTTGTAGTTCTTTTTACCTCACTATTTTTTTTAAATCTTTTTGTCTAAATTTAGTCTCTTTGTAGTGTTTCTTTAAACTTCTTTCTTAAATCTTTTAATGTTATTTGTTTTTACTGAAGTTCTTATTTTTTATAATTTGATATTTTCCTATACCCTTTTATAAGTCTTTACTTGTTATAATTACTTACCTTTGCATTTATATATTTGTTTATTTTTAAATTGGATTTTGTTAATATGTGCCCCCAAGGCACATGATAAGAACACATTAATTGCTCCACCTTACTCCACTTCCACAAGGAATTAAAGTAGAGTAATCAATTGTGTTTTGGAAAGATAAATCTTTTTTTGATTAGAAGAAAATGCCACCAACTACCCATACCCATGGAACAAAAACCTAAGATGCAATACTTGACCAAATAAAAATGAAAATTATTTCAGAATTAGTTGGCCAGTGTTCTCCCATAAATTTTTGGAACATAATTTTAGAAAATTAATTATCAAACATAAACCCCAAAATGAAGAAATGTTGTTGGGTGAGACCTAACCACCTTCTTCGTTCCAATCGATAACATAAATTCTTCTTAACATCATGTTTTTAAACATTATTAGTATGCTAAAGAGTAATTTGGAATTTATTGACAAATAATTGATCTACTCTTTGGCTTTCTTGAATTTTTTAAACTTCTTATCATGAGAATTTACTTCACTAATTTGTTTTGAAGAGAAAATGTAAAAGTGAAAGAGGACTAAATATAAAAAGATTAAAAACAAGACAACATTAGCCCAAATTCTAGTTGAAGGGAAAAATCAATTGCTTTGTGTTTGTAGACCATTTTGGTGAGTGATGCCCGTAGGATTTTTTTCTCTTTAGCGGGTTTAAACCGAGTTGAAACACTTATTAGAAAACTAAAGGGCAGTTGAAAAGATAGCATTGAAAGAGAAGTTAAAGGGTAATTTTTTTTTAATGACCGTTAAAGGGTAATTTAGTCTCATTAGAAACACGTTTTCCTCCTAGACTGTATGATACCCACCTTTGTTTCAAAATGGATGATCGTTTTAGGAGACCAAATCATTTTTCTACTAGAGTAATAATAATAATATATTTATATGCAAATGACATGATCAATATGATATGTATACATTTAGTCTCACTAATTAGTATGTGCATACAACAAATAAGTTCTTTTATTATAATTTTATGGTATCATAAATAGGATAAATATCTTACCATTGGGATAATACAACACATCTATATCAAAATCTAAATAGTCCTAGAAAAGGTGTGGAAATATTTCGTCACCTAACATTAACATTTGGCGACGAAACAAAATTTCCTCGCCTATTCTGAACAATTAGCGAGGAAACTAGCATTTCCTCGCCAATTCTTAGTTTTTTTGCGAGGAAAAATAATTTCGTCGCCAAATCTTAGCTTTTTTGCGAGGAAAGATAATTTCGTCGCCAAATGGGTACCCTTTAGCGAGGAAATATGCATTTCCTCGCCAAATCTTAGCTTTTTGACGAGGAAATATAATTTTGTCGCCAATGTTAGCTTTTTTGGCGAGGAAAGATAATTTCGTCGCCAATCTTTGATGTTTAGCGAGGAAATTCAAATTTCGTCGCCAAATGGTAGCCTTTTAGCGAGGAAATGTTCATTTCCTCGCCAAATCTTAGTTTTTGGGCGAGGAAAGATAATTTCGTCGACATAGTGTACTCTTTGCCGACGAAATCGATTTCCTCGCCATAAAGACCCATTTGGCGAGGAAATTTGAATTTCCTCGCCAGCTTTCGTCGCCATAGTTACTTTTTGTTGTAGTGACTGTGTAGTGTTTTTTTACGAACCAGAAACAGAAAATTAATTTTCAACAACACTAAAACTATTTTATGATAAAAACAGAAAGCAGGAAATTATTTCTCAAAAATTAGAAACTATATGTGTTTTGTAAAACAGGATCAGAAAACTAGTAGCTTTTTGAAACAGAAAATTGGTTTACACAGAAAATTGTTTCCTTTTCACAACTTGTTAAGAATCCAATTTGATCCAAAAAGCATATAGAAAGAGAGTTAACTTGTTCCTCTATCCAAAAAAGGGAAGAAAAAAAAAATGAATGAAATACATTTTGCCACCAACTCCATTAACGTTCAGAAGCTTGAATAAACTATGTAATCTTAGCAAAAGCTTTATCTATATGAAAAGATCTGATTATGGTAACTTTTGAATTTGAATTTTATACTGGAAAGAGAGTATGAGAAAAAGAGTGTCCAGTGTACACATTTTCTTATTCAAAGTACGATCAATCCGATGAAAAATGAGAATGTGAAATGATAGAGGTACATCAATTAGTCTCCAACATGGCCCCAACACATTCACGTGGTATGTGGAATTGTTGTACACCTGTCATTTTTGTTGACTGATAGTAGGATACTTTCAAATTATAGATTTGAAATTTTCTTATTATTTGACTTAATAAATTCGATTCTAAAGTGTTTGTAAAATATTTTTTCTTTGTAATTTCAAGTGGGACCTAGGGCCCCTAGTGTGCACATTAGAACCGTTGATCTCAACAATCAACGGCTCAGATTTCACCTCGGCAATTAGAGCCGTGTATTGCCAAGATGAAATCCGAGCCGTTGATAACACATCCGATGGCCTTGATGCTGCACATCAGGGCCGCACACGCAGGGCCGACTCTGAGATTTAGGGGGCCTAAAATGATTTTTTTCAAATTGGGCCTTCAACTCTTAATATATCGTAGTTAAAACTTAAAACTACTTAGGAAAACAAAAAATTTCATAAATAAGTCATTTGAAAGCATAACTACTACACAGACATATAAAATTGGAGGCCCCAAAATTTAGTTCAAATTTGGGGGCCTAAAGCGGTGACTTTATGGGCTTTAGCCCAAAGCCGGCTCTGCGCACACGAGGAAGTCCACACTAGCACCCCGCTTTCTTTCAAGTGATGATACTTGTCACGCTCACGGCCATACTCACGAAAATTAACTCTACAATACTATGTAAGATGGTGTAAATGTTAGGAGCTTCAACCCGCGTTGGGTGTGTTAAGCACGTAAACATACGTGGCCTCGTCTTGAACAAGGAAAGAAACGGCGAGTTTAAACAAAAACAGGGCAATAGTCAAACTCTTAATTGCTCAGCCTCCACAGAACAATAAGATTTCCTTTGTGGTGTTACAGATAAATATTTCGGATCTAGAACTACCATGTTAATAACAATATCTAAACATAATTATGCAAAAATACATTGACATAATAATTGATATATATACCTGAATCCATTAGATAGGACCGTGTTGGATACGAGAGTTACTTGACTCTTTGGAGAAAGATGATTTATGTACCCGAATTAGCCTTGCTGGATCCAGTAATTTGATGAAAGGAATTGAACCCGTAGAGTGTTCTGCCCTAAGGCTCCAAACCAAGTACACACAAAACACACAAACAAACAAACGGATTTTTACGTGGCTCTCCAAACGAAAACGGATACTTCCACAAAGAGTTTTCACTATAGAAATTACACACTCAACAGAGTGCATTACAAATCCCTAACAAATCTAAACTTTATAGAGCTTTACAAAGTACACACCCTCTCACTTAGATACTCTCTAATCTCTCTGTCAGATATAAATCCAGAGCCCAAAGGGGTGTTTACATAGGCCAAGCAATGGCTCTATTCCTTGTCATGCCAGACAAGGTCTTGAATACGGTACGTTCCGTCTAGATTAGCTTACAGTCAATTGCGGAGAAATTAAGATCAGTCAAAGAAATGGGCCTGTAAATTGAGAATGAAGACCAAATTCATTGGACTGATTGTGAAATGACGGACCTTACTCATTCTTTTTGCGTGGAGAATGGGGGAGGAAGAAAGCTGCGAGGCAATTTTGCGGAAGGGAGAGAAGCAGATTCCGGAGGGGGAGTGGGGGAGGAAAACGGGTAAAATTTCAAGCAACGCTGATATTGGATAAATCACTTATGCATCTCCGATGGAGCTGATTTCTTGCATGATTGTTCGGAAAATCAGTCCAATGGTCAAAAGTTTAAGTGCTTCTCACTTTTTAGTGCATATTCCTTGATTTTGCTCATCCTTTTGACCATCTTCAACTGAAACTCACTTACCCAAAAAAAAAATCTTCAATTGAAACTATCTTCATTAAGGGCTACATTGCATTCATGGCCAAATCCTCGTGCATTTTACCCTTGGTAGTGCTTAAAATCCAAGGAAATATAGAAAATATTTCCTTGATATACCCTGAGGATATGTCAAGGATTGAAACCAGACCTTGAAAAATCTAAACTTCAATGAAATGTAGGAGTTTGTTGTTGAATGATAGGGTAGGGTAGGTCCAGTGTACTCTTGTCATGTTGCAATTGGTTTCTTAACCGTTGATCTTTTTGCACTTTGACTTGATCGACTTTAACTTTTTTTTGTTGACCAACAATGCGAGCCCACTAGATTTTGACTCTTTGTTGACCATGAACCGGGCCAACTTGTCATGTCACACTCAATTTTTGGGTTTTTTTCAAAAATACCAAAAATGAGTATAAACACACCGATCATTGAGGCGGTCATACACTAACGATGGTTCATGTTTCTCAGTTGCGAACCCGTAATTTAGTTAAAGAGAACCATATTAACACCAACGTACCACACATCATTGTAAACGAAATTTCACATAAGTTTTTTAATAAGTAGATAATTTTGCTTAACAAAATAAAATATATCCGGCCCAATAAATATTCAATCAAAATAAATGTGTTCATTTTATATAGAACTTTGTATTCCAAAACTTTGTTTATGTTTACGTTACAAAGCCTCGAAATTCAAATACTATTTTCTAAAAGTGGTTCTTAAAATAAATAAATAAAAACTCTATGGAAATGGTTTTCCTTATCATCTCATAAATTTGGGTCTTTTGGAATTTTTTTACAGTTAAGGTTAAAAATATTGAGGTGTAACGACAAATAAAATTTTTTTTTATGAAGAAAGACACTAATAAATCTAATGCATAAATTTGTCACTAGATAATGCAAATAAACTAAGGGATATCATGATGTTGCACATAATTTATGTATTTTTAGCACCAATTTTGTTTGCACACATCTTTATTTTTAGCACATAATTTGGTTATGTTGAGGACACAATTTCTTTATGTTTAGCACTAACTTAGTTGACACGGGTTAAGAAAATGAAAGAAAAAGGAGACAAGAGAGCAGCACATTTTAGATCAAAAGTTCTCTTGTGCATAATTATTTACTTTGCACATATATGAATGTTTTAATCTGATGTTTCAGTAATTAAATACAAAAAAAAATATTGATATTATTTCTTCTCACAAAAATAAAGCTCATGTGTGTATATAGGAGCTGGGTCTACTTTTAAGAGTAATGTTCAATCAATTTTCCTTGACTTGTTAGTGGAAGAAAAAAAAAATCAAAAGTGAAAGAAATTATATTAAAAAAAGTTTTTTTCTTCAGGGGAGGTATCTGTTGTTATTATAAACCTTAAGGCTCAATTTGGATGGCAATTATCTCAAGGGGGATGGAAATGTAATGCCTTCTACCCATGATTCCAACGTTTGGAAGAGACAAGAATGGGAATGTGATGCCAAGCATTTCTGATTCTGACATTTGGCAGAGACAGGAATAGGAATGTGATTCGTGATAACATATTCAACTAGGAATCACATTCCCAGACTGAGTGGGAATCTGATCCCTCCCTTACCCTATGGGAATCTCGGATTCCTAGCTCATTCATTAAGAAAAAGAAATGTTGACTTTAATAAATTTCTAAAATAATTGTTTCTCGCGTAAGATTACTGAATTAATCCACACACCAAAATGCAATTCCTCTACGTATTGAATTCCTAGGAATTTGATTCCCAGTAATCATATTCCTATTCCTACCCAAGAAAATTCTCAGGAATTTGATTCCTGATAATAATTTTCCTATTCTTACTGAATAATCGGGTCATCCAAACACACCCTAAGGGAGGTCAATGAAAGGGTAAAAATGTGAATTCACATTTTTCGTTAATGGAAGTACCTGACAAGACTGACAGGGGAAGTCAATGCAATTTCAGAAACCTCAGGGGAGGTATTTGTTGTTGTCAGAAAGCTCAGGGGAGGTAAGTGATAAAATAGAAAGCATGATTCTGTAAGCTTTTGAAAAGGTGACCAGCTAAAGTATAAAAAGTGTTTTCGAGGTTAAATTTGGTCCAAAATTTACTGAACCTGATAATTAGGATGCTCTAAGTACACGCAAAACCCATGTAAAATGCCAACCAAAAGACGGAAACTGAATCCAAATTGTGAAATACCAAAACTGTCCCCAGGACTCCAAACTTACCAAGCAAATGACCAAGGACATTTTGGTCCAAAATGGTAAAAATTGTGGCAAGCCACCAACATTCTTTTATGTAGAGGGATATGATAAAAGCTTAAATTACTCACCTGCACTCTAGACTTTATAAAGAAAATTAGAAAACTGATTGAAAATTCGAAAAACTAAAACACCCACATAATTCGTTCATTTGCCAAAAATGTTATGTGAAGTAAAGGAAAGGGAAATTTACTTTCCTGCGAGTGTTCACTTAATAAAGGATTTTTTCAGGAAAGTGTAATTGGGGAGAGCTAACTTTTCCACGACACATAATTTCTTCCTTTTTCCAGGATGCATTTTGAGGGAAAGTGAGTCCTAGTGGAAAATTTATTTTTGTGGGTCCCATTATTTTCTTGGTAACTGAACATCCAAAAGTTATGGGAAAGTTGATTTTATCATACTTTCTTGACGACTGAATGAAGAAAGTACGAGGAGTTGGAAAAGTAACGGCATTTTCGTCCACAATGGACAACAAGTGCATGTGGCAAGTCACCCAACTCCCTCTAAGGCTCTAATTGCTATTGATATCGATATCACATCAATTTTCAAAATGTTATTATATTAACAATAACTCTTTTTAAGCATTTTATAATCTAACATTATTACGTAAAATGAATTTCAATATTCACATGAGGCAAGACCGATCTGAAGTGTGAGATAACACATTTTTACTCAGGTTCCTCAAATAAAAGATCTTCAAAATATTCTTTTCTACCACCTTGGTGATAGGCATAGATGATAGTAGCCTGATCTGAGTTGATATGCTGACAGATCTTCAACATCGGTGATATTTTGATGACGAGAATTGGCTTTATGGAGTTGGCTATCTTTCTCTTCAGGCTCGTCATAAACAATCTGAACTCCAATTTCCTTTACCAAACAACTGTTACCTGTGAAGTCAGCTGACACATTCACTTCATCACCAGCTTCCAATATTAATTGATTCCCAAACTTCCAATAGCTTAACCATACCATCATACTGCCATCGAGAATGTGGCATTTGAAAAATGGGCTGTAGGCCCACTTCAAACCCTTTGTCATATTGTTGAGTGTAATATAGTCGTAATTTAGGTTCGCACAGAACCTGTCATTACCACGGAAACAAGGATAGACAATATGTATCTTCAAGGCTTGGATCTTGATATTAGGGAGTGAAGGCACATTGAATGTTATCGAGGACCCCGTTCTCTTGTTGTTGCTGCCCCAGCCAGCAGGCACCTCACTTCTGAGAAGAAACATATTGTAGATACCACATTCATATAGCACCTAAGCCATGGCATTCATAATAATATAATAGCATTAGATTAGGCATTTAACAACTATGAATACAAAATCAACGCAGAGAGAGAGAGAGAGAGAGAGAACCTTAAGTGAACCTTTCTTTCTTGATGTTATGGTGTCCCTTAACGGGTTATACAATTCCACCACCTCAAGGCTTCCCAAGGTTTCCAACTCAGATGATAAGCCCATCTCGTTAATAATTTCTGCATCAACATTTCCAATGGGCTCTAACTTTAACTTCCCCTTAACCTCAACTAATTTTCTAGAATCAAATATGTTCAATTTTAAAGACGAAAAAAGGTTAGGAACATTTGTTAAAAATTCCAGTGAGCTGCAGCTATATATCTCCAAACTTTCTACAGTAATTGGAAGTATTGGCAGCGATTGGAGCCTCGTGCAATGATTTAGGTTAAGTGATTGGAGCACCGTAAGACCTTTGATGCTCTCTGGTAGGCTAGAAATTGGATTCTCACTCAGATTCAAGTCCTTCAACAAAGTTAAGCTCCCAAGACAATCCGTGAGGTCATCACTTGACAGATTGCAGTTTGAAAGACTTAATTCTACTAGTGAGCCAGGCAAAGAAGGCAATGTTTTTGGACTTCTTCTCGGCTTCAATATCAAGGACCAGACGAGAGAAGTCCATGATCCATCCTCACCAATGTCCCGGGAAATTTCATCTGCATGAAGCACAATTAAAGAATTCATTTGTCCAAGCTCTGCAGGAAATTGATCAAGCTTTGAACAACCAGAGATATTGAATTTTTCTAGGGATGTTAAATGACCAATTTCACAAGGAAGCTTCTTCAGACTTCTGCAGCCTTCGAGATTCAACACAACTAGACTCCTTAATGCCCCTATCGATTCATGAACCTCTACCAAACTTATGCAATACTTTAGGACCAATTTCTCGAGATTCGGGAGCCCAGTGAAGTTGGGGGTACTCTTGAGGCCATGGGAATGGCTGAGATTAAGGATTTTCAATGATGTCAGAAACTGCAACACAAACAAAAAAAAAAAACAAACAAACAAACAAAACGTAAATTATTTTCAATAATCAGATGTTAGATCCTCAAAACATAAGTAAAAAGGAAACGGAAAAAAAAAAAAAGGAATGGCTGAGATTGGGGGTTTGAATCACACCATTTCTCCCTTCCAAACTTGCTCCAATTTGCTATAGCGCATGTCAAGACCAACGAGTCTCTTCAGAGAAAAATCTGTAGGTATGGATTTTAAAGTGAAGCCATGCCAAGTCAAACATCTTAATCCTCCAGGGAAATCTCTGTATCTTCCCTTGATTTCTACAGAGTTGAGCTGCAAAAATTTAAGATTGTGCATCCTTGTAAATGCATCAGTCCTCAACTCCACATGCTTTACATTGCGAACATAAAAGTTTCGCATGAACTGACTATCATTCTCCAACACAAGCTGGCTATCTTCCTCCAACACATGATACATGTCAAGGTAGAGGCCCTCAATTGTTTCTGTTCCCTGTTAAGAAAAATCATTTTTCATATTAGAATCTATATTCCACGCAAAAAAAAAAACTCTTAAAACTGGAAAAACGAGAAGCATGTTACTCACAGTTTTTTCACTCAATACTTTTAAGGAATCCATATGGTGGCACAATCTGCTACGTTTACCCGGCTCCTTGGGTGATTCTTGGCGGACAATTTCTCTTCCCATTTGTCGGAGAAGTTGGTGCATCATCACCTTGTTTTGTCCATTAACGGTTAAGAGACATCTGTCAACGAGAGTTTGAATCCCAACTGTTGGGTAGAGATCTCCCAGAATTCTTACTATGAAATCTTTGCCCTTTCCAGTAAAGAAACATGCAATGTGAAGGAACAATTCCTTGTCATTGTCATCTAGATAGTCATAGCTTATCTGCAACTTTTTCAGGATTTCTGAATTGGGAATGGTTGCTAGTTTTTGTAATGTGTCTTCCCATATGTCTAAGCTATGGTTAGATAGAGAAGAACCCAAAACTCTTAGTGCTAAAGGAAGCCCTCCACAGTGTTGTACTACTCTTTTTGAAAGCTCAGTGTAACCCTTAATGGGATGGTCTTGTCCAAAGGCATTCCAACTAAAAAGCTCCAATGATTCATCAGAATGAAATTCCACCACCTCAAATGTCTGATCAACTTCATTAGCCTTCAACATATGAATGTTCCTTGTGGTTAAGATAATTTTACTTCCTGGATGAAACCAATCACGCATTCCAATTAAGGCATCAAATTGGGCTCGGTTATCCACATCATCCAAAACTACAAGAACTCTTTTGCAGCAAATGACATCTTTAATCCTACTGATTCCTTCCTCAACACTCCATATTTTTTTCCTTTTTCTTTTTAAAATGTCTGAAAGAAACTGCCTTTGTAAACGAACTAAACCCTCAGGTCCTTCTGAAATTTCTCTAATATTTGCAAGAAAGCTACTTGCTTCAAATCTTTCAATGTTTAAATTATAAGCAAATTTGGCGATAGTTGTCTTGCCGATTCCACCCATCCCATAAATCATTGCAATCCCGACATTCGACTCATCCTGTAACCATGAATTGATGTTTCTAACTCGAGATTCAATTCCAATTAGGTTATGGGCAACATGTAAAACATGTCGGTTCAACTTATCCCCAATAACTCTTACAATTTTCTGGGTAAATTTCGACTCATGCCTACAAAGTTAAACAGAAAGTAAAGCACAATAAGCTTGTAACCATTTAAAATAATAGTAAGCCAAAACAAAAGAGACTATGAAGTAAATTAATAAGAAGAAAAAATTACAAATGTATTGTTGCATAATGTAATTTATAACTAACAAATAGGGTAGCTACTAAGCAAGGACTGTTGAGAAAAACCATTACAGTATGCAGCACCTTCTTTTTTTTTTTTTATCGTCATTGCAGTATTTAACAATTCATTTACTTGTGGAATTATTATATTAGAGGCATAACAATTCGTCAAATATATAATCCAATTTGAAACCTACACAAACAACTGTCCACTAAAATAGCCATCAATGCGATATTTGTGGGCAAAGGCTAATGCTAATGCTAATGCTTTTACGAGTTGACAACTCTATTGTATTCTGTTGATAGCAATTGCAATCGATCCAATCGGATCAGCTTGATGGCAATTGCAACCGATCCAATCCTATCCGTTTCCCGCCTCGTTCGGGTTTGAGTTTTGGGGATTTTTTTAGGGATCGGATTAGATTTGGAGGTAAAATAAATAAAAAGTCAGGGATCAGGTTAAAAGGCGGTTCCTCATACCTCCAACCCAACGCTCCGCTCCCAACTCTGTTTTTATTATATATTATATTTCTAATACGTGATTTAGATTTAGGCTCCTATATTTATCTCATTAACTAGTAGGGTTTTCCCACTATATTTACTATAGTTTATAGATTATACACAGTAATCCCATACATACGGTAATACAATTTTAATTCTTGAATGTAAGTCTTTTGTTTTTTTATCCTTAGTTACATGATTAAATTTGGTTGGTTGGGATTTTTGTTTAAAATTTGACAATTGTTGCCATGTTTTTTCGTTTTTTGGCTTAGATGTCAGATATGTTGTAATGGGAAAAAAATTAACATATGCAAGCTTTTTTTTTTTTTTTTGTTAGGTGACTTTCAGATCAGGGCGGGGATTCCCAATCTTCATTAGGGGAGGGGATGGAGGGTGGATGTGATTCTCCATTCGGGGATCGGGGGAGGGATGAAGGCAGATACGGAGTTCAGGGATTGGAGGCGTGGATGGTCAAATCCGTCCCAAATCCGTCCCGTTGCCAACCCTATCTGTTGGGAAAATGGGCCACTCAAATACAAAGATGAAAAACTCACGGGTGCAACTCCGGCTCATCCCTCTCGACCTCACCCTCTCTGTCACAGACTAAATTGTTACCCAAACCTCTCTTCTTCTCTTGAACCGTACGTATATACTAGAGAAAAGGGCCAAAGCTTTGAAAGCTTTATGCGTTAGCCCAGGGGCAACTCCAGGATTTTCATCCAGCGTTGACAAAAATATATAGTGTCTATGATGAAAATCAAAAAAAAAAAAAAAAAACTCTCACATTTGACAAAAAGAGAAACTCCAACATATTATAACATCCCACAACGAGTCTTCATATTTTGGAGAATGCAAAAAGGACGGCTATCAAAATAGAAAACTCATTCTTGCAAAATCTGTTTTGAAGATGGGCTACCAAACATACAAAACTTGAAAAGGAGAAAATAAAAAGGCAAAAATAGACTTTAAACACCCCCTTAAAACTTAACCAAATGCATTTCCTATTTTCTTTTGCAATAGAAGTTTTAACCAAGGTCAACTGACCATTTTTAAATGTGTAATACTCTACTATCCTTAAATGTATATTAGATATTGGGCTCTCGGCTTGTTTTGTTTTGTTAGGAATAATAATTTGGTTCAAATTTAATTGAAAATATTTTTTGTAACCTCACTAGAGTAACCCAGCACTGACAATACTAAAAAAAATCAATTTATATCTTAATTTTATTTTTTTTTAGTGATTTTTCTTTAACACAGCGAGGTCAGTATAATGCTAGCGTCGCGAGCGGTTAGCTGTTAAAGTGGTTGCCGACAATGGAGGGGAGTTATCCTCCATGACTACACACTGTTCACAATCTTAGGAGGACCAAGTCTACATCTCTACTATATGGAAGGAGATGAATCTTAGAAAACAGTGTTTTTGAAAAATTAAATTTTTAGAATCAGCATTTTGAAAAAATATAATTTGAAAACAGTTTGTCAGAAAAAACTTCAAAATACTTTTTTTTTTTAAACATTTGGAAAAAAAATATTTTGAAAAACCATTTGTTTAAAATAAAGTTTGAGAACAATTTTTTAAAAAATTGAAATTTTTTATTGGAAATAAAGTTTGAAAACAGTTTTTAAGTAGATTTGGATGCCACACATAGATAGATTTAACGGAGTCTACCGTCCAATTTGACAAATTGAGACGATAGAAGTATATTTGATTAATGGAAGCAAAGTTTCGGGGTACAATTGAGCTTTTAAAAAGTTTAGAAGTATATTTGATATTTAGGTCAAATTTTGAAGGGTATTTTGAATTTTTCCCTAAATTATTTACATTCTCATAAAGGAAATCAATTGATGAATACATTCCAGAATAATGTCAAAGTGAGGAATTCTTGAGATAATTACCCGTCGGCTTGATTTTGTAAGACCATCCCAGCTAGATCAGCAACTTCTCTAACTGCTCTCCTCCATACTTGCACCTTTTCCCTCAAGTCCTCATTTTTTCTATCGTTGGTTTCCACATTTAATTGCTCTTCATGTCTACAGAACGCCTCTCCAAAGATCCCAGTTTGATTCCTAACTTGGGAGGGATCCACATCATAGAAGACAGGGAAAACTATGTGTGGTCTTTTGCGTTTGAGGATCATCACGAGTTCATCAAGGCACCTTCTAGAAGAAGCATAGTCTTTGGAAAACACAACTATCGAAATCCTTTCTGAATTGACATGTTTACCTCTCTCCATCCCATCATCATCTCGATACGTGTGAAAACCTGCACCCGTCAAAGCAGTATAGAGGTGGTCGGTGAAGGTCTTGCGGGTGTCTTCACCAAAGCTTAAGAACACGTGATAAGTCATCGAAGCCATTACACATAAGCCTTATTCATATAGCTGCAAGGCACAAGGACAAACAAGTATCAACTTACTCGTTTTTTATCCTACATATTATTACAGAGTGACTATTAGCAAGGAGGGCTATGGTTGCGACAAGGGGCATGAATTGATTGGATTGTGATAAAAGTTGTAAAGTAAGCAATGTAGCATAACCTATATACATGATATCATTCAAACTTCACACACAAAGTAAAATGTAGAAGTATTTTTCCCTACACAGAGCACATTTTGTAGGCGGTCCCCTCCCATCTTCTTTAACCATTCAATCAGCCTCCCTGAACAGAGCCGATCGTTGCCTCCGTCGCAGGCAGGGGCGGACCTACGTATAGGCAAGGGGGGTCATTTGACCCCGCTGGATTAAAATTCTCCACAAATATGAACATATATTTTTTAATATTTTGGTAATTTTTCCCCAAGACTAATACTCTATTGTCTAGATTTTGCCCCAAGTAACACGAAATATTTATAACCTTACCCAAATAGTTTACCGAAATCTCCCATGACCTTTTCATTATTTTGTGGTCCCACCATGTTTTCACACACTCTTCCTGACACGCGAATAAGCAAGGCAAAGTTACACATCTCTTTTTTGTTCTCCCCCCCCCCCCCCCCCCCCCCCCCCAAAAAAAAAGTAACATGACATACCACTTTTTGCATCTATATATATATATTAATATCTCTTTTGTTTTAGTATTCTAATTTACACCCTCCGTCCCATTGATAGTCCCCTACGGGAAGATGTGTAATTTTCAGATAAAAAATAAAGAACTTCTATTCATAATTTTTTTATTTTTTCTCACCAAATTAAAGACCTAATCGAGATCTTTAATTTTGTATAAAAAAACTAGAAAAATCATGCTTGGAAAATTTTAATTTCTTATTCGAAAATTGAACTTACTTTAGTAGAAGACTATCAAAATGGGATGAAGGGAGTATATGTTGTAGATTCTTGACTCCACTGATATTAAATCCTGCGTCCGCCCCTGGTCGCGGGCGTTGGATTCCAATATTTCCTGGGTTCTCTGGGTTTCACCAGACTCTCTCTCTCTCTCTCTCTCTCTCTCTCTCTCTCTCTCTCTCTCACATCGTATGGTGTAAATCTGGGGTACGTGGCATCGTGTTGAACAATGATAGAAATGGCATGTTTATTTAAACAAAAAGAGGGCAACAGTCAATCTCTTAATTGCTCAATCATACCAATCGAAAAACAGCAATGTCATGGGTACACCACATGTGCACCCCAAATGCACACCACCCTGAGGTGGCAAATGAGGGGTGAGCCCCACATTGAGCTTCTACCCAAAACTCCCCTTCTCTATCTCCCTCTCTCTTTTTTATTTTTGTACGTGTTTGTCGTGGCTTTGTATGGTGGTTGCAATAGTGGCCTGCGGCAGCACTTGGAGATCCCGATTGTCGTCCCCCTAGCCATTTATGAGGGCCAACCGGCGGTTTCTCAGCAGCCATTCTCGGGTTTATTTTGGTAGCTCGTTGGGTTTCGCGGCGGGGTGGGTTTTTCTACAGCATGGATGGTGGTGGTTGGTGGTGTGTGGATCCATGGTCGTCTTCTCTTCACCTCCTCCCTATTGTCGTCGCTTCTTGCCTCATCCCTCTGGATCCTCTGGTTACCCTTGGTTGGAATACCGCTTCACTAATACTAACACCACACACACCTTGATGTACCCTTTGTCAAGATCTCACTAATAAATTTTTTTGCCAATCAAAAAAAAATTTGTGAAAAAAAGATTTGTGCTCAGTCTTCACAGAGAAATTAAGATCAATATGTAAGATTTCCATTTCCTTAGTGGTGTTACACCTGAGCACACCCAATAACTTTCGGATCTAGATCTACCATGTTAATCACAATACAGAAACATAATTATGCGGAAATACATTGACATAATAATTGATATATACCTGAATCCATTAGATAGGACCGTGTTGGATACAAGAGTTACTTGTACTCTTTGAGAAAGATGATTTATGTACCCGAATTCACTATAGCCTTGCTGGATCCAGTAATTTTGATGAAAGGGATTGAAACCGTTGTGCCCTATGGATCCAAACCAAGCACACACGAAATACACAAACAGATTTTTACGTGGTTCCCCAAACGAAACAGGTACCTCCACGAAGAGCTAGCTTTCACTATATATAAATTACACACTCAGCACAGTGCTTTACAAATTAAGGCCTAACCAATCTAAGCTTTATAGAGCTTTACAAATACACACACGCTCTCTTAGGTCTCTCTGATCTTTCTGTCAGATATAAATCCAGAGCCCAAAGGGCTGTTTTATAGGCCAAGCAATGGCTCTGTTCCTTGTCATTCCAGAAAACGTCTGCAATACTCAGTGGAGAGAAAGAAGCTGGTCTTAACCACAAAACATTCTGTCTAGATTAGATTTCATAGATGAGGAAAAAAAATTAGACCAATACAGTAATAGGCAACATAAAGGATAATGCATCTCATAATCATGGTGGAAATTTAAGACGTGATGCATAGTTGCATCTCACCCAGGGACGGAGCCAGAATTTTACCCTTATGGTGGCGAAAATATGTACTTAAAATATAAAAAGACAAATTGCTTTACAAAAATGATACAGACACACCCTTTCAGCCACACTCTACCACATGCTCACTCACATGTGGGTGGTCATTCACATGTGAGTGCGGAGACCACCCACATGTGAGTGAGCGTGTGGTAGAGTGTGGCTGAAAGGGTGTGTCTGTATCATTATTGATTGCATTATGAATATTCATCTACTCTATGAAAAAACTGTACTAACGTAAAAATCTAGTGGTGTCGAGTCTATATAATTATGGAATAAAAATATATCTTTCTATGTAATAATTGATTTTTTTTTTGAAAATCTTGTGATGGCGCCCTTGTCCCCGTCGCTCCATCCTTGATCTCACCTACTGTTAAAGGTTGACAACATAAAGGACTGATTGTCAAATGACGGTCATGGGGGGCATGAGAAAAACTAATGCTTACGCAGTCAATCACAGAGGAATTAAAGTCAAAGAAACGGGCGTGTGAATTGAAAATGAAGACCAAATTCATTGGACTGATTGTCAAATGACGGTCCTTACTCATTCATTTTGCGTGGAGAGTGGGAGAGGAAAATGGGTAAAATTTCAAAGTCTTCTGTTGTTTGATTTTTGGGATATAGCGTGCTCTACACTTGCAAAGAGAGGGTGTCAGGGAGCCTCAGTGTTTAATTTTCTGTATTTTTTGCTTTTTACATTTTTTGTTTTTTAGAGTTTTCGTGTTTTAGATTATGGCCAAAATGTATTATAAGTATATAGGCTGTTTGGGAGATTTTTTTTTTTGGGTCCAAGTTTGGGAGATATATGCAGAGTATATTTTGTAATAGGATGAATGTTTTGGGAGATATGTATATAATAGATTCTATAAGTCTTTTTGTTAATCAAAATGAGAAAAGTGGAAAGCAAGAAATCAAAAAGCTCTTCTCTCCCTACTTTCTCACCTCTCTAAACCTAAAAACTAAAAGCTCATTTTCCCAGTATGTGTTATGCATTAGTGTGTCAAACTCTCGAAAGTAGAAAATGGGAAAATGAGAAGGCAATAAGTTGCCTCCCAAACATCTCTAAAATAGTATTCCCTCCATCCCCAATTTCTTGTTCATTTCTTTCTCGACATGCGTGCTATTTTTTAATTGTTTTTATTTTTCTATTTATAATTTTGAAAACTTTGTTTAATATAACTAATCGAGAGCTATCAAACAAGATACATATTCCCTACATGTAACATTATACATTTGTAAGTATAAATAATTATGGAAATTAATATTGGCACTCCCCAAATTGTTAATGGCACTCCAAAAGAGGAGTGCCAATATGAATAAGGGGAATGCCTATATAAAGTCCGTATAGGGATTGATATTGACACTCCTCTTTGGAGTGTCATTAACAAATTAGGGAGTGCCAATATCAATTTTCATAATTTTTTGAAGTATTGTGAATAGTGACAGTAGCCAAGAAATTTAGGACGGAGGTACTTGTTTCTGAAACTGGCACTTCAAACTTTAAGTTGTTCTTGTTAGGTCTTTCAACTAGAGGTCTAGTATATATAGTACCAAAAAAGAATCCCATAAAATCACCCAGAAAATGCATCCAACGGGTGAAATCCCACCTAGTACACTACGTAGTGTACCGGGTGGAATTCTTTTCGGGTACCAAACACTTTCCCCCTTCAACTATATAAACTTGTTAATTTTTGACAAAGGCTTGCTTGTCAAAACTTTAGGTTTTACTCCATCCGTTCAAAAATGAATGACCACAAATCTAAAAAAATTAAGAGACCCGTCATTACCCTTTTCTAAGTCATAGTCTTTCAAGACCTTTGACTGTTCAAAATGAGCAAAGAATTTGGGACAACAAAAGCGTCAAAATAGACATTAATTTTGCAAGCCAAAAACACCACACCCACCATAGTTACGTAACTAAATCCGGCAGTGACCACAAGGTCACCTTCATTAACCAACGACCTAACTACAAAACCTCACTAGAAACCGTCACCGCCACTGTCACCATCCAAATCCACCACCCTCGTCCATCGGAAACTCCATCACCACCGCTACATTTTAAACCTTGGGGGGCTAACCGCACATGGCCCAAACCACAAGGGGTGTAAGTGAAGTTTTCCCAAAGAAAAAACTAAAGAGAAATGAAAAGAGAAAAGGAAGGGGGGAGAGAGTGTAGTCTGTTGTTGCCAAAATGACATTGTCAAAGCTATTTTTTGGCCTGCTATAGTGTGAGGAAGCCACAAAAAAGAAAAAGAAAAACCAACGTTGCACCGTTGGGTGCCATTTTGGCACAATTGTATTAAGACAATTGGATTAAATCATTTCTTTTTTCAAAGAAAAACAAATGATCGAAGCTATTCATATTCTTCAAAATAATGTTTATAGTAACTAATAAAAAATCAGCTCAATCCGACATTGGTAAATGCTCCATCGGTTTATCCAGTTTTTTATTCTGAACCAACAACTAAATAAATGGGTGGAGCGTTTACCAATATCCGATTGAATTGATTTTGTATGGAGTAAACATTATTTTGAAGAGTATGAATGCCTCCGATCATCTATGTGAACCTGGAATGGTCTCAAATAAACAAATGTGTACATTTTATGTACCAAATTTTTGTGCCCATATGTTTTCCGTCTTTTATTATGGAAAACTTCAGGAACACAGATTTTATATTGTGTAACTGTGTATTAAATCTATGTTCCTGGTCCAATATTATACTCCAGAGTTTAGCCTTAATAATTACCCTATATATGTTGCACGGATGACTAGATATGTAAGTAATGGTTACAGTACACACTAATTAAATGTGTATACCATACGCATCTATTGTATAGTATGGATACAATAGGTGCATATGGTAACATCTCATGCCAATCGTAATATTTTTTAGTGTTTCGTAATTTTTATATCAAAAACTCGTAACTTTTCAACAATATGATTCATAATATTTTGGTGCGTCTCATAACTTTATAAAAAATAAAAAAAATCAACTTTGCATTTATAAGAGGTAATCGATTTGTAACATTTTTAAAGGTGCGTATAATACACACCCAAATAGGGATGTGCATTGTAGCCTTTTCCAGAGATGGGTTTTTTTATACATGTACGTATTTATGTACGTATGTATGCTAAAATAAATGAAAGTTTCACCACACCAAGAGTGAAAGATATCGAGAATGTTAGGATAGATGAAAAGTTTCCCGAAATGGTCTAAGAAAGAGAAATTAACTGTTCAGATTCACATAAATCTAAACCATTGTGAATCTGAACCGTTGATTTCTCTTTCCTAAACCATTTCGAGGAAACTTTTTCTGTGCAAAAATATTGATTCAAGGTATCTTTGTTCTTGATATTGGAGCATTCCACTTTTCTACTCTACTCCTATCCAAACTTACAAGGGAACTCCTAACAAGTTGTTCCAAGGTAGATGGAGTTAGGAGGGAAAAAGAAAAAAAGGAACCCAAACTCCCTATTCCTTTCACAGCTACAACTCCCAAACTAACAAACTAAGCATACGTATTACACTCCCGAAACATCAAAATCAATCCACTTCTGCTCAAAAATCTCTCACCCTTCTAAACACAAGAAGAAACCTACGAAAAACTTTTTGATAACTCAAGTGTCCGGGTCAATTTACAAGCACCTCAACTAATCCCCGAAGAACCGTTTATCCCAAACTCAAAACTAGCATCCCAGATGGATGTTTCATCCTCAAAATCCTGTTGTTATCTTCTTTCTCTGACTCTACTTTTCTTCTCATGCTTTGGAAACAATTTATCAATGTCTACCAATACTTCAAACCTCCACGGCTTGGTTTACAGGCACTGTGCAAACCAGTACTTATCTACTGATCGCACGGGGTCTCTCCCACAAATCCTGTCGTCCCTTTTCGATGAATTGGTTGAGCAGTCATCGCAATCCAAATTCTATGAAACCAGCGTTGGAGATGATTATATAGCCGTTTCCGGCCTTTTTCAGTGCCGGAATGATCTTAGCCGCGATCAGTGCTTCAACTGCGTGAACAGACTCCCAGAAATGTCAAAAACCTTCTGTGGCAGGCAAGTAAAGAGATGATTCCGTTTTTTATCGACTAAGAAAACTTTATTATCATATATAAAACCTGAAACCATTGCAATATGAAATGCATTGAGAGAGTTAAGAGTATAAAACTCTTCTGCTGCTGCTAAACGTAAAAACTAAAGCAATGTTTCCGTACAAATGGCCCGAAACAATTTTGTCACCTAAGATACCCAAACTAAGAACTGGTGGAATAACAAACCTATTTTGACCCAAAATAGAAATGAAACGGCCATGGGAGGGGCTGTAAGGAATAATTTGAGGTACACGCAAATTGACCCAAGACACCTGCATTACCAAAACATTTCTACAAGCCAAATTTGAACTAATTTGAATCTCTTGGTGGCAGGACTGTTCCGGCTCAGATTCGCCTTTTGGGTTGTTACCTACACTACAAGGCAGACGGGTCCCAGGTTTCGAGACTGGAGTTGCAGCACAAGACCTGCAGCGAATTCAAGGCGGTTAACGACGGATTCGAAGAGGTGAGGGACGGTGCTTTAGCGGCGGTTGTGAGCGGCGTCGTTGAGGGCAATGGATTCTGTGACACGAGCTATGAGTCAATGCATGTGATTGCACAGTGTCAAGGGAATTTGGAAGGGTGTGACTGTGGTGAGTGCGTTACCAATGCAGTGCAAATTGCTCAGGATGAATGTGGGGAGTCCATTTCAGGAGAAGTGTATTTGGACAGTTGCTTTATGAGCTATAACTATGATGGGATCAATGAGATTCCTAGCAACTCAAATCAAGGTACACAATAGTATTTCATTCCGCGAAATCCTTTCGCAAAATGAGGTGACTTTTATGATATTTTGCTCTCGAAGAGACCAATAATTTTGACTTAGAACTTTTTAACATGTGAAAATGGATCAAGGGTGGAAGATCTTCTGTCCCACGCAACCCAGTCCGACCTATCCTTCCTCACCGTCCTTCCGGGCAATCAACGGCTCGAATGTCATTTCGGCTCCAAACAGATCTAAGCCATCCATGTTCATTATGAATCCGAGCCGTTGATTTCTCAGATGGACGGTGCAGATGGGTAGGACAGGGAGGTCGGACAGAGTTGGTGGGACTGAGGATCCGGTTCCCCACTCGATGGGCCTATTGTGATTGTAGTAGACCCCAACCCATATATGTCCTCCACCGGGTTTCAAAAAATGATCGAAACTGTCCATTTCGTTTTGCTCGCTACTTGTTTGGTACTAAAGTACAGGGCCAGCATCTCAAAAAGAATTATCTCTAAACATTGGTTACAAATTTCCATTTTGTTTCCCTTCTTGTCTGTCTTGATAGGTTTTGGAAAAGGACCAGCTGGAAACAGTTCTTCAGGGAGAGGACAGGCAATTGTTGCTGGAGGAGCTGTTGCAGTGCTTCTTGTGTTTTTCTTCTTCTACATGTGTAGATCTTCGAGGAAGAAAAGTGGCGGTTAAGTATGTACTGTTTTTCGAGTAGGCTTGTACCACGTGCAGGATACAAGATTTTATATGCATTGAATTTATACAACAACAAAAACAATTTTGACAGTATTATTTTTCACATATATTTTTAAGTTTGTTTGCGCTTTTCAAGTATAATGTTTTAGTCAGAAAATTGTTCTCTAGAAACTGAGGTCTTATGTATTTAATTATGTGATGCAGATTTGTAAAGGAGAAGCTGAAGAATTGAAGTACTATTATTTTCTTGCTCAAGAGTACTAGAGTTCAGGAAAACTTTCCCCGAAAATATCCAAGAAATACAAATGGACGATTCAGATCCATAAAAAGGATAGAGAAATGAATGACTCAGTTCCATATTTTATAGATATGAGTCGTCCATTTCTCTTTCCTAACCATTTTCGGGGAAAGTTTTTATGGTTTTCGTTTCTTGCTTCAAGGAGGGTGAATCTCTATTTTATTAGGACGGCTTGGCAACTTGCAAGAAATTAGTCCTTGCTTTGGTCGTCTAACAACTGTTGAGTGAGTTGACGGATTTGTTGGAGTCGTTCAGAAGAGTCCACATTTTAAATGAATTCTCTCTCTCTCTCTCTCTCTCTCTCTCTCTCTCTCATGTTTGCATTTACATCATGGCTAAGAATTTTATCCGGGGACTGAAATTGATACGGGAACTGAAAAATAGTATCGGACACTGATTATTGATTATTTTTGTTGTGCATAAATTGACCTGGATACGGTGTGACAAAATATAGCGTCAAAAAAGTTACTCACGTCATTGTTTATGTTAAATAAGATTCTTTTCGTCCGGTAATATTGGAATGACATCCACATTCGATTAGGAAACTCAAGTATATTTTAAGGTGTGGTATGTCATAAGAAAAAAATACATCTTATTATTATCGGCAGTTTTTCTAAGAGACATTGAAAATGGAATCCATCGACGCAAATGATCGATGATGAGAGGAATAGATACCAATTTATTGCTCGTTTGTATGGGCACAGGAGGCTGCAATGCCCACTCATGAGTGTTTTCCAAGCCTAAAAACGTGATCTAAAACTTTCTTTTCTTGGAACTCAATTTGTAGAACATATTGTAAGAACTCAAATTTATCGGACATCTTTTACTCGTGAGAGAATCACATATCCCTGCAGAATACTCGAGTTGTCGGGCATCGTTTACTGTGAGAGTGAATCATACATATATAGGAGTGTAAGCAATGTCAAAAAAATCAAGCACGAAAATGTGATCCATTCACTAAAGTAACAATGTCTGATCAACTTGATTTGACACGAGGCTTTTCTACGCATTAGGCTCTACGATGTGAACAGTTGGGATCACATTTTTGAGCTTAGAACAATTCTCATTTAACATTTGTTGTGTCTTGGGCACAACAAATCTTTGCCACGGTCAAATACAAAAGAGTTACTATATGAAAAGGAAGAAGAGAACGAAACAAAAAGCAGAATTTCAAAAACATTCCTGCAGAGAGGTGAGTTCACAATCACAAAGAAAGCAGCATTCTTTCCCAGTTTGGAAAACAAATTCCATCACTCTATCCTACCACTGCAGAAAATCGATGAAGTTCGTTAGGTGAGTTTCTTATTTGCTATGAGCACATGTTAATGTTATTACTAGGAGAAAACTGGGCAAAAGATTGGGCAAAAGTTTAGCTGATGATCACTGTCGTTTCACCTCCTCTTGCACGCTTTGTAGGCCGAGGACTAGACCCCCTAGAATCGGGATCAAGATTGTAGCGGCCGGGTTCACAGGGGTCACAGGGGGCACACACCCCTCAACCGCGATTAAGCCAAAAAGATCAACTATCTCAGAATCAGCAAAACTGAATGCAGTTCAATCCGTCTCTGTAGTGCCGAGTGGATGGTTCCTTCGGCGGAGAACGAGGATGGGTGGTCCTGAACGAATATGGATTTGAGTGATGCATGCCGAGCGGGAATGGCCGAGGATATGCCTTTCTCTGCCTGACCTTCTGGATGCCCTCGGGAACCTCAGCCGAGCGACTGCCGAGTACCCTTGATGCTCGGCTGCTCACCCGCCGAGTCGATTGACCTCGTCGTGTGAAGGGGCTCGGGCCTTACTTCGTTCGGATAAGGCGTACCAGGTACGCTACACATTCCACGATGGAGCACTAAATGCGGCAGTCACCTACTCTGCCACCGCCGCCTGCAGGAGCACGTGGGCGATGGGGAATGTCTCGAGGTGATTTGACCACTCGAACCCACGTGCCTGACGTCGGCCGGGATATGGCGTCTGTGGCAGAGATTATGGTCACATCACCTGTCATTCCGAGAACGAATGACAGGCGCGTGAGGGGCACCGAACGCGTGGGACGCACGCCCCTCAGCCTATAAATACCACACTGCATTTACTGCAAAGGGGTTGGAACTCTCACTCTCTCCTCATTTACTACTCTCATAACTCCATTCTTGTCTCTAGATCTCCGGCGTACTTTTTCCCTCCGGTGACTGACTTAACCATCGGAGTGCCTTCCCGGACCACCACCGTCCGGGCGAGGCACTAACGCGGTTGCCTACTTGTGCAGGTTACTCTTTCCGGCGGGAAGGCTTCATCACCCTCCTCATCCCAGAAAGTGCAAAGAGTCCACTCCGGCGAGAACCACTCCCACAATTGGCGACTCCGCTGGGGAGGTAAAAAGCCACTCCTCCCAGCCTCTCAGTACACATTGGCGGTGTTTCTCCCCACTCTCCAAAAGACCCATCTCCCCAAAACCTTTTCGAAAGCTGCTCGAATGGCCAACCTAACTCTGGGCCTGGATGCGTTTGACTCCGCCGGTGGGTTTCGCAGCTCCGCCGATCGGTACAGATACCATCAGGTCAGAAGCGATTTGGGCCTCACCGTTTCTCCCACTGTCAACAGAGACGGAACAGTTACCGTGGGCACCAACGGCGCTGGCCCCAGCAACGCTGGCCCTGGCAACATCCTCTTCAGCATGGATGGAAACGTCCTTTCTCTTGACAACCTCACGGCTCCAGCACGCACAGAAGTTCTTCCCCCTCCACCTCCTCTCACCGTAGAAGCAGAATTGGCATTGTTAAGAAAGGAAGTGCTAGCCATGAAACAAGCCAGAAATCAGCCTACGACGTCAAGATCCGGAGGTCGGACGAGGACTCGGAGACCACAGCCGAGCGCGAGAGCGCAAGACAAGGGGCGGGCTCCGGTCTTCTCCCGGCTCGGGCAAATCGTGGAAGTGGATCGCCGAGGCGAGGCACTTGTCGTCCCATCAGACGCAGTGCGTTCGCATCGGCAACACAGGCGCGGCGGGCAGTCCCAACGGACCGATCACGTCGAAGACAGCGCCACGGCATCAAGCGCCCGGACACCGGACGTCCGAAGAAATACGCAAGAGCTCGAGAGGCAGTATAACAACGGAAAGGGGCCGGCGAATTCTCAACAGGCCCACAGGGATCAGAGTGGCCATAACCGAGCACGAGGAGAGCGAGGGGATGGCCAGAACCAAAACCACTCGGCAGACCGGGGGGGAGACGGGCGCCAACACCGATCGTTGGGCGGCCATGGCGCCCAGAACGGTGCATTGGCCGTCCGAGGAGAAGGTTCGCGCGGAAACAGGTGCGCCGACCCTATTGAGGTCTCGGCTGGGCCGGAATACAATGGCGACAACGGTCTGAGGCCCGGAGACAGGTACACCCTTCGGAATGACGGAGGCAGCATCGTGCTCGTTAATGCTCAAACCGGCCAGACTAAGATCTACCATGCCGAGCCTGAAACCAGACGCCGCCGACCTCGGACGGAGGCGGCCGAGGGGCACGATGGCCGAAACAAAAGACAGTCCTCCGAAAGGAGTAACGGACACGCGGACGGGCCCGACCTGTGGCACCGAAACGCGGGGACGGCAAAACACTTGCACGTGGAAAACCGAACGGTGGATCCAAACCGATCGACTCCCGCGGACTCCAGGTTAGAGAAAGCAAAGCGGTCCCCCTTTTCCCGAGCCATCGTAGAAGCCGCCCCACCGCGCGGGTTCAAAATCCCAAAATTCGATAAGTACGAGCCAACAACTGACGCGATCACCCACGTCCAGCAGTATCGCCTAGTCTCCGAGCTCTACGGCCATAGTGATTCCCTGATGTGCCGAACGTTCTCCATGAGTCTCGGGACAACGGCGCTCCTATGGTACAGCCAGCTCGCTCCGGGGTCTATAAACGACTTCGATGAGCTAGAGCGCGCGTTCACGTCCCGGTTTGTGACTAGCAACACACAGCCGAAGACGCTCGACGCGCTGATCAACATGAAGAGAGGCTCGGACGAGACCCTGAAGGAATACATTGCACGATACTGGGAGGTGTACAGCCTTGTGGAAGGCTGTGATCAGAAGATAGCTTCCACTTCGTTCAAAAATGGACTGGATAACCACTCTGACCTCTTCAAGAAGCTCATGGTGCGGCCTCCAAAAAATATGGTGGAGTTAATGGAAACGGTGAACCGATTCCGAGAGCTGGAAGAGCTGTTTTTTGACCAGGCGTCGAGAGGAAACTCCACCAAAAGCACGCCGAGAGACGCGAAAAAACAAGTAAATAACCTGAGGCAAGGAAGGAATGACCGGGGCGGGGCGTTCGGGAACAGGGGTCCCCGGGACGCCGACAGGAACAGCAAGAGCGGGGGAGGATGGGAGAAGCCCCCTCGTAATGACAACGACTACATCGCCGAAACCACCGTCTTCACTATGCCTATCTACAGACTGCTGGCAGAAATCGGCAGAAAGCGATGGTTCTACTGGCCGGAGGAGAAGATGGGCTCGGATCCTAACCAGAAAGGGAAGTGCACATACCACAATGAGGTGGGCCACTACACGACTGGATGCCGACCGTTCAAGGCACACCTCGAACGGTTAGTTGCCGAGGGGCGCATGGAGGAATGGATAGACCACGTCCGCACGCCGACCGTGCTTAGGGGGGCAGCTCCCCAGCCAAACCAGCTGGCTGCCATCCCACAGCCGCAGGGGCAGCAGGGGCAGGGAGATCGGGTGCGTCCGGGGGTGGTCGCTACCATCCACGGCCCGGTCGGAAAAGCCCGAGCCGATTCAATGCACGAAGAGCTGCGAAAAATGGAGGCGGCCATGCAAGTCATGACGCTCGGCCGAGCGCCGAAGCGAAAGTACGAAGACCCAATGGACCCGCACACCATTTACTTCACCGAGCAAGATCTAGATGGGCTGCAACTCCCGCACGACGACGCTCTAGTGATCGAGGTGAGTATCGACCACGTGGAATCCGTCCGACGGATCTTGGTAGATCAGGGGAGCTCCGCCGACGTCCTTTATTACTCGGCCTTCAAGGCCATTGGACGAACGCGTGATGAGCTTACCCCCTCCGACACGCCGTTAGTGGGGTTCTCAGGGTTTCCGGTGTACCCACTCGGCAGCATCACCCTCCCGGTCTGGGCGGGGTCGATGCATTTGAACGTCGAATTCACCGTGGTGGACTCCCCGAGCCCCTACAACGCCATTTTGGGACGAGGCTGGCTCCACGCGATGGGGGCCATCGCGTCGACCCTCCACCAATGCGTCCGGTTCATCGGCGCGACTGGGAAACAGGAAACCATCCGAGGCAACCAGATGGCCTCGAAGAGGTGCTTTGTCAACGCCGTTCGCCAAAAGGACAGAAGGGAGGGCAGACCGCCAAAGCAGGTGCATTGTATTGAGGTTCCTGAATGCACTCCTGTTCTCGACGACGTCGGCTCAAAGGCTGAGGACAAGTCTATCGAAGAGCTGGTCAAGGTGCCCATTAACGAGGAGGGCACCAGATACTTCATGATCGGTTCAGACCTCTCTAACCCCGAACGGAATGACTTGGTCTCTTTCCTCAAGGATAACATTGAGGTCTTTGCGTGGACTCCGTATGAAATGCCGGGCGTTAGCCCTGAATTCATCACGCATGCCCTCAATGTTGATCCGGCTAGGAGGCCAGTAGTGCAGAAACCGAGAAGGTCCTCGGCGATCCACTCCGATGCAGTCCTCGAGGAAGTAGACCGCCTGATTGAGGCGGGGGCGATCCGAGAGGTGATATACCCCACGTGGCTGGCGAACACCGTGGTAGTCAGGAAGAAGAATGGGAAATGGAGGGTGTGCGTGGACTACACGAACCTCAACGACGCCTGCCCCAAGGACTGTTTTCCCCTCCCTCGGATAGATCAGCTGGTCGATGCCACGGCAGGCCATGCTAGGCTCAGCTTCATGGACGCGTACCGAGGGTACCACCAGATCGCAATGGACGTTATGGACGTGGAGAAGACGGCGTTCATTACGCCGAGAGGTACCTACTGCTATCGGGTCATGCCCTTCGGCCTGAAGAACGCCGGGGCTACTTACCAGAGAATGGTCTCCAAGATGTTTGCCAAAGAGCTCGGCGACATCATGGAGGCCTACATAGATGACATGGTAGTGAAAAGCAAATATGCAGAAGACCATCTTTCCCACCTCGGCAGGGTCTTCTCCATCCTCAAGAGGCACAGTCTTAAGCTTAACGCCGAGAAATGTGCGTTCGGGGTTGGGTCAGGGAGATTTTTGGGGTACCTCGTCACGCGCCGAGGAATCAAGGCCGACCCCAATCAGTTGGATGCCATACAGAAGCTCCGAGCGCCATCGACGATCAAGGAAGTCCAACGACTGACAGGGATGGCCGCTGCCCTCAATCGGTTTATAAGCAGGTCATCCGACGCTTGTCGACCGTTCTTCCAATCCATCAAAACCAGCAACAGGGCCTTTCTTTGGAGCGCCGAGTGCGACGCAGCACTAGCCGAGCTCAAGGGATACATGTCCCGAGCGCCCCTGCTCGTCATACCAAGGGAAGACGAAGAGCTATATATCTACCTAGCAGTGTCCGACCATGCCGTGAGCTCGGCGTTGGTTAGGCAGGAGGGTCTGGAGCAGTTCCCGATTTACTACTCGAGCAAAACGATGCTTCCGGCCGAGACCAGATACTTGCCAATCGAAAAGTTAGCACTTTCTCTGGTCACGGCCAAAAGGAAGCTCCTACCCTATTTTCAGAGCCACACGATCGTGGTAATCACGGCATACCCCCTGAAGACTGTAATGCGTAAGGCGGATCTCTCGGATCGGATCTGCAAATGGTCGTTGGAATTGGCCAATTTCGACATCCGGTATGAACCTCGGACGGCAATTAAGGGTCAGGCATTGGCGGATTTCGTTGCCGAGCTCACCCCGCGGTTGGAAAGTGAGCTCCAGGAGAAGGTCACTGCCGAGGATGTCGGGGTCGGGACGGTCGAGGGAGCCACCGCTCCCGACCAATTAGGGTTCGTTCTCAAACGGTCCCCTCCCCGAACGGCAACCATATATTCAGGCAAGACTTGGCGCATGCACGTGGACGGCGCTTCCAACAGCCGAGGGGCCGGTGCCGGGATTGTGCTCATCTCTCCCCAGGGAACCCTCCACGAGTGCGCTATGAGCATCGGCTTCCCAGCCACGAACAACGAGGCCGAATACGAGGCCTTAATCGCTGGACTCCGCCTTGCCCTCGCTCTCGGGGTTGACGAACTTCAGGTATACAGCGACTCCTTGCTGGTGGTAAATCAGCTCAACAGCGATTACGGCTCTGGGGAGGCTCGGATGTTAAAATACCTTAGCCATGTCCTGGAACTACAAAAGGGGTTCAGGACCATCCACTTCTCCCACATCGGTCGAGCTAAGAACGCCCATGCCGACGCTCTTGCTGCCCTCGGATCGGCGTGCAATGAGCTCGGCGGCACGCGGACGATTACTCTCGGAGAGATTGCGGTGCCAAGTTTCGAGCAGGGCGCCGAGGACGTCATGGCCATCGGCATCTATGGTCCAAGCTGGATGGATCCCGTGGTCTCCTTTCTCAGAGACCAAACGCTTCCCTCGGGTAAAAAGGAGGCGCATCGGGTTCGATGCCAGTCCGCGTCCTACTTTCTGTCTCCAACCGGCCGGCTTTATCGCCGAACTTACATCGGGCCTGACTTGCGCGTTTTGCATGACGCCGAAGTTCCCCACGTCCTAAGCGAGCTCCATGAGGGGAGCTGTGGCAGCCACTCAGGCGGGCGGACTCTCTCCGAGCGAGCCATTACCCAAGGCTACTGGTGGCCAAAAATGAGGAAGAGCGCTGAAGACTACGTCAAAAAGTGTGAGGCATGCCAGAAACACTCCCCCATTCTGCACCAGCCCGCTATGCCACTACAGCCGATCACCAGCCCATGGCCATTCGCTCAGTGGGGGCTCGACATTGTTGGCGTCCTCCCAACGGCCCCCGGAGGATTTCGGCATTTGATCACGGCCACGGACTACTTTACGAAGTGGGTGGAGGCCGAGCCCCTGATTCACATCACGGCCACCGAGGTCGAGCAGTTCATCTGGAAAAACATCATCTCTCGGTTCGGCGTGCCCTACGCCATCATCTCCGACAACGGCACCCAATTCGTCGCCGAGGCAATCAAGACGCTTTGCAAAAAGAAGAACATTCGCGTTTATAACTCCACTGTGGCCTACCCTCAGGGGAACGGCCAAGCCGAGGCCTCGAACAAGTCGATCTCGTCCGGCTTGAAGCGTCGTCTGACCAATAAGCGAGGGAAGTGGGTGGAGGAGCTCCCTAAGGTCCTCTGGGGCTACCGAACTACCCCTCGGCGAGGGACTGGCCGAACGCCATTCTCCATGGCCTATGGGACGGAGGCTGTCCTCCCGCTTGCTGCTCTTGCTCCATCCGCCCGAACCGAGTCTTTCCACCCGGCCACAAACGACGAGCACCTGGCCTCTGAGCTCGACCAAATTGAAGATCTCCGAGACGAAGCTAACATCAAATATGCTGCATACCAGCAGACGGTCGCTCAGGGTTATGACAAGCATGTTCGTACACGCCCCTTCAATATCGATGATTTGGTTCTCCGAGCGGTCGTCCAAAAGAAGAACAAGAAAAAGTTTATGCCCAATTGGGAGGGTCCCTATCGTATTGTGGCCAAGGCTGGCTATGGGGCTTATAAACTCGCCGAAATGGACGGCACGACTGTGAGCAATCCGTGGAACGCGTCAAAGTTAAGAAAATTTTACGGGTAGGATCTTATGTTTATCATTTTTGACTTTATAGTGCCCTCGGCAGCTTTTTGTAATGCCTGGGAACCAAGATGTTAATGATAAGATCCTATTTTCGGTTATAAATTTTTCGTTCCCATTTTCGCAAGACCTCATCCTCGGCTGAAGAACCGTGTCTAGATCATTACCGTTCGGTTGAACGACCCTACCCGCAAAAATGATCATTATCGTTCGGTGGAACGTATGGTTGTATCAATCGGAGCAGTGCTAATACGTACATGCGCTCGGGGAAGGTACCCCTGGTCTCGGGACCAACCTATCAAATTGGCTACGGGCTATTGCATTTGACTATCGCTCGGCGCGAAATTGGACATTTTTAATTTCTCAACTCTGGTGCTTCGGCAGAGCGCCAGAGAGTCATTTATCTCTCGGCGAACCGCCGAAGCAGGGGCTGTCATTCAGTACCAATCCGGTGGTTACGATTCGGTTATTACAGTTTTTGTTACCCACGAGAGCCATTACTTGTGAAAATCATCCAAATACCAAAACATCAAATCAGAAAGGGAAAAGACATCCATTCGTTAAATCAAAAATCAGAATCCAGTCATTCATTACAAAAGACAGGAGGCTCGGCCCCGAATACAATTGACTTCAAAAAAAAAAAAAAAAAAAAAAAAAAAAAAAAAAAAAAAGAGACTAGGCCTCGGTTTGGTTAGGCTCGGCAGCAGAATCGTCGGCCGGGGGGTCTGTGGCCCGCTCCTCCTCGGAGTTACCGCCCTCGGGAGCATCTTCTTCGTCGTCGGACGGCATCTCCGGGACTGCAGCCTCGGGGACCGGAGGGATGGACGTCCGCAGCGCAGAATCCACGGGAACGGAGACGATGTCATAGGCTGTGGAGAAGGCCTCGGTCCAACAGCCGGCACGACCGAGGAGATACCCCTTCTTGAAGGCCTTCTCCTCGTTCTCGTTTGCCTCTTTGGCAAATTTCCGAAGCGTCTCCTCCGCCCCTCTGTCGTAGCCATTCTTGTCGGCGGCGCCCATCATCTCCTCATGATCATCCTGGGCGTGCTTCAGATCCCTCTCGGCCTTGGCTGCTTTCTCCTCGGCGGCCGTGAGCTTGCTCTCGGCAACGGCGGCCCTCTCCTCGGCTTCCTTTTGATCACGGCGCGCCTCGAGGAGTAGCCTCTCAAGCTGGTGGCCATCAGCAGCAAGGGTCTCGGCCTTCTTCTTAAGCTCCGCCCCGGCCTTCCGCTCTGCCTCGAGCTTCTTTTCCACCGAGGTCTTCTCAACGCCAAGGTTATACACCTTGTCGCCGAGGGCCAAAGCCGCCTGTCCAGCCTGCGAAAGGAAGAAGAATCGGTGTTAAAAAGCAGTAATCCGAAGGAGAAGACTTGGTGAAATATAAGCTGTTAAGTTAAAACCTTACCATCACGATGCTGGTGCAGAGTTCGGAATAGTTGTCTGCCGTGTTCTTGGAGATGGCCTTCATATCCCTCGGCAAGGCGAGGGCCTTCAGCAGGGTCATCGCCGTTTTACGGTTCTCCCGAACGCTGGCGTTCTTCTTAACCGGCTCGCCGCTGGAGGTCGCAATGACCGGGATCCACGGCACATCCCCCCTCGAGGGAACATCGGCAGGCGTATCGCCGAGCGGCGGAGAGACCAGCTGTTTGTCCTTCTGAGCAGTCCCCTTCGGGGGAGCATCGGCGGGTGCTCCGCGAGCCGGAGGTGTCGGGCCCACTGGAGCCTTTTTCGAGGGCTCCGTGCCGACGGCATCAAGCTCGGTAGTCCGAGGCTTCTTCTGAAGGGCGTCGGCCTCGGGGGTACTGCCCGGCTGACCGGTGGCCGCCATCTCTGCCTCCTTCCTCTTCCTCTCGGCCCGCTCCTTCCGCTGGGCTTCCTTCAGTGCCGAGGCCCCGGCCATCGAATCTCCGGATCCGCTTCCCGCGATGAACGACTGTGGGGGGCGGCTAGATGTCCTCGGGACACGCTCACGACCGACGAGACTGGATCGTGGGATATCAGGATCGAAGTGCCTCACTCGCCGTGGACCAACCCTCGGCACTGGTTCCTTCCCCTTCTTTAAAAAGCCCTTGTAGGAGGGCGCGTATCCGAGGATGTCGGGGGCCGTGCGATGTGGGATCGTGAAAGTGCGATCGATGACGTCGTCGTCGGCGTCCCTGGCAAGGTACTTGGTCACGTCCCCGCACTCTGCAAATACAAAGTAAACAACGTCAGCGTTCGACAGTTTAACAGTATATGCATAAAGGAAGCAATATATAGAGAAAATTGTGTTAAGCATGCGCCCTCGGACTTACTAGGCTTCCCCCGGCGCCACGGGATGGACCACGAGGACTCGTCCCCGAGGGCCTTTTCATAATTGCCCCGAACGATGACCAGTTCGCAGGCATGCCTCTCCGAGTCAGACAAGCTCCCAATGAGGGGGGGGTACTCGGGCCGCCTCGCGAAGTAATATCTCCCGTAGGCGGGGCTCCTCTGGACCACGTAGATGGCCATGAGGTCGTTGAGGCGGAAGGGGATGTTGTGCAGCTCCGACAGCCTCACCACCGAGTTGATGATTCGGTAGACGTTGGTGGCGAGCTGGTGCGGAGCCAATTGGTAGAGATCCAGGAAACGCCGGAGGAGCCTCGGCATCGGGAAAGTCAGGCCGCCCTCGCAGATTGCCATGAGTGGCACGGTAATCTGCCCTCGGCGGTAGTGGATTCGGCCATCTGTAGGCCGGGAGATTTCCACGTCCTCAGGGATCTGGTAGTCCCTTCGAAACAGGGCGAGCTTCTCGGCGGTCCCGTCAAAGTAATCTCTGACGTACTTGCAGACGCCGTGTTTTGGATTCGGCGGCGGGATCGATTCCCACGTGGGGCCGTACTCTACGCCCCCATCCGTATAGACGTCTTCGTCCGCTGGTGGATCCGCGGACTCCTGGGCCTGTCCCTCAGGCACGGCGGCGGCTCCGGACGTCCCCTCCTCCGCCTCGGCCGACCTTCCTTCGGGCTCGTCTTCAGCTACGGGCTCCTCCCTTGAGCCTTCGCCTTCGGAGAACGGCCCTGATTCCTCGACGTCCATCCTGTTGGCCAGGAACGCGTCCACCTCTACCAGCACGGCAGGCTCGGGCTCCTTGAATCCCGCGGTCTCCCTGTCTATCTCCACTACCTCCGGATCCGGAGACCAGTCGACGGGGGAACTTGGGATATCCGCCGGGTCGAGTTGGGGGGACGAGGGGCTGTCGCTCGGGAGCCCGGTATCAGGGGCTGATCTCGGTATTGGGGTCGGTTCGGAGGTGGAAGTTTGAGCACCGCTCTCGGCGCGTCTGGCTTCCTCCTCTATCTCCATCCAGCGCTCGGGTGTTATGGCTTGAAGGGGAGCAACGTTCAGCGGTTGGGATTGGCACCTATAATCCCTCCCGAGGCTTCTTAACTGTTCTCGGACGAGTATGCCTCGGACGAAGTCGCTGAACTGAGGGTCGGCAAGGACGTCGTCTTGAGATGAGTCCGAAGAAGTCGAGCTCATCCGGGTGAGAACCTACAGTGCACGGGTGAAACAACCATTAGCGATATGCACAGGTTTAAGTTCAGGAAAAAATGCAAAGGGTTAGGCTTCGGCCCCTGCCGAGCCCCCCCTCATGTTGTCTACTATCCGAAAGCCACGCCTACCTATTATCCCTCGGCAAAAATAAGACGGAACAAACGCGATCGGAGGCTCACCACCTCTCGGCGAAGGGGAGCGCGCTCGACTTATGGGCGTTCGGAAGAACACGTTGAGTGTTCTTGAAGCCCAGAATCCGGCGGCCGTGCTCCGCCGCACGAACTGCCGGAAAACTCAAACGAAAGCAGAGGCGAGAAATACGAAAAGCGAAGGGCTTCGAAAAACCACCCAAAATACAACAAAAATGCACGAAAATGACAGAAAAAACGTAGAGAAAGCAGGGGGAAACACAATACCTGAATTTTTGGTGAAGATCTTCGCCGGAAAACGTGTTTTTGAAGGTTTTTGGTGGAGTACTGTGGTGGCGGCGACGACGCAGAGCTCTGGCGCAGGAGAGAGAGAGTGACAGTGGTCTCCTCTCTCCTCCCCGTCTCATATTTATAGGGGAAGGGGGTAGGTGGTTAGGCCGGTGAATAGGCGCAATAATGGTGCCGGCTCGGAGACCAAGCGGCAGCCAACGACAGCCTGACACCTGTCCTCGCCGTTCAAAATATTTGGGCGCGAATCCACACGGCGGCGCTCGGACCAACCACGCTACGACGCGTGGCAAGGGCGTCATCACGCGTCATAGATTCCTGAACCAAAGCGTCAGACACCTCTTCACGTCACTGTCTGATGTGACGCTCCGAATGCCAACTACCTTCGATCGCTCGGATAACGGCATTCGGAGACCCACCATCTCAACGGTCGGTGCAGCCTGCCGAGCACGTTACTCCAACTCACGGCGAGGAGGTGCCGAGCCTATTTCTCCGACCGCCGTCCCCGGTTGAATCAACTCCCACATACATCATCCCTCGGCATGGGAAGTTGATGGGGCTATTGTAGCGGCCGGGTTCACAGGGGTCACAGGGGGCACACACCCCTCAACCGCGATTAAGCCAAAAAGATCAACTATCTCAGAATCAGCAAAACTGAATGCAGTTCAATCCGTCTCTGTAGTGCCGAGTGGATGGTTCCTTCGGCGGAGAACGAGGATGGGTGGTCCTGAACGAATATGGATTTGAGTGATGCATGCCGAGCGGGAATGGCCGAGGATATGCCTTTCTCTGCCTGACCTTCTGGATGCCCTCGGGAACCTCAGCCGAGCGACTGCCGAGTACCCTTGATGCTCGGCTGCTCACCCGCCGAGTCGATTGACCTCGTCGTGTGAAGGGGCTCGGGCCTTACTTCGTTCGGATAAGGCGTACCAGGTACGCTACACATTCCACGATGGAGCACTAAATGCGGCAGTCACCTACTCTGCCACCGCCGCCTGCAGGAGCACGTGGGCGATGGGGAATGTCTCGAGGTGATTTGACCACTCGAACCCACGTGCCTGACGTCGGCCGGGATATGGCGTCTGTGGCAGAGATTATGGTCACATCACCTGTCATTCCGAGAACGAATGACAGGCGCGTGAGGGGCACCGAACGCGTGGGACGCACGCCCCTCAGCCTATAAATACCACACTGCATTTACTGCAAAGGGGTTGGAACTCTCACTCTCTCCTCATTTACTACTCTCATAACTCCATTCTTGTCTCTAGATCTCCGGCGTACTTTTTCCCTCCGGTGACTGACTTAACCATCGGAGTGCCTTCCCGGACCACCACCGTCCGGGCGAGGCACTAACGCGGTTGCCTACTTGTGCAGGTTACTCTTTCCGGCGGGAAGGATAAGGCTCAAGCAAGGATCATCCTGTTCATCACCCTCCTCATCCCAGAAAGTGCAAAGAGTCCACTCCGGCGAGAACCACTCCCACAAAGATCCTCGACGACTTTGCTTTCTGGTGCTGTTTTGTCCTTGTCCAAGGCTTCCAATTTACCCCTGGCATCGGAAGACTCCATTGTACTTGATATTGACGTAGGAAGTTCAACTGGCTTTGAGGAAGACGCTTTCGACCTATCATCATCTCCCTTCTTCTGTTTCTCAAACATCATTTGTAGGTGCCTCCCCTGTTCTTCGATTCGCAATTGGAGGTTTCTTTGAATCTGAAGCAAGAAAATGGAAGTGCAAAGTCGGAATTAACTGAAATACATAGCTCTCTAACCCAGCTCCCAGGAGAAGAAAGGAAAACATGAATGGCGTAATAAATGAACTCTCAATCAAATATGCTGGAATTTGTGGATGGAAGATGGAAAATGGTAAAGCTAAATGAACTATTTTCGATTACAATTTCAAAGCACAAAAATAGAAAAGAACATTTACAGAATTAAAACACTCCATGTCTGGACTCTGGAAGACCAATAAATGAAAGGGATGCAAAAGAATTGTGTTCTAACTCAGATATGGCCGCTTATAGGTGTTAAGAATTCTTATCAAATATTCTACATTCAATTTTATAAAACCTACTATAAGAATTAAGAACCATCCTAAATTTCGTAGGCAAATATGACATCTTACTTTTCAATCAATCACACTCCGTCATGAACTGAAAGCAGTCCACTTTGTAAAAAAATATATATACAGTTATAAAATGTTGCATGATTCACATTTCCCCTTACATAAAAGGTCTAAACTAGCAGCTATCTATGAACAGAGGAAGCGTAATTCCCCATTTTCGCTTTATCTTTTATAGAGGCATGAATTTTGATGTCAGTCTTATCTCGGATTTCCTTAATTGGACATTTCATGCGACGAGTGCTGCTGGTGTAGGAGGGAATGCTGTGCCATTCACTATTCGTCGCTATCGTGTAACACAAGTTTTTCTACTTTACTTTTCCTAGATTAGTTTCACGTTTTCTCCCAACATTTTGCAGGTCTTTTCTGGTATGGGCTTCTTCTTGGGATTGTCAAGCTTGCGGCATTGCTTGGATTTTGTTTGACAGCTTCGAGCCTTCGAGGGGCTCAGAGGATATTTCTTTTCATGCTTCTAGTGCTAGTTCTAGTTCTAGTAGCCTTGATTACCCTAGTTGTTCACTTTATGCTTAATTCGATGCTTTATGCTCTGTTCTTGAACTGCATGTATCATTGTTTATTTATCATTATCATCAATGAAATTCTTCTAACTGACAAAAAAATTATCCCAAGAAAAAAAGCCAAATCATTCTACATAACTAGGAAGGTGTAGCGCTTAATATACTACTACTACTACTTTGGAGGTGTCGTCAGCAGATAACAGTCCGTGTTGCCTAAAATCTGATATGTGTGTGTGTGTATATATATATAGGCTAAGCTTCTCCTCCGGACTCTGAACCTCCGGTCCTCTTAGATCCGAGCATTTTTTTTTACGATCCGAGCTGTCCAATGTGTTCAAAAGGTGTTTTCAAGGGTCCACGCGAAAAATCTTCAAAAAAAGAAAAATACCGGGAAGGGCTTGATCCAAGCAGTTTTATTTCTCGCGTGGACCCTTGAAAACACCTTCTAAACACATTGGACGGCTCTGATTTTTCAAAAACAATTTTTAAAATTGAAAAAATTAATTTTTCCTTACTTCCGGGAGGTCCGGACTAGAAGTTTTATGTATATGGCTATATATATATATATATATATATATATATGGGCCGGATCCGTGGACACACACTTTGCACACACATTTTGACACTTCATCTCAACCATTGAGATGGAGGGCTGAGATTAAAAAGTTAAAAATAACTCTTTCCCACGTTTTAACCCTCACACCTAATGAACCCTTGCCTCCCTCTCTCCCCCAAAATACTAACCCACCTTACCTTCCAGTCATCCTCCTCCACCGACAACGCCCAAACGCCCAACCCCTTCACATGTCCTCCCAGCAACCCCCTCTCTGAAAGATTTACAATTATTTCTATTCCATGAAAGATTTACCTCTCTTTTAGTTCTAATGAAATTAAAGTAATTGGTATGATACTAGTGCCAGAAATTAGCACTTGAATTTCATCCATGGCAGTCCTCATAGATGACGTGTTTGCTTAGGAAAAGTCTACATTTCAGCCGTCAACAATCGATTATTTGTAATTTGTCTGTAACTTGATGCAGACTCTGACTTTATCAAGGAACAAGATAAAAGAATGAGCCAAGTGCTATTTTAAAGTCGCTTTGTAATTTGGGGGTTGTCGTAGTCGCCGCCGGAGAAACACTTCGATGGCGGGGGCATCAACTGGGCGTGGGGAGTCAGGGAACTGGAAAGTGATGTGGGTTAGTGTTTTGGGGAGAGAGAAAAAGGGTTCAGCAGGTGTGAGGTTTTTGTCATTCATCATTCTTAATCTATTACATGAGAGAAAAAGGGTTCAGCAGGTGTGAGGTTAAAACGTGGGAGAAGGGTTTTTTTTAACTTTTAATCTCAGTCCTCTATCTCAATGGCTGAGATGGAGTGTCAAAATGTGTGTGCAAAGTATGTGTATATATATATATATATATAGGAGGATGTTCTCCTAAGGGATCCCTTATTTAAATTTGGTGCGAACCTCACCTTTCCGGATCAAATTTTGATGATCCGAACCGCTCAATGTTTTTAAAATGCATTTTTAAGGGCCTATGCGAAGATTCGGCAAAAAAAATACCCGGAAGGGCTTGATCCAAACAATTTTTGGTAAAACTGTACATATGTACAGTTTTACCGAAAACTGTACATATGTACAGTTTTACCGAAAACTGTTTGGATCAAGCCCTTCCGGGTATTTTTTTTTTTTTGAAGATTTCCCGCGCGGACCTTGGAAAACGCATTTTAAAACATTGAGCGGTTCGGATCGTCAAAATTTGATCCAGAAAGTTGAAAAAAGGCTATGTCCGCACCAAATTTTTAATAAGAGATCCCTTAGGAGACCGGCTTCCCATATATATATATTCCTTTAAGCTCCAAAAGCAGATTTTTCAAATTTTTAATGGAAAGAATGCAAGTCCACCATGAGAAGCAAAAACCCAAAAAAATCATATGGGATTCCCACTCCCCAATAAGGCATACCTCTAGTTGTTCATGCAGTAATCCCCATACTCCTGGTATCAGAATTGGAGCACCAGAGTTCAGTTCCAGTAGTAAGCAGAAGAAAAAGATTGCAAGTACTTTACAGAGGAACGTATGGGAAGCGGATTAGAAAATCACTGCAAGAACTAAACTTAGATACATGCATTTTTCCCATCCAGGCCATACAAGAAACTTTTCACTTACATTCAACATGTTATTCCAGGTTACAGCCGACAACTAAAGACAGAAACCAATGATTGGTTGACAAAAAAGAATCAAGAACATGTTTCATCAGAAATTGTGTGACAATGTTAAGAAGAACATAAATAACAGCATTTGGCTGGAATGTAACATGTCATACAACTAAAGAAAGTAATTCTAACTGGCAATCCCGTAAGATGGTGTGGTGTGTACGTATCTGGAAAAAGGGATGGGAAATGGATTCACACACAACAAATGGCAAAATGAATTTTCAGATTGGAGTTAGTTGGATGTGCCAGTTTTCCATATCAGCCTAAGTCACAGTTGTTGGAATTGTGTCTTGAATTTCCTTATTTTGGAGTTTTCCTATTGTGTTTAGGATTTGTCACAATCAACAATCAACTAAAGATTTTACGTGGTTTTGTGTGTCTCTATCGTATTTGTGAGACATTTGATGCTCTGTAGGTAGCTCCTCAGAAATTTGTCCCTAGATATCTGTTGGGTGCTTCAACTGAGAGTTACGGGTATAGCCGGCTCTGTGTATTTCTCCCCGTTCATAGTGAATCCTCTCTCGCTCTTCGCCCGTGGACATACCTCTAGAGCTTCGTGCTTGGGCTTGGGGGGGAACCACGTAAATCTTGTGTCTCGTTTTCTTTGTTGCTTTATTATATTCTCATACTTCGGGTTTTGTCACAACAACAGTTTCGTCCCTTTGTCATTTCAATCAACCTGGAAGCATATTGTTTGAGAACTGTCATTCGGTCAGTTTTTATGAAACTTAAAATGCTGAAAATTAGAAGACGAGAAGAAAATACAAAACATTTCATCAGGCGATTTCGGTGTGTAATCGATGATTTAACCCATGTTCCCAGAAATAAAGGAAGTGGTTTGGAGACATGGGACACGTGTCACATTCTGAAGGCCAAATTCCAAGGACATATGGCACCTTTTGGGGGCATTCAGTAGGGAATATTCCTTAGTTATTGGATAGTTACAACGGTTACAAAGGTGATTTTGCTACATGAAGCTTAAATTAGCCGTGATTATAGCTCAAGTGGTTCGTGCATACAAGGAAGTAGGAATAGGCTTTGAAAAATAGGAATTATTCCCCTTTTTTGTCGTTATAAAGGTACACATTGCACCAATCAGGGCGATTGCTGTAAATACCGATGGTAGTGGATATTTCAAGCTTTTTTGAACAAGTAGGAACGGTTTGGGAAGAAGTTAGAACGTGGCTCACTTTCAGGACCCTTTGCTGCTATAAAAGGGAGGAACAGATGAGGGAAAGGTCCCTGACCAACACAACAAAAAGGCCAGCCTTCAGTTATCTTTCTTTCGGCACCGGAGATACTATGTTTATTTTTCTGCACATTTTAATTCCAGCGACTCTGTGGTTGCATGTATCTTTTATTATTTTCGATAATAGAAATCATGAGCATTTTCATTTCAACAGCGTTCCTTACGTTTGAGCACTAGTCACAATTGTCTCTCCTTTTAAGTTCTCTTCTTGAGACAAAAAAGAACTAGTGGTGGATGAACACAACTCTCCTATTAAGAAGTCAGTCCATCCAACTCGGACCAACTGTGGTCCCGGCACGCCCGCGCATCTCTATCACAAGGCCAATGCGGTGTTCACTTTTTTTTCAGATCTGCATCTATGACTTCGATTTTTTCTTTTCCTTTTAGAGGAGGAATAATAGCATAAGGGCGACCTTGGTAAATTCACCCATACAAAATGCTTCCAAAGATGCTACTCCCTCCTTGCCTAAATAAAAGTTGAGTATTTTATTTTGGGTTGTCTCTTATTAAGTGTATGTTTTGAAACGTTAATGACTAAAAATTTGTACAAATATGTTTTTTTCCCTTTTGAAAAGTTAATGGGTAAAAGTGGAGGATAATTGTATTTATGATATTTGATTAATAAATCTTTTCTGCCGTTCAGAAAAAAACTGGAGGATAATTCTGGAAAGTGGAGGTAAAAATTGATCTGAGAGGTGTAAAGTGGAGGTAAAAGGCGGATTTAATGATAATATTTTTTTAATAAATTGAATTTACGAAATAACATTTAAAAATGGACGGATGAAGTATGTTGTTTAAACACGCCAGTACAATTTTTCCATGCGCAATGTGAGGCTACAATAACACCAGAGTTATTATAAACAAGTCCATAAAACGCCAAGTAACAACCCAGGCATATCAAATCGAAAGGGTTTCTATAATTGCTGTTACTAACCGGCAATGTAAATTTATACACGGTGCCAAATCCAGGATTTCTTCTCCATACGTAATTTACTCTTATCAAAGTTAATCACACATGCTATAAATTATAACGCCATTAATTAAGGCCCTTATTTAAACATATCACATCAATTTTAAAAAAGTTATGTCAACACATTAACACTTTTTAAGCATTTTATAATCTAACATTCGTGACGTAAAATGAATTTTCATATACACACACGATGCAACACCGATCTAAAGTGTGAGGTAACACATTTTTATTCTACATGAATAGAACTTTCAAAGCTCTAGAGGTCAGACCGATAAATAACAGACATGGCCCTAGTCCAAAAAAATATATCAGATAATTTTATCCAACCAATACCAAAATATTGGTAGAAAAATGTTGTGCAAAAAAATATAGCCATTTATGATCATTTCATTTCAACCCAAAACCACCAATCATCACATCAAATCAAACAAAGACCAAGCAATCCAAAAGCAAGGTCCAAACCTCTATTTTAGTGGTGATGCCTCTATTATATTTCTTTTGAAAACAAAAATTAATACTCCATTATAAGCAAATTATCTTATTTTTTCAGTGGGTTTGACTCACATTGCTCGTGTCTACCTAGCACCGCCCCTAATTAGACATGTATCCAACACGCGTCCAGAGGGTGTTGGTGTCCCACACGGGTATGAACTAAACGCGCTACCTTCATCGAAGTATTCATGCTTCACGGCTACCAGTGATGCGACTTCATTCTACTGATTGTAATTATCTAATCAAAATGTACAATCATGTATCTTCAAATTCCCCAAATATGATCTTTTCAAGTTCACCTAACCTACCTCTCTGTGGTAGGTTTGAATCTTGATGACTACCATAATGGCATAGGTGGTAATAGCCCGGTCTCAATTGATATTCTGACAAATTTACAACATTGGTGACATTTTGATGGCGAGAATAGGGTTTATGGTGTTGGCTACCTTTCTCTTCAGGCTCATCATAAACAATTTGAACTCCAATTTCCTTCACCAAACCATAGTCATTTTTTAAGCCCGCTGACACATTCACTTCATCGCCACCTTCCAATATTAACTGATTGCCAAGCTTCCAATGGCTTAACCATACCACCATACCGTCATCTGGATGAACGCATCTAAACCATGGGCTGTAGGCCCACTTCAGACCCTTGGTCATATTGTAGACTTTGATATAGTGGTACAAATTGCCCCACAAGATCTTGCCATAATCAGGGAAACTTGCCAAGACAATATATATCTTCAAGGCTTTGATCATGAGATTAGGGAATGAAGGCACAGTGAATGTCATTGAGGACCCCATTCCCTTATTGTTGCTGCACCATCCAGCAGGCACCTCACCCCTAGGAAGAAATATGTTGTATATACCACATTCATACAGTACCTGAGCCATGGTAATTCAAGATTATATCAACTAGGAATACAAAATTAATGAATGGAAGGAGAGAGAGAGAGAGAGAGAGAGAGAGAGAGAGAGAGAGAGAGAGAGAGAGCACCTGAAGTGGACCATTCTTTCGTGATGCTAACGCATACAATGGGTTACACAATTCCAACTCAAGCCTTCCCATGGTTTCCAACTCAGATGATAAGCCCATCTCGTTAATGATTTCTGCATCAACATCTCCAATGGACTCTAACTTGAACCTCCCCTTAACCTCAACTACTTTACAACCATACATGTTCAAATCTAGAGATCTCAACAGGTTAGGAAGATTAGATACTGTTTCCAGTGAGCTACAACAAGATACATCCAACCTTTCTAAAGTCATTGGAAGTTCTGGTAGCGATTGGAGTCTTCTGCAATTACAAAGGTTAAGTGATAGGAGCACTGCAAGACCTTTAATGCTCTCTGGTAGGCTGGAAATAGGATTCTCACTCAGATTCAAGTCCTTCAACACAAGCAAGCTCCCAAAACAATTTGCAAGATCATCACTTGATAAACTGCAGTTTGAAAGACTTAATTCTGCTAGTGAGCCCGGTAAAGAAAGGAATGTTTTTGGCCTATTTCTCAGTTTCAATACCATGGACCAGACGAGGGAAGTCCATGATCCATCCTCAACAATATCTTGGGAAATTCCATCTGCAAGGAGCACCGTAATAGATTTCATCTGTCCAAGCTCTGCAGGAAACTGATCAAGCTTTGAACAACCAGAGAGAATGAGTTTTTCTAGGGATGTTAAATGACTAATTTCACTGGGAAGTTTCTTAAGATTTTTGCAGCCTTTGAGATTCAACAAAACAAGACTCCCTAATTCCCCTATCGATTTGTGAACCTCCACCAAACTTATGCAATACTTGAGTACCAATTTCTCAAGATTCGGGAGTCGAGTGAAGATGGGGGTATTCTTGAGGCCATGAGAATGGCTCAGATTGAGGATTTTCAATGATTTCAGCAACTGTAACATAGAAAACAGAAGAAAACGTAAAATGTTTCGAGTATTCATATGTTGATCCTCAAAAGAAAAGATAAGTAAAAGGAAAAAAAATACTAAAATGGTGGTGGTGGTGTTGGAGGGTAGGGTTTGAATCATACCATTTCTCCCTTCCAAACTTGCTCCAATTTGCTGTAGCGCAAGTCGAGAGCAACCAGTCTCTTTAGAGAAAACTCAGTAGGTATGGATGTTAAAGGGAAGGCATGCCAAGTCAAACATCTTAATCCTCTCGGGAAGTCTGCATATCTTCCCTTGATTTCTACATTATTTAGCAGGAGCAATTTAAGATTGTGCATCCTTGTAAATGCATTAGTCCTTAACTCCACCTGATCTGAACTTCTTCCATTATTGTTTGTTGGGCGCCAAATGAAAAAGCTAAGACAACGCCTTTTCAGTGGATAGCCTTGTTCTGCAATCAATGATTCCTGATTAAGTTCTTCAAAGCGGGAACGCTTTGCATTACTAACACCAAAGTTTTCCTTAAACCAACTATCTTTCTCCAGCACATGATGACTACCTTCCTCCAACACATGATGCATGTCAAGGTAGAGGCCCTCAATTGTTTCTGTTCCCTGATAAGAGAAACCTTTTGGATTAGAATAGAACCTCAAAGCACAAAAACTCTTTAAAATTGGAAAACAAGAAGGATGTTACTCACAGTTTTTTCACTCAATACTTTAAAGGAATCCATATGGTGGCACAATCTGCTACGTTTACCCGGCTCCTTGGGTGATTCTTGGCGAACAATTTCTCTTCCCATTTGTTGGAGAAGTTAGTGCATCATCACCTTGTTGTGTTCATTAACGGTCAAGAGACATCTGTCAACGAGAGTTTGAATCCCAACTGTTGGGTAGAGATCTCCCAGAATTCTTACTATGAAATCTTTGCCCTTTCCAGTAAAGAAACATGCAATGTGGAGGAACAATTCCTTGTCATTGTCATCTAGATAGTCATAGCTTATCTGTAACTTTTTCAAGATTTCTGAATTGGGAATAGCTACTAGTTTCTGTAATGTGTTCTCCCATATGTCTAAGCTATGGTCAGATAGAGAAGAACCCAAAACTCGTAGTGCTAAAGGAAGCCCTCCACATTGTTGTACTACCCTTTTTGAAAGCTCAATGTAACCCTTAATGGGATGGTCTTGTCCGAAGGCATTCCAACTAAAAAGCTCCAATGATTCATCAAAATCAAATCCCACCACCTCAAATGTCTGATCAACTTCATTAGCCTTCAACATATGAATGTTCCTTGTGGTTAAGATAACTTTACTTCCTGGATGAAACCAATCACGCATTCCAATTAAGGCATCAAACTGGGCTCGGTGATCCACGTCATCAAGAACTACAAGAACTCTTTTGTTGCAAATGACATCTTTAATCTTACTGATTCCTTCCTCAACACTCCATATTTTTTTGTTTTTTCTTTTTAAAATGTCTAAAAGAAGTTGCCTTTGTAAACGAACTAAACCCTTAGTTCCTTCTGAAATTTGTCTAATATTTGCAAGAAAACTACTAGCTTCAAATCTTTCTTTGTTTAAATTATAAGCAAATTTGGCAACAGTTGTCTTGCCTATTCCACCCATCCCATAAATCACTGCTATCCCGACCTTGGACTCATCTTGTAACCATGAATTGATGTTTCTGACTCGAAACTCAATTCCAATTAGGTTATGGGCAACGTGTAAAACTGGTCGGTTCAACTTATCCCCAATCACTGCTACAATTTTTTGGATAAATTTCGACTCATGCCTGCCAAGTTTAACAGAAAGTAAAGCACAATAAGCTTGTCACAAGTTAAAATAATCTGGAACAAAAGAAGGGACTAGTTTGCAAATAGAGACAACTATCACGTGTCTATATATCTATCTATCTATCTAAGAAACACACGCAGAACGAAAGGTAACGGACATTGAAATCCAATCTTAAATCGAAGGTTCTATTTGTCCAAATTCGAACTTTCTTTTTTTAAAAGCAGAAATTTTATTAATCTCTGAAAATACAAAGACTAAAAGGAAAGAAGTAAAACGGCATCACCACTAGGGAAATAACAATCCACTAGAAAGATCATAGCCACTTCAGACCCAAAATAGAAAGCTAGCAAGATGCCAACAGAAACAACAATCCAAATTAGAACTAGAAGTACCAAAGTGTTCATTGCGACAAAGTCAAAGGGATATAACAGAAATTTTCTCATTTGTTTAAATTCCCATAGATGAAATCAATGACTGAATATGATGCAGTAGCCATGGAGGAAGAGTACCTTAGGCATTTTAAGCCTAGGGTGGCAAAACCGTAATTATACAGCTGTGAAATTTTGCGTTGGGACCACTTGGGTCTTAGCTGAAATGGCCCAACAATCAAGATCCATGGCCATAAACGTCATTTTTCGGTCTTTCATCACTGTTTAGGGCTCCGAATGACCAAATTTGTTGTTTAAGGAAAGATTTGAATTGCCAATTACTTGGGTAAGGAAAATTCGAATTAAGCTGCGCTTTTGGAACATATCTTAGAATTTTCTCTAGTTTTTATTTTGCTATTATTTTCTAATTTTCCATCTTTGGTAATTTTTCGTTAATTATTGATTCAGCTTCCTTTCCGGGGCAAATCAATTAGGATATCAGTTTTTCCTATATAATAAGTTGTAAGCCTTAAGGGCACAACAGTTTTATGATTGTTATTGAATGAAAAGAGTCTAGAGAGTGTTTTCTCTAAAATATTCAGTTTGTGTTCGATTGTTGCACGTCTTTTTTGTAGCTCATAAGGAGCCCTGCATCAGAATATATTTAAGTACTATGTCAAAGTGTCCTATTGATTAGATAATTACCCGTCATGTTGATTTTGTAAGACCAGCCCCGCTAGATTAGCAACTTCTCTTAGTGCTCTTCTCCATACTTGCAACTTTTCCTTCAAGTCCTCGTTTTTTCCTTCGTTGGTTTCCACATTTAATTGCTCTTCATGTCGATAGAAGGCCTCTCCAAAGCTCCCTGTTAGATTCCTAACTTGGGAGGGATCCACATCATAGAAGACAGGTAAAACTATGTGTGTCCTTTTGCGTTTGAGGATCATCACAAGTTCATCAAGGCACCATCCAGAAGAAGCATAGTCTTTGGAAAACACAACTATTGAACTCCTTTCTGACTTAACATATTTACCTCTCTCCATCCCATCTTCATCTCGATACGTATGAAAGCCTGCAGCTGACAAAGCGGTATAGAGGTGGTCGGTAAAGGTTTTGCGAGTGTCCTCACCAAAGCTCAAGAAAACTTGATAAGTCATTGAAGCCATTAAACAGATTGAAGCTGCAGGGACAAGGACAAACAAGTATTAGCTTATTCTTTTTTTTATGGTTACGGCAAGTGACATGAATTTATTGGATTATGATAGCATTATCAAACCAAATATAACACATTCCGTAAATCTTTTTTGAATTTTCCAAACATGAATCTTAGTTTATCCATAAATATTCTAATTTATACCCTTTCCATAATCGACTAATTATTTTTGAAATCAGCACACAATTTGTATTGTAGAATAGTAGATCTATTCATATATGGAAATAGCGTATCTTTTTTTTTCTTCTTACTTTGGAGTATCTTATATGGTAAATCTTTTGATTTCCACCCTCTCTCGCTCTCTCTTATATGGTATGGTGTAAACGTGGGGGTTGCATTGGGTGTGTTAAGCACGTAAAAATACGTGGCATCGTCTTGGACAAGGAAAGAAATGGCGTGTATAAAGTTTAAACAAAGAGGGGGCAGTAGTCAAACTCTTAGTCTTCACTGAGAAATTAAGATCAGTCAACGAAATGGGCGTGTAAATCGAAAATGAAGACCAATTTCATTGGACTGAATGTGAAAATGACGGACCTTATTCTTCTTGCGTGGAGGATGTGGGAGGAAGGAAGCTGCGAAGCAATTAGAAGCAAATTCCAGTGGAGAATCCTTTGGCAAAAAAACTTAATTCGATTTTTTGGCTTTTTTGTTGTCCTTATTCAAAAAATTTTTGCATTTGTTAGTTTTGCGTCAAAATTTTGTGGTTTCTGGATTTATCTCGATGAGACGAATCTAACAAGTATAAAATTTATGGTCAAACCAAATATTTTTTTGAATGAAGCCGAAAATACTTGGATTATTGGATTAATTTTGGCTTTATTCAAAAAAATTGAGTTTTGACTATAATTTTATACTTGTTAGATTCGTCTCATCGAGATAAATCCAAAAATCACAAAATCTTGACACAAAACTAACAAATGCAACCAAAAAAAAAAAATGAATAAGGACAAAACAAAAAAACCAAAAAACCGATTTTTGGCTTTTTTGCCAAATCACCCCGAAGCTGCATAAAATTTCAAGACTTTTGTTGTTTGCTTTTTCGGATATATCGTGCTCTACACTCATAAAGTATAAAGTAGTATTCCCTTCCCTGCGTCTCCAATTTCTTGTTCATTTCTTTCTTGGTATGTTTTTTATTTCTTAATTGCTTATATTTTTCTATGTATAATTTTGAAATTTTTTGTAATATAAATTTTTTTTGGTAATTTTGTAATATAATTAATAGAGAACTATCATACAAGATTCATATAGCTTATATGTAACATTATACATTTGCAAGTATAAATAATTTTTTCATGATGTATCGTGAATAGTGAAAGTGGACAAGAAATTTAGAGTGGAGGCACGTATTTCTGAAACCGACACTCCAAACTTTAAGTTGTTCTTGTTTGGTCCTTCAACTATATAAACTTGTCAAATCTTTAGGTTTTACTCCATCCATTCTAAAATGGATGTCCACTTTAGAGCAGTTCGATTAGCGTGCACTTCAAGTCCACTTTAGGGCACTTTAAGTGCCTATTCCAACGGGGCAGGTGGCTTAGGAAAAAAAAAAATCAAGCCCCCCGCCGAACGGCGGCACCATCCTGGCTTCACCCTTATGTGCCTATTCCAACAAGGCGGGTGGCTTAGGAAAAAAAAAATCATGCGCCCCGCCGTATGGCGGCACCATCCATGGCTCCGCCCTTATGTGCCTATTCCAATGGGGCAGGCGGCTTTCTGTTGTGCAACTTTTTTTTACTTATCCCCTCATTTATCACTCATTCACACACACACCCTTCATTAATTTGGCTAAATCCAAAAAACTGATTTTTTGGTTTTTTTTCGTTGTCTTTATTCAAAAAAAAAATTGCATTTGTTAGTTTTCGGTCGATTTTTTTGTGGTTTCTCGGCTTGTCTCAACAAGAGAAGTCTAAAAAATATAAAATTATAAGCCAAACTTAAAGTTTGTGAATAAAGACGAAAAATAATCCAAAAAACCGGTTTTTTGAATAATTTTTCGTCTTTATTCACAAAACTTTAAGTTTGGCTAACAATTTTATACTTTTTAGATTTCTCTCGTTGAGACAACCCAAGAAACCACAAAAAATCGACCGAAAACTAAAAAAATGCCAAAAAAAATTTGAATGAGGACAAAACGAAAAAACCAAAAAAACAGTTTTTTGGATTTAGCCAAATCAAGCTTTAAAACCTCATCTTTTAACCCGTATCACCTAACACCCTTCCATCAAAGCACAATCAAGCGCCCCAATTAATCAAAACAAAGAAATAATAATAATAATTATTCACTAGAGGTTGGGGCACACGCGATGCATGTGCACATCAAACTTTGACAAAACAATATTATTCATAAATGCTTCCGGCTTTTTGTTTGATCGTGTGTGTATCGGATTATCTTTAACTTGGTGCCAAAGTTCAACGTGAACACATATAGCGTGTGCCCCAGCCTTTAATAAACAATAATGGTAATAAATTATGCACAAAAGACAGATGAAATGTGGACGACTCCTCGGGATTTCAATTTTCAGTACAAAGAATTGCGGAATAAATGCAGAACATGGGATGCATGAAACTTAATGCATTTTGGGCCTTTCTTCGCCTTTAAATCCTTGGGCTTTGTTTATGTTTTATTTATATAAAAACCGGGTAAATTACATGGGACTATATGCATTTTAGGCATTCGTTTTCCTATATACGAAACACCTCATGTACAAGGATGGAGCCAGGGAGGGGCTAGTAGGGGCAGTCGCCCCCCTACGTCTTAAAAAATTAGTACTATTACATTGAAAAAAAAATATTTATCATTAAACTATATAGTCCCGGCCCCCTTCCGTTTTTCGTTAGAAATATAATTGTAACAGCTTTAATATTTATCAAGTTTTTAAACAACTTTGTACTAAAATTGGTTTTAATGAGGCTTAATTACAATCCTTTTAAACAAAACAATGCCCAAAATTTATAACCCAACTCACTTTAGGGCAGACTCAAGGCCCCGTTCACTTTTAAAAACTAAGGCTCACTGAAATTTCTGAAGCCCAAAACTCTTTAATGTGGTCTGTGGACATCAAAGTGAAGGCGAAAGAAATTGGGGGCTCCCAAAACAGTCGATTCTCAATTGTAAGAATTGAACACTCAGTTTAAGGAAATGCTCATTCTCAGCACATCTTTAGATCATCGTGATGGCTTCAGATCATTCAACATCGAAGATACTTGCAAGCTTGCAAGAAGTATTATCCAAGGCATTTCACTGAGTAAGAAAAGTACCAATTGAGATATAAATGACAAAATTATAAGCTTGATGTGTCTAGGCATCTTGAGTTCCAAAATCTGTCAACGGTTTCAAAGTTGAGTGAGTGAGTGTTGGCGAAGACAATAAAGTGCATGATATATCATCTTTTCGATAGGTTGATTCAGCTTATATTAACTTTGCATGTTTCAAAACCACCGAACATTCATTTTCTGCTATGAAATATGTGAAGACGAGACTTCACAATAGGATGGAGGATTATTATTTAGCAAATTTCTTGATCACTTATATTGAGAAAGATATTGCTCGAGGGTTGGACACAGATTCTATCATTGATGCTTTTAATAACAAGAAAGAGTGCCGAGCACAGTTCAAGATAGGATTAGCTAGACGTTAATACCTTTTGTAATCTAAGTTGATATTAGAAATATGTTTAGTTTCATATGTATTGGTGTTATTTTGCATATATATATATATATATATATATATATATATATATATATATATATATATATATATATATATATATATATATATATATATATATACAATAAGCTTCCCATAAGGGACCCTTATGGGAGCCATCCATGCGCACCTCATGTTTCAGCCGTTGGATGAGATCCAACGGCTCATATTTTAAATGCCATCTCGCGGATCCCAGGCCCGGGTCAGACCCAATCTCGCGGGTCAAAACTCTAATATGGGTCACCTTCTTCTTTTACGGGTCTTATCCTCATTTCCCCAAATCAAAATCACAGAACACGCTACTGGAGAAGAAAAGAAGAAGACGATCTCGATCGAACAGCCCAAGGTCTCTCTCTCTCTCTCTCTCTCTCTCTCTCTCTCTCTCTCTCTCTCTCTCTCTCTCTCTCTCTCTCTCTCTCTCTCTCTCTCTCTCTCTCTCTCTCTCTCGTGTTTTCTATCTGCGTCTGGTTCGGATTCGAAAAAATTAGGGTTTCTAATACCCCCAATCACAAATCGATTTCCATTTCAGGTAAAACTCAGACCGATCGATTTGTCGAATAAGAAGATGGAACAACCAAAGGTTCGAGATCTCTCTCTCTCTCTCTCTCTCTCCCGTTTTCTCTCTGAGTCTGGTTCAGCATTCGAAAAAGGTTTTTCGATTTCGATTTAAGGGCTGATACATGCTCGTTTGAATAACCCAGTATGATACATGGTAGTTCAAATATCCCAGTATGATACATGCTTGTTTCATGTTGAGACGAACAACTTCAAACTAGTTCATATCAGTTATTCAAAATCGGGTGTACTTTGAATTTTCCTTTTAGTAGTTCCTTTGGTGCAGTGGCTGAAGTTTGAACCATTTAGTAGTTTCTTGGTATAAACCTAACTACATTATAAGAAAGACATCAAGAGATGTTGTGACTGAGTTCTTCCTGTTATAACCTATTCTTGTTCTTAATGAGCTACATTGTGAATGACCTTTTTTTTTTTAAATCTTAATTGTTGTCTTTTTTGTAGCTCTTCGCAAGATGTTAGCTTGATTGATGACGACGACTATGACTCGGAATGTAAGTAGGAAAATATTTAAAACTATGTCTACATTGTAAACTGAAATGGGATGATAATTTGAAATATTTCCCTTGTACATTTTTTTTTATCTTAGCTCTTCCAATTTTTTTAGGTGTTCGTAGTTTCTTAGCTCTTGCATTTTTTTTCAGGATGGGAAAACGACTCGTGAGAGGATGGAGATGGAAATGAAGAAATGTTGAGGAATTTTTTTGTAGAAGTTTTATTGTACTGAATTGCGTTTATAGACTTGGTGTTGAACTCTTCATAGACTAGATGTTGAACTCTTGATAGAGATGAGCTATGTTTTAATTTCTGTAACCTATGTTTATGTTTAACTCTGTAAAACTGAATGACTGTTGTTTATGGGGCAGTATTTTCTTGGCCAGTAGTGATGTGTTATAACAGCAGAATTTACTTGGCTGAGGCCAGTAGAAAGTAGACATGCCAGTAGTCATCAAAACTATGTTAAAAGGGTAGTGGTTATCATTCTAGTTTCGGTCGATTTCTCCATTTCATACTTGCTTGTTACAGAAAGTTCTTTCAAATTGAATTTTATGCCAGTAGTCAACGTTTGATATACTGGGCAAATTGGATTCACTTTAAGTGTATGATTCTGCACTAAGTGGCTTCTGGAATGGAATGGAATGGGAAGATTGAATTTCATGTTTTTCAAGAACTTGTATCCAACATTCTCATTGATGATCCATTAAGCACTAAAGTACACAGTTTTTCACCATTCCCCTTCTTTTCCTACCCCAACAAAAAAACATTAAAAACAAAAACATTAAAACATTAAAAAAAAATGTTACAAAGCTCCGATTTCCCTAATCCTCATACAACTTCCGCACTTTTAATTGGATTCTTGTAACAATCACTTGTAGTAAAGCTTCTTGATATCCTTCAAGTCTCCTCGGCAACAGCATGATCAAGAGTTTCACTATTTCTCTTGTAGTAAAGCTTCTTGATATCCTTCAAGTCCTTCTCAGCTCTTGTAACAATCACTTAAGTAATCACGCTCTCGTCTACCCCGTGGCTATGCAGCGCTTCTCGGAGTAACTAATCCAAGTAATTTAAGAAAGGAACGTTAGCAAAGGTATAGTGCTGAAAATTGAAAGACCAGTTCACTTAAATGACTAGCTTGTGCCCGCAAATAAATGCGCTACCAAGCTGCACTTCAAGTGAATAGCTCATCCAACAGAAGATCATGATATATCTTATTACAACTGCATATCTACCTAAATTCAGATCCAAAAAGGTTGTTGTAGACAAACAGTATACAACACAATGTCACGGTCTTTATTCAAACAAAATAGTAATGAGACACCACTTCAGTCCCAGTAATCCAGTTGATGAATTTAGATCAATCTGAACATATCCAGCTAACAATGTCCAAAATGGAAATCAACCATTGGTACAGAAAGAACAACCAGGCACAAAAAGCTGATCCTTGCTTCGCAGTTGGTTGATAATTTGGAACACAAATCATTACATTTAAAATTCTAGCAAAAACCATAGCCATAGCCCTATTATTGCATACAGTTCAACCAAAATTAAACGAAAAGCATCCAATTCAAGAAATCAAAGGATGTGGAAAAACTTCACAACAACAATAAAACACAAGCACAGAAAATAAAGTTACAAATGAAATCAATGTTCAACCCTTGCGTCAGTTAGAGTTCGAAAACCTACCCTAATTTATGCATATGAGACGAGCAAAGTAAACTTTCACGCGATACTTGGCCATCAAAAAATGCCTATTGACTCCATTCTTCAACTGCTTTTTCAGCTTATTATGAAATCGACTCTAGTTATTCGAAATCGAGATGAATCTAAAACCCCAGAACTCGAAACCCAGTTCTTCGAATTGAGATTGAATCCAGAAACGAGAGAGAGAGAGAGAGAGAGAGAGAGAGAGAGAGAGAGAGAGAGAGAGAGAGAGAGAGACCTTGGGTGTTCTATCGTCGTCTTCGATTTTCCAGTTTGATCATCTGCTTCTTCGTCTGAAGCTGCGTTGCTTTTAGCGTATGAGAGTTTCTCTCTCTTCGCTTTCTGATTTAGGGAAAGAGGGAAAGTCCGGAATGGGAGGGTTTTAACCCGTGTCTGAATTTGACCCGCGACCTGGGTATTGACCCGGGTTTTAACCCGCGAGATTCATTTTTAATCTGAGCCCTTGGATGAGATCCAAGGGCTGTGGTGAGAAGTCCGCATGAATCCTCACATAAGGGACCCTTATGTGAAGCTCCTTGTATATATATATATGTGTGTGTGTGTGTGTGTGTGTGTGTGTGTGGAAAATTCTAAAATCAGCCCAATGGACTGATTATAAGGCTTAAAAAGTATATTAAAATGTGTGAAAAATGTATAGGAATGTGTAAAAATGTATGGAAAAGTAAAAAAAGTACATTGGAGTTTGTGTTTTTTTTTTTTTGGCTGTCTTATTGTCAACCCATAGAAAAACCCATATATATATTGAGTTAGTAAAAATTTATATCGTTGTCTTAAATTTATCTTTTTTAAATATATTCGCCCCCCCTACGCCAAAATCCTGGCTTCGTCCCTGCTCATGTACACAAATTTACATATAATCGAACACGCATCACATGTTGTAACACCCCGACTTTTAATAACAAATAATAAAAAGAATTAGAAAATAGAGTTGACTTTTGGAGACCCACTGACCGTTAGGATTAAGAAATATATTTTTGGGGTGACTTAAAGCCTATAAAATAAAATAATGTATTTTTTGGGCATGTGCTAATTTTTTTAGGATTTATTTTAGCCCTACTAACAGTATCGGAAGACAAAAATACAGCACGAGTCGCCGCAAGATGAAGGAACTTGCAGCCCAAGTAAAAAACCTTCCGGAAAGTGGATAGGTGGCTTATTGTGATTGGATGAACCTACATAATAATAATTAGTGGTGATTTAGGGAGATTTTATTGGATTTTTCAAGATTACATTGGATAATGATAAATTAATGAGGGATGCTTCTAGGCAATGAAGGTCGGTAATATAATTAAATAGGTAACTTCTCGCCCACTCACAACACACACACGGCACACACATCCACCTGTGTGTGTGTGTGTGTGAGAGAGAGAGAGAGAGGGAGGGACAAAAAAGAGAGGAAGAAGAAGAAAGAAACAGAAGAAAAAAAAAAAAAATAGGATGACTTTTGGAAAGTCAGAAGACTTTCGGTAAGTCTTCTCCTGGAGACTTTCGGTAAGTCTTTTTTTCATCCAACTGCCGATTCACATGCACACTTGCACTTTGTGGAAAAAAATAAACAATAATAATGAAAATAAATATAGGAAAATTGGTGATCGGGTTAGAGGTGAAATAAAATTTAAAAAAAATAATAGATAAGAAAGACAACACTGTGCCACTTTTGGATCAATACCTAACCAGTTACTTCTAAATGCTTTAGCAAGCTTTAATCATCTAGCAAAGTCAAGATAAATTAAATCCTGCCAACCGCATGGGCTACCCTGTAAATTTCTAAAATGGAATCCCACAAAACCATACACATGTATTTAGCTAGGATTATAATTTGAAAGCTGCAATTGTAGTATTTCTAATTTTTAACGTGTTATTCTAGGACTCGGTACATCTCAATAATTTTACAGTAGTTTCAGACGCAACAGGTGAGTTATTAATTATCTCTGTTACATGAGGTTTTTCACAAAAATTATTTTCTTATAAAATTATGATTATTGATATATGAAATTCTTTTGCAACAAAAGTGCCATGGAATTCTGATGTTTTGCAAAGTTTTTAGAAAATAATATTATCGATACATCTAGACGATGTCCCTGAAATCTGGGGGATGTTAAAGATACCAGTCGGAACGGTGTTTTAAGAACGGAATGGATAGGGGCACAGCCAAGTGTTCAACTGAATTGATCAATTCAACATGTGTTGAGGGTCGCTCCCTCAAAGCTGGCATAATCGTCGGATGGTATATTGTATTATTCATGCAATGCTATTTTACATGAAAGCTTATTTATGCCTTCGAAAAATTGATGTTATGGTTTCTGTTTTGAATTCCATGGTAAACCATGTAACTCTGATAATTTATACACTCAGACAAGCAGTGGCTTCCATTGTTGCAATTTCTCTCTTTTCAGGCAATCAGAAGTAGAAGGATGGGCCAAGTACTAGTAATTAGTCTACGCTATGTTTGTAAAATATATAAAAAGGAAAAATGTAACTTACGTAATGAATGAGGAACTCTAGCAAGTCAAGATTGTAAAATATGGCTTCCACAATGCTGGATTGTTCTTTTGAATAAAAAAAATTAAGAGAATTGTAAATAGAGGCCTTGGGTGAGTCGAAACTCACTGGCCGGTCACGAAATCCAAATCTATTGAATTTGGATCGTGACACATGTGCCCCGAGTGCTAGTCTAAGGAATAGGTAATGAGCATATTTCATCAATTTTTTACTTACTCCATAAGACCAAAACCGAATTACGCTATTTTTTGGTTGAAGTTAAAACAAATTAATTGAAGAGAAAAAAACAAATAAAACATGGATAAGAAGCATAGCCACGTGCTATGTGTGTATGTAATATTTTGTTCAACCAAATTACATCGATTCAATTCATGAATAACCCAAGTAGGGGTGAGCAAAATAACCGTCAAACCGTGAATTCAGTCCAAACCAATCCAAACCGAAGGTTCGGTTTTCTTGTAATATGGTTTGGTTTCGGTTTTAAAAATTTAGAAACCGTGATAAATGGTTTGGTTCGTGGATTTATGTTGGCGGTTCCGGTTCCAAAGTGATGTGATCCGTATAATATTTATATAGATATATTTTTCATATATTATATGTGGAATTTGTTTCGATACACAGAATGAATTTTTTTCCCTAGTCAATTTCTAATTTCCTAATAATGTTTCATTCCCCCACTTTATTCATTCACTTCCAAGATTTAAATACACTAAACATGCACAGCGTGGACTTAGTCAGTTGATTTCCTAATCTTTTTGCTCGTTAAATAATTTCTGAATCTAGTACCCTATTACTTGGCCCTATTTTTTAACTGAATACTACTAGTAGTCTACTCTATTTTAGTTGGTTGATGTTAGTGACTTTTGGTAATTTTTTACCGAACTTGTTTTAATATAGTAATGGGTTAACTTATCTATTTAATTTTTAAGTCCAAACCAAACCAAACCTTATGTCCCAATCAATTGGGGTAGGCTACATGAATCCTTTTTCTCCATTGAGCTCTGTCAAGTGCTGCTTCATCGCTTAAACCTAGTATACTCAAATCTTTGCGTACTACCGCATCTAATGTCAATTTGGGTCTTCCCCTCCCTTGTGCGCTTCTACCCAAAGCTATTTAATTTTTTAGTACTTTAAATTATTTATGAAGATGATATCTCAATTTCAAGAGAATCGTGGTTCAAAACCGAAGCCGAACCGTATGTTAATGGTTTGGATTGGTTTGGTTGCACGAATTTTATGGGTTAATTTGGTTCTCCAAATTCATAATCCGTAGGTAGTGGTTTGGTTCTTGGTTTATTATAAAACCGGACCAATCCGGTCCATGCTCACCCCTAAACCCAAGACATGATCACGTCGTGCAATATTACAAGTAAAAATCAAAATTATCGGAAGCATATACAACATACTAACATTCCAAGTTTCCAACTTCATGAAGCATAAAAATAAAAATCTATTTTGATATATTCAACATATGATATCCTTCCATTTTAGATATCGCAGTAAAAAAATATGTGGAAAAAAATAAACTATGTAACCAAACGTATACTCGTAACCCACCTCCGTAGCGTGAACTATAATATGCTACCAAGCAAACTATCGGTGTATGTATGCCAAAATTAATGGGAGTTCCACCCCGCCAAGAGTGAAAAATATCGAGTAGGATACATGAAAAGTTTCTCCGGCCAGGAAAGAGAAATCAACAGTTCAGATTCACGTATGAACCGTCGATTTCTCCACCGTTTCGGGAAACTTTTTCTCCCCAAAAATATCGATTCAGGGTATCTTTGTTCTTGATATTGGAGCTTTCGACTTTTCTACTCTACTCTTATCCAAACTTGTAAGGGAACTCCAAACAAGTTGTTCCAAGGTAGATGGAGTTAGGAGGGAAAAAGAAAATGGAACCCAAACTCTCTATTCCTTCCACAGCTACAACTCCCAAACTAACAAACCAAGCATACCTATTGCACAACCCGAATCATCAAAATCAATCACTTCTTTCTCAAAAAATCTCTCACCTTCCAAACACAAGAAGAAACCTACAAAAACACGTACCATCCCCAAGTCAAAACTTTTTGATAACTCGGGCGTCCGGCCGGGTCAATTTACAAGCACCTCGACTAATCCTGAGGAACCAATTAATCTTACCATCTACATCCCAAACTCGAAACTAGCATCCCAGATGGATATTTCATCCTCAAAACCCTGTTGTTATCTTCTTTCTCTGACTCTACTTTTTTTCTCATGCTTTGGAAACAATTTATCATCTACCAATACTTCAAAACTCCTCGACTTTGTTTATAGTCACTGTGCAAACCAGTACTTATCTACTGATCCCGCGGGGTCTCTCCCGCAAATCCTATCATCCCTTTTCGATGAATTGGTAGAGCAGTCATCGCAATCCAAATTCTATGAAACCAGCGTTGGGGATGATTATATAGCCGTTTCTGGACTCTTTCAGTGCCGGAATGATCTTAGCCGCGATCAGTGCTTCAACTGCGTGAACAGACTCCCTGAAATGTCAAACACCTTCTGTGGCAGGCAAGTAAAGAGAACGTTTCCGTTTTTTATTGACAAAGAAAACATCATTATCATATATAAGAAATGAAATCATTGCAATATGAAATGCATTGAAAGAGTTTCAGAGAGTATAAAACTCTTCTGCTGCTGCTGCTACTCGCAAAAACTAAAATGATGTTTCCATCCAAATGGCCCGAAACAATTTTTTCAACTGAGGAACCCAAACGATGTTTCCTGCATTACCAAAACATTTCTACAAGCCAAATTTGAACTAATTTGAATCTCTTGGTGGCAGGACTGTTCCGGCTCGGATTCGGCTTTCGGGTTGTTACCTGCACTACAAGGCAGACGGGTCCCAGGTTTCGAGACTGGAGTTGCAGCACAAGACCTGCAGCGAATCCAAGGCGGTTAACGACGGATTCGAAGAGGTGAGGGACGGTGCTTTCGCGGCGGTTGTGAGCGGCGTCGTGGAGGGCAATGGATTCCTTGACACGAGCTATGAGTCAATGCATGTGATTGCACAGTGTCAAGGGAATTTGGAAGGGTGTGACTGTGGTGAGTGCGTTACCAATGCAGTGCAAATTGCTCAGGATGAATGTGGGGAGTCCATTTCAGGAGAAGTGTATTTGGACAGTTGCTTTATGAGCTATGACTATGATGGGATTAATGAGATTCCTAGCAACTCAAATCAAGGTACACAAAAGATTTCGCAGACTGAGGTGACTTTTATGATATTTTGCTCTCGAAGAGACCAATAATTTTGACCTAGAACTTTTTAAAATATGAAAGTGGATCAAGGGTTGAAGATCTTCTATCCCACGCAACCCTGTCCGACCTCCCTGCCCCACCTTTCCTCACTGTCTATCTGGGCAATCAACGGCTCGAATGTCATCTCAGCCCCAAACAAATCTAAGCCATCCATGTTCATTATGAATCCGAGTCGTTGATTTCTCAAATAGACGGTGCAGATGGGTAGGACAGGGAGGTCGGGCAAGGTTGGTGGGACAGAGGATCCGGTTCCTCGCTCGTGGGGCCTATTGTGATTGCAGTAGGCCCCAACCCATATATGTCCTCCATCGGGTTTCAAAAAATGATCGGAACTGTCCATTTCGTTTTGCTCGCTACTTGTTTGGCACTAAAGTACAGGGCCAGCATCTCAAAATGATTTTTCTCTAAACATTGGTAACTTCCTTCCATTTTGTTTCCCTTCTTGTCTGTCTTGATAGGTTTTGGAAAAGGACCAGCTGGAAACAGTTCTTCAGGGAGAGGACTGGCAATTGTTGCTGGAGGAGCTGTTGCAGTGTTTCTTGTGTTTTTCTTCTTCTACATGTGCAGATCTTCGAGGAAGAAAAGTGGCGGTAAGTATGTACTGTTTTTCGAGTATGGCTTGTACCACGTGCAGGATACAAGATTTTATATGCATTGAATTTCAACAACAAAAACAATTTTGACAGTATTATTTTTCACTTATCTTTTTAAGTTTGTTTGCGCTTTTCAAGTATAATGTTTTAGTCAGAAAATTGTTCTCCAGAAGCTGAGCTCTTATGTATTTAATTATGTGATGCAGATTTGTGAAGGAGAAGCTGAAGAAGTACTATTATTTTCTGGTTCAGGAAATCTTTCCCTGAAAATATCCAAGAAAGACAAATAGACGACTTAAATCCATAAAAAGGATAGAGAAATTGATGACTTAGATCCATATTTTATAGATATGAGTCGTCCATTTCTCTTTCCTGAACATTTTCGGGGAAAGTTTTTATGGTTTTTGGTTCTTGCTTCAAGGAGGGTGAATCAATATTTTATTAGGACGGCTTGGCAACTTCCAAGAAACTAGTCCTTGCTTTGGTCATCTAACAACTGTTGAGTGAGTTGACGGATTTGTTGGAGTTGTTCAGAAGAGTCCACATTTTAAATGAACTCTCTCTCTCTCTCTCTCTCTCTCTCTCTCTCTCTCTCTCTCTCTCTCTCTCTCTCTCTCTCTCTCTCTCTCTCATGTACGCATTTGGATCATGGCTAAGAATTTTATCTGGGGACCGAAATTGATAAGGGAACGGAAAAATAGTATCGGACACTGATTATTGATTATTCTTGTTATGCATAATTGACCTAGATACGGTGTGACAAAATATAGCGTCAAAAAAGTTATTCACATCATCGTTTATGTTAAACAAGATTCTTTTCGTCCGCTAATATTGGAATGACATCCACATTCCGCTAATATTGGAATGACATCCACATTCGATTACGAAACTCAAAGTAGATTTTAAGGTGTGATATGTCATAAGAAAAAAATACATCTTATTATTATCGCCAGTTTTTCTAAGAGACATTGAAAATGGAATCCATCGATGCAAATGACCGATGATGAGAGGAATAGATACCAATTTATTGCTCGTTTGTATGGGCACAGGAGGCTGCAATGCCCACTTATGAGTGTTTTCCCAAGCCTAAAAACGTGATCTAAAACTTTCTTTTCTTGGAACTCAATTTGTAGAACATATTGTAAGAACTCAAATTTATCGGACATCTTTTACTCGTGAGAGAATCACATATCCTTGCAGAATACTCAAGTTGTCGGGCATCGTTTACTCAGAGAGCGAATCATACATCTATAGGAGTGTAAGCGATGTCAAAAAAATCAAGCACGAAAATGTGATCCATTCACTAAAGTAACAATGTCTAATCAACTTGATTTGACACGAGGCTTTTCTACGCATTAGGCTCTACGATGTGAACAGTTAGGATCACATTTTTTAGCTTAGAACAATTCTCATTTAACATTTGTTGTGTCTTGGGCACAACAAATCTTTGCCACGGTCAAATACAAAAGAGTTACTATATGAAAAAGAAGAAGAGAACGAAACAAAAAGCAGAATTTCAAAATTATTCCTGCAGAGAGGTGAGTTCACAATCACAAAGAAAGCAGCATTCTTTCCCAGTTTGGAAAACAAATTCCATCACTCTATCCTACCACTGCAGAAAATCGATGAAGTTCGTTAGGTGAGTTTCTTATTTGCTATGAGCACATGTTAATGTTATTACTAGGAGAAAACTGGGCAAAAGATTGGGCAAAAGTTTAGCTGATGATCACTGTCGTTTCACCTCCTCTTGCACGCTTTGTAGGCCGAGGACTAGACCCCCTAGAATCGGGATCAAGATCCTCGACGACTTTGCTTTCTGGTGCTGTTTTGTCCTTGTCCAAGGCTTCCAATTTACCCCTGGCATCGGAAGACTCCATTGTACTTGATATTGACGTAGGAAGTTCAACTGGCTTTGAGGAAGACGCTTTCGACCTATCATCATCTCCCTTCTTCTGTTTCTCAAACATCATTTGTAGGTGCCTCCCCTGTTCTTCAATTCGCAATTGGAGGTTTCTTTGAATCTGAAGCAAGAAAATGGAAGTGCAAAGTCGGAATTAACTGAAATACATAGCTCTCTAACCCAGCTCCCAGGAGAAGAAAGGAAAACATGAATGGCGTAATAAATGAACTCTCAATCAAATATGCTGGAATTTGTGGATGGAAGATGGAAAATGGTAAAGCTAAATGAACTATTTTCGATTACAATTTCAAAGCACAAAAATAGAAAAGAACATTTACAGAATTAAAACACTCCATGTCTGGACTCTGGAAGACCAATAAATGAAAGGGATACAAAAGAATTGTGTTCTAACTCAGATATGGCCGCTTATAGGTGTTAAGAATTCTGATCAAATATTCTACATTCAATTTTATAAAACCTACTATAAGAATTAAGAACCATCCTAAATTTCGTGGGCAAATATGACATCTTACTTTTCAATCAATCACACTCCGTCATGAACTGAAAGCAGTCCACTTTGTAAAAAAATATATATACAGTTATAAAATGTTGCATGATTCACATTTCCCCTTACATAAAAGGTCTAAACTAGCAGCTATCTATGAACAGAGGAAGCGTAATTCCCCATTTTCGCTTTATCTTTTATAGAGGCATGAATTTTGATGTCAGTCTTATCTCGGATTTCCTTAATTGGACATTTCATGCGACGAGTGCTGCTGGTGTAGGAGGGAATGCTCTGCCATTCACTATTCGTCGCTATCGTGTAACACAAGTTTTTCTACTTTACTTTTCCTAGATTAGTTTCACGTTTTCTCCCAACATTTTGCAGGTCTTTTCTGGTATGGGCTTCTTCTTGGGATTGTCAAGCTTGCGGCATTGCTTGGATTTTGTTTGACAGCTTCGAGCCTTCGAGGGGCTCAGAGAATATTTCTTTTCATGCTTCTAGTGCTAGTTCTAGTTCTAGTAGCCTTGATTACCCTAGTTGTTCACTTTATGCTTAATTCGATGCTTTATGCTCTGTTCTTGAACTGCATGTATCATTGTTTATTTATCATTATCATCAATGAAATTCTTCTAACTGACAAAAAAATTATCCCAAGAAAAAAAGCCAAATCATTCTACATAACTAGGAAGGTGTAGCGCTTAATATACTACTACTACTACTTTGGAGGTGTCGTCAGCAGATAACAGTCCGTGTTGCCTAAAATCTGATATGTGTGTGTGTGTATATATATATATATAGGCTAAGCTTCTCCTCCGGACTCTGAACCTCCGGTCCTCCTAGCTCCGAGCATTTTTTTTTACGATCCGAGCCGTCCAATGTGTTCAAAAGGTGTTTTCAAGGGTCCACGCGAAAAATCTTCAAAAAAAGAAAAATACCGGGAAGGGCTTGATCCAAGCAGTTTTATTTCTCGCATGGACCCTTGAAAACACCTTCTGAACACATTGGACGGCTCTAATTTTTCAAAAACAATTTTTAAAATTGAAAAAATTAATTTTTCCTTACTTCCGGGAGGTCCGGACTAGAAGTTTTATGTATATATATATATATATAGGGGGCGGTTCCGTTAACACAACGAATAACACAACATTTGACACAAATTCTTTTTTTTAAACCCCACACGAATAATCGGAGCCGCTCAATTTATCTAAAACATGGTTTTAAGATTATCTGTAAAAAATTAACTCATTTGGATATCGGTAAGTATGTATATATATATATATATATATATATATATATATATATATATATAGATATATGGGCCGGATCCGTGGACACACACTTTGCACACACATTTTGACACTTCATCTCAGCCATTGAGATGGAGGGCTGAGATTAAAAAGTTAAAAATAACTCTTTCCCACGTTTTAACCCTCACACCTAATGAACCCTTGCCTCTCTCTCTCCCCCAAAATACTAACCCACCTTACCTTCCAGTCATCCTCCTCCACCGACAACGCCCAAACGCCCAACCCCTTCACATGTCCTCCCAGCAACCCCCTCTCTGAAAGATTTACAATTATTTCTATTCCATGAAAGATTTACCTCTCTTTTAGTTCTAATGAAATTAAAGTAATTGGTATGATACTAGTGCCAGAAATTAGCACTTGAATTTCATCCATGGCAGTCCTCATAGATGACGTGTTTGCTTAGGAAAAGTCTACATTTCAGCCGTCAACAATCGATTATTTGTAATTTGTCTGTTACTTGATGCAGACTCTGACTTTATCAAGGAACAAGATAAAAGAATGAGCCAAGTGCTATTTTAAAGTCGCTTTGTAATTTGGGGGTTGTCGTAGTCGCAGCCGGAGAAACACTTCGATGGCGGGGGCATCAATTGGGCGTGGGAAGTCAGGGAGTTGGAAAGTGATGTGGGTTAGTGTTTTGGGGAGAGAGAAAAAGGGTTCAGCAGGTGTGAGGTTTTTGTCATTCATCATTCTTAATCTATTACATGAGAGAAAAAGGGTTCAGCAGGTGTGAGGTTAAAACGTGGGAGAAGGGTTTTTTTTAACTTTTAATCTCAGCCCTCTATCTCAATGGCTGAGATGGAGTGTCAAAATGTGTGTGCAAAGTATGTGTATATATATATAGGAGGATGTTCTCCTAAGGGATCCCTTATTTAAATTTGGTGCGAACCTCACCTTTCCGGATCAAATTTTGATGATCCGAACCGCTCAATGTTTTTAAAATGCATTTTTAAGGGCCTATGCGAAGATTCGGCAAAAAAATACCCGGAAGGGCTTGATCCAAACAATTTTTGGTAAAACTGTACATATGTACAGTTTTACCGAAAACTGTTTGGATCAAGCCCTTCCGGGTATTTGTTTTTGAAGATTTCCCGCGTGGACCTTGGAAAACGCATTTTAAAAACATTGAGCGGTTCGGATCATCAAAATTTGATCCGGAAAGTTGAAAAAGGCTATGTCCGCACCAAATTTTTAATAAGAGATCCCTTAGGAGACCGGCTTCCTATATATATATATTCCTTTAAGCTCCAAAAGCAGATTTTTCAAATTTTTAATGGAAAGAATGCAAGTCCACCATGAGAAGCAAAAACCCAAAAAAATCATATGGGATTCCCACTCCCCAATAAGGCATACCTCTAGTTGTTCATGCAGTAATCCCCATACTCCTGGCACCAGAGTTCAGTTCCAGTAGTAAGCAGAAGAAAAAGATTGCAAGTACTTTACAGAGGAACGTATGGGAAGCGGATTAGAAAATCACTGCAAGAACTAAACTTAGATACATGCATTTTTCCCATCCAGGCCATACAAGAAACTTTTCACTTACATTCAACATGTTATTCCAGGTTACAGCCGACAACTAAAGACAGAAACCAATGATTGGTTGACAAAAAAGAATCAAGAACATGTTTCATCAGAAATTGTGTGACAATGTTAAGAAGAACATAAATAACAGCATTTGGCTGGAATGTAACATGTCATACAACTAAAGAAAGTAATTCTAACTGGCAATCCCGTAAGATGGTGTGGTGTGTACGTATCTGGAAAAAGGGATGGGAAATGGATTCACACACAACAAATGGCAAAATGAATTTTCAGATTGGAGTTAGTTGGATGTGACAGTTTTCCATATCAGCCTAAGTCACAGTTGTTGGAATTGTGCCTTGAATTTCCTTATTTTGGAGTTTTCCTATTGTGTTTAGGATTTGTCACAATCAACAATCAACTAAAGATTTTACGTGGTTTTGTGTGTCTCTATCGTATTTGTGAGACATTTGATGCTCTGTAGGTAGCTCCTCAGAAATTTGTCCCTAGATATCTGTTGGGTGCTTCAACTGAGAGTTACGGGTATAGCCGGCTCTGTGTATTTCTCCCCGTTCATAGTGAATCCTCTCTCGCTCTTCGCCCGTGGACATACCTCTAGAGCTTCGTGCTTGGGCTTGGGGGGGAACCACGTAAATCTTGTGTCTCGTTTTCTTTGTTGCTTTATTATATTCTCATACTTCGGGTTTTGTCACAACAACAGTTTCGTCCCTTTGTCATTTCAATCAACCTGGAAGCATATTGTTTGAGAACTGTCATTCGGTCAGTTTTTATGAAACTTAAAATGCTGAAAATTAGAAGACGAGAAGAAAATACAAAACATTTCATCAGGCGATTTCGGTGTGTAATCGATGATTTAACCCATGTTCCCAGAAATAAAGGAAGTGGTTTGGAGACATGGGACACGTGTCACATTCTGAAGGCCAAATTCCAAGGACATATGGCACCTTTTGGGGGCATTCAGTAGGGAATATTCCTTAGTTATTGGATAGTTACAACGGTTACAAAGGTGATTTTGCTACATGAAGCTTAAATTAGCCGTGATTATAGCTCAAGTGGTTCGTGCATACAAGGAAGTAGGAATAGGCTTTGAAAAATAGGAATTATTCCCCTTTTTTGTCGTTATAAAGGTACACATTGCACCAATCAGGGCGATTGCTGTAAATACCGATGGTAGTGGATATTTCAAGCTTTTTTGAACAAGTAGGAACGGTTTGGGAAGAAGTTAGAACGTGGCTCACTTTCAGGACCCTTTGCTGCTATAAAAGGGAGGAACAGATGAGGGAAAGGTCCCTGACCAACACAACAAAAAGGCCAGCCTTCAGTTATCTTTCTTTCGGCACCGGAGATACTATGTTTATTTTTCTGCACATTTTAATTCCAGCGACTCTGTGGTTGCATGTATCTTTTATTATTTTCGATAATAGAAATCATGAGCATTTTCATTTCAACAGCGTTCCTTACGTTTGAGCACTAGTCACAATTGTCTCTCCTTTTAAGTTCTCTTCTTGAGACAAAAAAGAACTAGTGGTGGATGAACACAACTCTCCTATTAAGAAGTCAGTCCATCCAACTCGGACCAACTGTGGTCCCGGCACGCCCGCGCATCTCTATCACAAGGCCAATGCGGTGTTCACTTTTTTTTCAGATCTGCATCTATGACTTCGATTTTTTCTTTTCCTTTTAGAGGAAGAATAATAGCATAAGGGCGACCTTGGTAAATTCACCCATACAAAATGCTTCCAAAGATGCTACTCCCTCCTTGCCTAAATAAAAGTTGAGTATTTTATTTTGGGTTGTCTCTTAATAAGTGTATGTTTTGAAACGTTAATGACTAAAAATTTGTACAAATATGTTTTTTCCCTTTTGAAAAGTTAATGGGTAAAAGTGGAGGATAATTGTATTTATGATATTTGATTAATAAATCTTTTCTGCCGTTCAGAAAAAAACTGGAGGATAATTCTGGAAAGTGGAGGTAAAAATTGATCTGAGAGGTGTAAAGTGGAGGTAAAAGGCGGATTTAATGATAATATTTTTTTAATAAATTGAATTTACGAAATAACATTTAAAAATGGACGGATGGAGTATGTTGTTTAAACACGCCAGTACAATTTTTCCATGCGCAATGTGAGGCTACAATAACACCAGAGTTATTATAAACAAGTCCATAAAACGCCAAGTAACAACCCAGGCATATCAAATCGAAAGGGTTTCTATAATTGCTGTTACTAACCGGCAATGTAAATTTATACACGGTGCCAAATCCAGGATTTCTTCTCCATACGTAATTTACTCTTATCAAAGTTAATCACACATGCTATAAATTATAACGCCATTAATTAAGGCCCTTATTTAAACATATCACATCAATTTTAAAAAAGTTATGTCAACACATTAACACTTTTTAAGCATTTTATAATCTAACATTCGTGACGTAAAATGAATTTTCATATACACACACGATGCAACACCGATCTAAAGTGTGAGGTAACACATTTTTATTCTACATGAATAGAACTTTCAAAGCTCTAGAGGTCAGACCGATAAATAACAGACATGGCCCTAGTCCAAAAAAATATATCAGATAATTTTATCCAACCAATACCAAAATATTGGTAGAAAAATGTTGTGCAAAAAAATATAGCCATTTATGATCATTTCATTTCAACCCAAAACCACCAATCATCACATCAAATCAAACAAAGACCAAGCAATCCAAAAGCAAGGTCCAAACCTCTATTTTAGTGGTGATGCCTCTATTATATTTCTTTTGAAAACAAAAATTAATACTCCATTATAAGCAAATTATCTTATTTTTTCAGTGGGTTTGACTCACATTGCTCGTGTCTACCTAGCACCGCCCCTAATTAGACATGTATCCAACACGCGTCCAGGGGGTGTTGGTGTCCCACACGGGTATGAACTAAACGCGCTACCTTCATCGAAGTGTTCATGCTTCACGGCTACCAGTGATGCGACTTCATTCTACTGATTGTAATTATCTAATCAAAATGTACAATCATGTATCTTCAAATTCCCCAAATATGATCTTTTCAAGTTCACCTAACCTACCTCTCTGTGGTAGGTTTGAATCTTGATGACTACCATAATGGCATAGGTGGTAATAGCCCGGTCTCAATTGATATTCTGACAGATTTACAACATTGGTGACATTTTGATGGCGAGAATAGGGTTTATGGTGTTGGCTACCTTTCTCTTCAGGCTCATCATAAACAATTTGAACTCCAATTTCCTTCACCAAACCATAGTCATTTTTTAAGCCCGCTGACACATTCACTTCATCGCCACCTTCCAATATTAACTGATTGCCAAGCTTCCAATGGCTTAACCATACCACCATACCGTCATCTGGATGAACGCATCTAAACCATGGGCTGTAGGCCCACTTCAGACCCTTGGTCATATTGTAGACTTTGATATAGTGGTACAAATTGCCCCACAAGATCTTGCCATAATCAGGGAAACTTGCCAAGACAATATATATCTTCAAGGCTTTGATCATGAGATTAGGGAATGAAGGCACGGTGAATGTCATTGAGGACCCCATTCCCTTATTGTTGCTGCACCATCCAGCAGGCACCTCACCCCTAGGAAGAAATATGTTGTATATACCACATTCATACAGTACCTAAGCCATGGTAATTCAAGATTATATCAACTAGGAATACAAAATTAATGAATGGAAGGAGGGAGAGAGAGAGAGAGAGAGCACCTGAAGTGGACCATTCTTTCGTGATGCTAACGCATACAATGGGTTACACAATTCCAACTCAAGCCTTCCCATGGTTTCCAACTCAGATGATAAGCCCATCTCGTTAATGATTTCTGCATCAACATCTCCAATGGACTCTAACTTGAACCTCCCCTTAACCTCAACTACTTTACAACCATACATGTTCAAATCTAGAGATCTCAACAGGTTAGGAAGATTAGATACTGTTTCCAGTGAGCTACAACAAGATACATCCAACCTTTCTAAAGTCATTGGAAGTTCTGGTAGCGATTGGAGTCTTCTGCAATTACAAAGGTTAAGTGATAGGAGCACTACAAGACCTTTAATGCTCTCTGGTAGGCTGGAAATAGGATTCTCACTCAGATTCAAGTCCTTCAACACAGGCAAGCTCCCAAAACAATTTGCAAGATCATCACTTGATAAACTGCAGTTTGAAAGACTTAATTCTACTAGTGAGCCCGGTAAAGAAAGGAATGTTTTTGGCCTATTTCTCAGTTTCAATACCATGGACCAGACGAGGGAAGTCCATGATCCATCCTCAACAATATCTTGGGAAATTCCATCTGCAAGGAGCACCGTAATAGATTTCATCTGTCCAAGCTCTGCAGGAAACTGATCAAGCTTTGAACAACCAGAGAGAATGAGTTTTTCTAGGGATGTTAAATGACTAATTTCACTGGGAAGTTTCTTAAGATTTTTGCAGCCTTTGAGATTCAACAAAACAAGACTCCCTAATTCCCCTATCGATTTGTGAACCTCCACCAAACTTATGCAATACTTGAGTACCAATTTCTCAAGATTCGGGAGTCGAGTGAAGATGGGGGTATTCTTGAGGCCATGAGAACGGCTCAGATTGAGGATTTTCAATGATTTCAGCAACTGTAACATAGAAAACAGAAGAAAACGTAAAATGTTTCGAGTATTCATATGTTGATCCTCAAAAGAAAAGATAAGTAAAAGGAAAAAAATACTAAAATGGTGGTGGTGGTGTTGGAGGGTAGGGTTTGAATCATACCATTTCTCCCTTCCAAACTTGCTCCAATTTGCTGTAGCGCAAGTCGAGAGCAACCAGTCTCTTTAGAGAAAACTCAGTAGGTATGGATGTTAAAGGGAAGGCATGCCAAGTCAAACATCTTAATCCTCTCGGGAAGTCTGCATATCTTCCCTTGATTTCTACATTATTTAGCAGGAGCAATTTAAGATTGTGCATCCTTGTAAATGCATTAGTCCTCAACTCCACCTGATCTGAACTTCTTCCATTATTGTTTGTTGGGCGCCAAATGAAAAAGCTAAGACAACGCCTTTTCAGTGGATAGCCTTGTTCTGCAATCAATGATTCCTGATTAAGTTCTTCAAAGCGGGAACGCTTTGCATTACTAACACCAAAGTTTTCCTTAAACCAACTATCTTTCTCCAGCACATGATGACTACCTTCCTCCAACACATGATGCATGTCAAGGTAGAGGCCCTCAATTGTTTCTGTTCCCTGATAAGAGAAACCTTTTGGATTAGAATAGAACCTCAAAGCACAAAAACTCTTTAAAATTGGAAAACAAGAAGGATGTTACTCACAGTTTTTTCACTCAATACTTTAAAGGAATCCATATGGTGGCACAATCTGCTACGTTTACCCGGCTCCTTGGGTGATTCTTGGCGAACAATTTCTCTTCCCATTTGTTGGAGAAGTTTGTGCATCATCACCTTGTTGTGTTCATTAACGGTCAAGAGACATCTGTCAACGAGAGTTTGAATCCCAACTGTTGGGTAGAGATCTCCCAGAATTCTTACTATGAAATCTTTGCCCTTTCCAGTAAAGAAACATGCAATGTGGAGGAACAATTCCTTGTCATTGTCATCTAGATAGTCATAGCTTATCTGTAACTTTTTCAAGATTTCTGAATTGGGAATAGCTACTAGTTTCTGTAATGTGTTCTCCCATATGTCTAAGCTATGGTCAGATAGAGAAGAACCCAAAACTCGTAGTGCTAAAGGAAGCCCTCCACAGTGTTGTACTACCCTTTTTGAAAGCTCAGTGTAACCCTTAATGGGATGGTCTTGTCCAAAGGCATTCTAACTAAAAAGCTCCAATGATTCATCAAAATCAAATCCCACCACCTCAAATGTCTGATCAACTTCATTAGCCTTCAACATATGAATGTTCCTTGTGGTTAAGATAACTTTACTTCCTGGATGAAACCAATCACGCATTCCAATTAAGGCATCAAACTGGGCTCGGTGATCCACGTCATCAAGAACTACAAGAACTCTTTTGTTGCAAATGACATCTTTAATCTTACTGATTCCTTCCTCAACACTCCATATTTTTTTGTTTTTTCTTTTTAAAATGTCTGAAAGAAGTTGCCTTTGTAAACGAACTAAACCCTTAGTTCCTTCTGAAATTTGTCTAATATTTGCAAGAAAACTACTAGCTTCAAATCTTTATTTGTTTAAATTATAAGCAAATTTGGCAATAGTTGTCTTGCCTATTCCACCCATCCCATAAATCACTGCTATCCCGACCTTGGACTCATCTTGTAACCATGAATTGATGTTTCTGACTCGAAACTCAACTCCAATTAGGTTATGGGCAACGTGTAAAACTGGTCAGTTCAACTTATCCCCAATCACTGCTACAATTTTTTGGATAAATTTCGACTCATGCCTGCCAAGTTTAACAGAAAGTAAAGCACAATAAGCTTGTCACAAGTTAAAATAATCTGGAACAAAAAAAGGGACTAGTTTGCAAATAGAGACAACTATCACGTGTCTATATATCTATCTATCTATCTAAGAAACACACACAGAACGAAAGGTAATGGACATTGAAATCCAATCTTAAATCGAAGGTTCTATTTGTCCAAATTCGAACTTTCTTTTTTTAAAAGCAGAAATTTTATTAATCTCTGAAAATACAAAGACTAAAAGGAAAGAAGTAAAACGGCATCACCACTAGGGAAATAACAATCCACTAGAAAGATCATAGCCACTTCAGACCCAAAATGGAAAGCTAGCAAGATGCCAACAGAAACAACAATCCAAATTAGAACTAGAAGTACCAAAGTGTTCATTGCGACAAAGTCAAAGGGATATAACAGAAATTTTCTCATTTGTTTAAATTCCCATAGATGAAATCAATGACTGAATATGATGCAGTAGCCATGGAGGAAGAGTACCTTAGGCATTTTAAGCCTAGGGTGGCAAAACCGTAATTATACAGCTGTGAAATTTTGCGTTGGGACCACTTGGGTCTTAGCTGAAATGGCCCAACGATCAAGATCCATGGCCATAAACGTCATTTTTCGGTCTTTCATCACTGTTTAGGGCTCCGAATGACCAAATTTGTCGTTTAAGGAAAGATTTGAATTGCCAATTACTTGGGTAAGGAAAATCCGAATTAAGCTGCGCTTTTGGAACATATCTTAGAATTTTCTCTAGTTTTTATTTTGCTATTATTTTCTAATTTTCCATCTTTGGTAATTTTTCGTTAATTATTGATTCAGCTTCCTTTCTGGGGCAAATCAATTAGGATATCAGTTTTTCCTATATAATAAGTTGTAAGCCTTAAGGGCACAACAGTTTTATGATTGTTATTGAATGAAAAGAGTCTAGAGAGTGTTTTCTCTAAAATATTCAGTTTGTGTTCGATTGTTACACGTCTTTTTTGTAGCTCATAAGGAGCCCTGCATCAAAATATATTTAAGTACTATGTCAAAGTGTCCTATTGATGAGATAATTACCCGTCATGTTGATTTTGTAAGACCAGCCCCGCTAGATTAGCAACTTCTCTAAGTGCTCTTCTCCATACTTGCAACTTTTCCTTCAAGTCCTCGTTTTTTCCTTCGTTGGTTTCCACATTTAATTGTTCTTCATGTCGATAGAAGGCCTCTCCAAAGCTCCCTGTTAGATTCCTAACTTGGGAGGGATCCACATCATAGAAGACAGGTAAAACTATATATGTGTGTCCTTTTGCGTTTGAGGATCATCACAAGTTCATCAAGGCACCATCCAGAAGAAGCATAGTCTTTGGAAAACACAACTATTGAACTCCTTTCTGACTTAACATATTTACCTCTCTCCATCCCATCTTCATCTCGATACGTATGAAAGCCTGCAGCTGACAAAGCGGTATAGAGGTGGTCGGTAAAGGTTTTGCGAGTGTCCTCACCAAAGCTCAAGAAAACTTGATAAGTCATTGAAGCCATTAAACAGATTGAAGCTGCAGGGACAAGGACAAACAAGTATTAGCTTATTCTTTTTTTATGGTTACGGCAAGTGACATGAATTTATTGGATTATGATAGCATTATCAAACCAAATATAACACATTCCGTAAATCTTTTTTGAATTTTCCAAACATGAATCTTAGTTTATCCATAAATATTCTAATTTATACCCTTTCCATAATCGACTAATTATTTTTGAAATCAGCACACAATTTGTAATTGTAGAATAGTAGATCTATTCATATATGGAAATAGAGTATCTTTTTTTTTCTTCTTACTTTGGAGTATCTTATATGGTAAATCTTTTGATTTCCACCCTCTCTCGCTCTCCCTTATATGGTATGGTGTAAACGTGGGGGTTGCATTGGGTGTGTTAAGCACGTAAAAATACGTGGCATCGTCTTGGACAAGGAAAGAAATGGCGTGTATAAAGTTTAAACAAAGAGTGGGCAGTAGTCAAACTCTTAGTCTTCACTGAGAAATTAAGATCAGTCAACGAAATGGGCGTGTAAATCGAAAATGAAGACCAATTTCATTGGACTGAATGTGAAAATGACGGACCTTATTCTTCTTGCGTGGAGGATGTGGGAGGAAGGAAGCTGCGAAGCAATTAGAAGCAAATTCCAGTGGAGAATCCTTTGGCAAAAAAACTTAATTCGATTTTTTGGCATTTTTGTTGTCCTTATTCAAAATTTTTTTGCATTTGTTAGTTTTGCGTCAAAATTTTGTGGTTTCTGGATTTATCTCGATGAGACGAATCTAACAAGTATAAAATTTATGGTCAAACCAAATATTTTTTTGAATGAAGCCGAAAATACTTGGATTATTGGATTAATTTTGGCTTTATTCAAAAAAATTGAGTTTTGACTATAATTTTATACTTGTTAGATTCGTCTCATCGAGATAAATCCAAAAATCACAAAATCTTGACACAAAACTAACAAATGCAAAAAAAAAAAAAAAAAATGAATAAGGACAAAACGAAAAAACCAAAAAACCGATTTTTGGCTTTTTTGCCAAATCACCCCGAAGCTGCATAAAATTTCAAGACTTTTGTTGTTTGCTTTTTCGGTTATATCGTGCTCTACACTCATAAAGTATAAAGTAGTATTCCCTTCCCTGCGTCTCCAATTTCTTGTTCATTTCTTTCTTGGTATGTTTTTTATTTCTTAATTGCTTATATTTTTCTATGTATAATTTTGAAATTTTTTGTAATATAAATTTTTTTTGGTAATTTTGTAATATAATTAATAGAGAACTATCATACAAGATTCATATAGCTTATATGTAACATTATACATTTGTAAGTATAAATAATTTTTTCATGATGTATCGTGAATAGTGAAAGTGGACAAGAAATTTAGAGTGGAGGCACGTATTTCTGAAACCGACACTCCAAACTTTAAGTTGTTCTTGTTTGGTCCTTCGACTATATAAACTTGTCAATTCTTTAGGTTTTACTCCATCCATTCTAAAATGGATGTCCACTTTAGGGCAGTTCGACTAGCATGCACTTCAAGTCCACTTTAGGGCACTTTAAGTGCCTATTCCAACGGGGCAGGTGGCTTAGGAAAAAAAAAAATCAAGCCCCCCGCCGAACGGCGGCACCATCCTGGCTTCACCCTTATGTGCCTATTCCAACGGGGCGGGCAGCTTAGGAAAAAAAAAATCACGCGCCCCGCCGTATGGCGGCACCATCCCTGGCTCCGCCCTTATGTGCCTATTCCAACGGGGCAGGCGGCTTCCTGTTGTGCAACTTTTTTTTACTTATCCCCTCATTTATCACTCAGTCACATACACCCTTCATTAATTTGGCTAAATCCAAAAAATTGGTTTTTTGGTTTTTTTCGTTTTGTCTTTATTCAAAAAAAAATTGCATTTGTTAGTTTTCGGTCAATTTTTTTGTGGTTTCTCGGCTTGTCTCGACGAGAGAAGTCTAAAAAATATAAAATTATAAGCCAAACTTAAAGTTTGTGAATAAAGACGAAAAATAATCCAAAAAACCGGTTTTTTGAATAATTTTTCGTCTTTATTCACAAAACTTTAAGTTTGGCTAACAATTTTATACTTTTTAGATTTCTCTCGTTGAGACAATCCAAGAAACCACAAAAAATCGACCGAAAACTAAAAAAATGCAAAAAAAATTTGAATGAGGACAAAACGAAAAAAACCAAAAAAACAGTTTTTTGGATTTAGCCAAATCAAGCATTAAAACCTCATCTTTTAACCCGTATCACCTAACACCCTTCCATCAAAGAACAATCAAGCACCCCAATTAATCAAAACAAAGAAATAATAATTATTATTATTCACTAGAGGTTGGGGCACACGCGATGCATGTGCACATCAAACTTTGACAAAACAATATTATTCATAAATGCTTCCGGCTTTTTGTTTGATCGTGTGTGTATCGGATTATCTTTAACTTGGTGCCAAAGTTCAACGTGAACACATATCGCGTATGCCCCAGCCTTTAATAAACAATAATGGTAATAAATTATGCACAAAAGACAGATGAAATGTGGACGACTCCTCGGGGTTTCAATTTTCAGTACAAAGAATTGCGGAATAAATGCAGAACATGAGATGCATGAAACTTAATGCATTTTGGGCCTTTCTTCGCCTTTAAATCCTTGGGCTTTGGTTATGTTTTATTTATATAAAAACCGGGTAAATTATATGGGACTATATGCATTTTAGGCATTCGTTTTCCTACATACGAAACACCTCATGTACACAAATTTACATAGAATCCAACACGCATCACATGTTGTAACACCCCGACTTTTAATAACAAATAATAAAAAGAATTAGAAAATAGAGTTAACTTTGGGAGACCCACTGACCGTTAGGATTAAGAAATATATTTTTGGGGTGACTTAAAGCCTATAAAATAAAATAGTGTATTTTTGGGATAATGATGAATTAATGAGGGATGCTTCTAGGCAACACACACGGCACACACATCCACCCCACCTGTGAGAGAGAGAGAGAGAGAGAGAGAGAGGGAGGGACAAAAAAGAGAGGAAGAAGAAGAAAGAAACAGAAGAAGAAAAAAAAGAAAAAAAAAGATAGGATGACTTTTGGAAAGTCTTCTCCTGGAGACTTTCGGTAAGTCTTTTTTTCATCCAACTGCCGATTCACATGCACACTTGCACTTTGTGGAAAAAAATAAACAATAATAATGAAAATAAATATAGGAAGATTGGTGATCGGGTTAGAGGTGAAAAAAAAAATAATAGATAAGAAAGACAACACTGTGCCACTTTTGGATCAATACTTAACCAGTTACTTCTAAATGCTTTAGCAAGCTTTAATCATCTAGCAAAGTCAAGATAAATTAAATCCTGCCAACCGCATGGGCTACCCTGTAAATTTCTAAAATGGAATCCCACGAAACCATACACATGTATTTAGCTAGGATTATAATTTGAAAGCTGCAATTGTAGTATTTCTAATTTTTAACGTGTTATTCTAGGACTCAGTACGTCTCAATAATTTTACGGTAGTTTCAGACGCAACAGGTGAGTTATGAATTATCTCTGTTACATGAGGTTTTTTGTAAAAATTATTTTCTTATAAAATTATGATTATTGATATTTGAAATTCTTTTGCAACAAAAGTGCCATGGAATTCTGATGTTTTGCAAAGTTTTTTGAAAATAATATTATTGATACATCTGGACCATATCCCTGAAATCTGGGGGATGTTAAAGATACCAGTCGGAACGGTGTTATAAGGACAGAATGGATAGGGGCACGGCCAGGTGTCCAACTGAATTGATCAATTCAACATGTGTTGAGGATCGCTCCGTCATAGCTGGCATAATCGTCGGATGGTATATCATATTATTCATGGAATGCTATTTTACATGAAAGCTTATTTATGCCTTTGAAAAATTGATGTTATGGTTTCTGTTTTGAATTCCATGCTAAACCATGTAACTCTGATAATTCATACACTCACACAAGCAGTGGCTTGCGTTGTTGCAATTTCTCTCTTTTCAGACAATGAGGAGTAGAAGGATGGGCTAAGTACTAGTAATTAGTCTACGCTATGTTTGTAAAATATATAAAAAGGAAAACTGTAACTTATGTAATGAATAAGGAACTCTAGCAAGTCAAGATTGTAAAATATGGCTTCCGCAATGCTGGATTGTTCTTTTGAATAAAAAAAAATTGAGAGAATTGTCAATAAAGGCCTTGGGTGAGTCGAAACTCACTGGCCAGTCACGAAATCCAAATCTATTGAATTTGGGTCGTGACACATGTGCCCTGAGTGCTAATCTAAGGAATAGGTAATGAGCATATTCCATCAATTTTTTACTTACTCCATAAGACCAAAACCGAATTACACTATTTTTTGGTTAGAAGTTAAAACAAATTAATTGAAGAGAAGAAAACAAATAAACATGGATAAGAAGCATACCTAGTTAACCGTATTTGTACAGACCCAATTGAATATCAGGAATCCATACAAAAATGATAGCCACGTGCTATGTGTGTATGTAATATTTTGTTCAACCAAATTACACCGATTCAATTCATGAATAACCCAAGTAGGGGTGAGCAAAATAACCGTCAAACCGTGAATTCAGTCCAAACCAATCTAAACCGAAGGTTTTGGTTCGGTTTTCTTGTAATATGGTTTGGTTCCAATTTTAAAAATTTAGAAACCGTGATAAATGGTTTGGTTCGTGGATTTATGTTGGCGGTTCCAGTTCCAAACCGATCTGATCCGTATATATATATATATATATATATATAGGAGAATGTTCTCCTAAGGGATCCCTTATTTAAATTTGGTGCGGACCTCACCTTTCCGGATCAAATTTTGATGATCCGAACCGCTCAATGTTTTTAAAATGCGTTTTTAAGGGCCTTCGCCAAGATTCGGCAAAAAAAAATACCCGGAAGGGCTTAATCCAAACAGTTTTCGGTAAAACTGTACATATGTACAGTTTTACTGAAAACTATTTGGATCAAGCCCTTCCGGGTATTTTTTTTTGAAGATTTCTCCCATGGACCTTGGAAAACGTATTTTAAAAACATTGAGCGGTTCGGATCGTCAAAATTTGATCCGGAAAGTTGAAAAAAGGCTAGGTCCGCACCAAATTTTTAATAAGGGATCCCTTAGGAGACCGGCTTCCTATATATATATTTTTTACATATATTATATATGTGTAGACACCCCAAAATGAGTGTTCACGTACATTTTAATCCCCAATGATGAACGGAAATACCCGGAAGAACTCTCGGATTGAAATTCTCCAAGTCAACTCAGTCAATAGTACCGCACGGTACTCATATCTCAACGCACGGGACAGCCAGTGTCACGTACAGCAGAGTTTTGGAAATTTGACAGCCAGGTGTGCCGCACGGTACACAAGTTGTACCGCACGGCACAGTTTGTGTACCGTACGGTACTGTTTACGGGTTCCCAGTTTTCGCGAATTCCCAGCAGCAGAAAACACGGACGAGATTGGTTCCCCCGCCCTGCTGGTCGTGGCCGAAAGATCATGGCCGAAAGGGATATGCTACTCCCCATGCCATTGTCTCCATGAGCAAGAATCAAGAAGGGGTTGGGAACTACATTCGGCTCCCTCACCCTCTATATAAATCGATCAAATCCAACGGGAAAAAGGCCGAAAAATTTCTGTGTAAAGATGGTTATGAAGCTTCACTCTTGAGTGCCATTTCCATGGCCAAACCTCTTAGCTATCATCTCTAATACTCAGAAAACAACACCAATCTCTTCCAAAACAAAACCCAGTTTTGAAATCCAATCCCCTGTTTTTCGGTTCTAAAGCCGTAAGATAGCCGTTCCAAGTTTGCCAAAGCTCAAGCCTTCAATCCCTCTAACCACTATACTAGAGTGAAAGTGAGGTCCAGAGAAGTGTCAAGCAACATTCAGAAGTTCAGGAAACAAGTTTAATCCGAGAGTTCGAAACCGAAGGTATAAACCCGTTTCGCCAAATTCCTTGAATTTGGTACCCTGAGGGGAAGGGTACCAAGGGTGGAATGATTCCTTGTATCATTTTCATGCTTGGTATGCCCAAATTACAGCAAGTTCAGTTTCATTTCACACCTCCCGGTCGCGTCGTACGGCGAAAACATCGCCTCGTACGGAGCGATTCAACGAGGAGGGACATCCCATACTCAATACATTGCTTTCTCCCTTTAAAGTAGTTCATTTTGAATGCATTTCATACCTTGTATGTGCCTCTGATCGATCATTTCGAAAAGCCAAAGTTTCAAACTGTTTTGCAGCCAAGTGTGCCGCACGATACTCATACTGTACCGCACGGTACACCTTGAGTACCGTACGGTACTCATTTGAAAAATTTGACCGTTAATTTTAAGAACAGTGCCGCACGGCTCACTGTTTGTGCCGCACGGTACATCTAATGTGCCGCACGGCATATGTTTCTGGTAAAAATGTGAAATTTGAACCTCCCCCTGCAGGAACAGTTTGAAGTTTGGATTTTCGTTTGATTTCTGTTAATTACAATATCAGTCATCTGTTTTTCTCATTATTATCATCTGTCTTGTTTAATTTAAATGTTTATCTGTTAATGTTCAGCAATAAAATTGTTTTCTAATAAAATCCCACAAATGTTTAGTAAAGACCGATTTTTTTAATCGGGCGAACAGGGTGCATTAAAACCCTTCCCTGTTCGTAACCTGGCTCCCGGATCCAAAACGAATCTCTGGTTTTCAATTGGTTTTATAAGTCATTCGCTCAAATCATCATTTTCAAATTGGTTTCTCGGGTCCCAAACTGCTTTTCCCAAAACCCGGGTGGCGACTCTAAAATCTTTTGTTTTTCGAACCGCTTCGAAAAACCGTCTCCGAACCGCGTGGAGGTCGACCGTCCACAAAATGGCGACTCCGCTGGGGAATATTTTAAGTTAATCCTTATTTTGAAATTTTACACTTGTAAAATGACCATTCGAAGGCTTGACACCAAGTACGTGCTTTACGCTGTACTAGAAAGGATTGATGTCAGGGTGAAAGCCCGATCAGTCTGGACTGGAGCTTTCTCGGTTGTTCGCATGAGTAGAATTTCAAAACTTTGATTAATTTAAAGAGCGAGCCAAGCTTGAAAAACATTGGTGAGATTTTTGAAAACAATTTTATTGCTGAACTTTTTGCATCACTTGCATCGATGTTGGATAAACCCCGCTGCTGCGTCTTGGTTACCCTACCCAGCTCGCTGGTGTTAGGACATCCCCGGATGCTCAGCAACCTTGGACCGTGATGAGTCAGCCTGCCGCTTGACCTTTGCCATGCAGTACACTTGGCACTGGGAGGCAAATATTGGCTCTAGTCTGGGGAACCCCCTAAACCAAAACCGGCCTTTGCATATAATTAACCTAGAACTTTCCAAACTAGGGCAGGGACCCACAGGTTAAGATTATGTGATATGCCTTGTTAACTGTTTAACCGTTTGTCATCTACCTGTATTGCATGCGCATACATGATAGCTTTTACCTTAGGTTGTCACATCCTCACTTCCACGGTAATAGGAAGGGTTGTCCCGATAATCAAAGGCTCTGTCCAATAAAATAAACTCTTTTTAAAGAAAATTCTGCGATTGGCTCTCTTCCTCGCGGTAATTAGAATGTTGTATTTCTTTTATCAGAGTCTGTAACTCAAAAATGAGCAATCAATCCGGAAACAAAAAGCTCAAGTCCACCTTTACCACCCATCATGGGGCACCGGTGTGGATACTTGAAGAGATAGATAATGAAGAAATAGGGAATGAGGTACCAGATAAAGACAAGCTTGAAGGGTTGCTTCACCAACTAGTCACATCTGATCAGCCAGGTTTGACTCTTCAATGGGACAACTCTGAACATGCGAATGATCAAGGTTGGAAATTCCACCTCCCTGCAGACAACGGAGCCAAAGACGTCCCCGACAAAATCACTGTCAGGATGGAGCGAGAAAGTGATAATGAAGAAGTGGATATCATGCCGCCAGTCAAAAACTTCCAACCAGACGGAACACCAGTCTACTACTCCCAAGACCCAGTGACGGGACACAAAGACTGGGATGAGTGTGATTGCGAAGGCTGCATTAAAAATGGTCTCCTTCTGAATGATAATCTGTCTCCCAAGCAACTCAAGGAGGACCAAGTCCGGAATGCTCCCCGAGCAAATCCAACAACCGAGCCGGACTAAGAATCGGCAGCCAGCCAGTAGTCAGCAGATCAAGCCAACAGGGCCCTTTTTGAGAATGCCAAGTCTGTATTTTGCTTATCGAGTCTGTATTTTGTTTGTATTTTGCTTACCAAGTTTGTACTTTGCTTTATTGAGTCAGTTTGTGCTTTGTTTTATGGAGTTAGTGCTTTTCCTATGATAAAGAAAAGAGCCGATCGTAGTCCCGAACTACGTCATGGCCTGATTCCTCTGAAATGAGGATACGTAGGCAACCCCTAAAGGTTCGGCCTTCATTTTGCAAATCCAAAAATTCAGATATATTGAACAGAGCACTGAAAATTGGGGCAATCCTTTCCAAAGCTGTGGTTACATCGCACATCATGCATCATTCTTTCATTTGTACATAAATTCCTACACATAGCATTTCTTTGGCACCAGTCACTAAGTTCATTTTTCCGCTATCAGTTTCAATCATTGGTAAGGGCAAGAAGAATACTGTACCTAGTTGGACCAGAACTCCCGAACAACGATTAATTCGAACTGAGTCAAAAGCGGTCCAGTCAGATTCAGCACATCCTACAGATATGGCGGGCAAAAGTGAAATCGAGGCTCTCAGGCTAGCCTTCGAAGAACAGCGGGAACGCAGTGATAATCAAATGGCTGAGATGTTACTCCTAATACAAGGTTTAACTTTTCAGAACAAGCCACCAGGGGAGCAACCACCTCCGCAAGAGCATCCGAATTTAGAAGCAATGATGGCAAAGGTCGCCAAACTCGAGGAATCTGTCCAGAAACAAGAGAAGATAGCCGCCACAGGTATTGACATGGACAAGTTGTGTCTATTCCCCGGCGCCAAACTCCCCGAGGGATTCAAGCCCATAACCTGGGAGAAATTTGATGGGAACGGAGACCCGAGAGCTCATCTACAAGCGTACGTGGGCACTCTGTCCATGTACAACATTGAAAATAATGCTATGGGTCAAATGTTTCAGCAAACATTGACAGGGCCAGCACTGCGATGGTTCTTAAATCTTGACATTTCAAAGAAAGGAAGTTGGGAGGATATTGGGACAGCTTTCATGGCCCAGTACAATTACAACGTTCAGCTTGAGATGACTATCCGAGAATTGGATGCAACCAGGATGGGAGCCAATGAGTCCTTTGCGGACTTTATCAGAAGGTGGAGAGGGAAAGCATCTCAGATGATGGATCGACCCTCGGAGAAAGAACAGATGAGAATTATCACGAAGAACTTGGCACCCGATTTTGCAAAGCACTTGGTGGTTTTCCAAACCACCGCTGACTTCAAAACTTTCTACGAGGCCGGCCTCGCAGTAGAAGATGCACTCAGAACTGGTATATTTGAAAAAGGAGAATCTGTCAAACCCAGGCGAGTCTACTCTGGCAACAGCAATACCCTGTTCGGAACTAACCAATACAATCATGCCCAGGCCAGCTCCTCAAACCCCAAACCAACCAAAACCGAGCCTATTAACCAGATAGCAGCCCAGCCAACCCGGCAAGCAAGAAATTTCTACCAATTCCCTTTTCCCTTGACAACAGTTTACCAAAAGCTCCTTGAAAAGGACGTCATCAAACCACTAGAGCCTCGCGAGCCGCCCAAAGTGCTTCCTCCAAACCATAACCCGAACGCCTTCTGTTCCTACCACCAAATGTCCGGCCATCACACCAACAATTGTATCCGTCTTAAACACAAGATTCAGGATCTCATTGAAGACGGAACAATTCCACCCCCCCATAAAAAGCCAAACACCGTCTCTAATCCCATGCCGGAACACCAACCCAATACCCGAATCAACCAAATCTCCTTCAGCTCCACTCCAAATAACCCAAGCTCCACTAAATTAAACCTGAACCTTTACATCATACCGGCCACCGAGCCTAAGCCAGTTGTCCCCTTATCAGAAGATTCGGAAGTTTGCTCCCTCGCAAACATCAAATCAGGGTCAAAACCAAGATGGGCGGATGTCACAGAAAGTGAAGAATGGGCTATGAATGATCGAGACTGGGAAGAATTCCGCCAGGAGTGGGACCCAAGCCGATTCATCATCCCCGACTCTCATAACAAACCAGTTGTCTCTATACCAACAGATTCCAGCATCTGTAGGATTGACAAAGTTGTATGCATCGCCGGCATGGTACATACTCTCGCATACGTGGAGCCCAATGAACAAGAAGATTGGCGAGAAAGATGGGAGGCAATTTGTGCTGATCCACTTGACGCAGTTTCACTCCCTACTCTGTTTGAAGAACCCGGAGACATATGGAATCGGACACTCGGAGAAGTTTATCATTGGGTCCCTAGCAGCAATCTTCCAGATAATTCGCTGCCACCTCCACTTCTTGGAATTGAAGGGCATTCTGCCATAGAAACCATCTTTGGGGATCGTGAATGGATTCCTCAAGCTTACATTATCAACGAATCTTTGTCTCGGCCATCCGTGACGTTTCATCCTCAGTCAAATGTTTCCGCTCTGACGGAGGATCCCCCGGATTCATTGTGGAATAAAGAAGACGTGATCGATGTCCTGTTTGATAACGGTGAAATGTGGACTGTCAACAAAACCATGCTGGATCATTCATTTTGGCATGATCGAGCGGTGGAGAATCTGGAAAAGAAGATGGGAGATATTAAAATCGAGAAACAGAAAGCCGAGAGCAGTGTCGCAGGTTTTTGGACCGAGTATTTTGATACTCAGCAGAAGCTGGAATCCATCAAGGCTGGGAAGCGAAAGGTCAATGAATTTTCAGACTTTTGGGATGAAAAGCCACCATCGGTCAACCGAATAACGCGAAGCGGACGAATCTATCAACCTGCCAACCTGCAAAGAGGCCACACCTCTAACCACGCTCAAGCTGGGGCATTTGTTTGGGACGATCCCGTCCAACACGACTCAATTCCAAGTAACCCAGAAGGTGTCATTCAAACACCAGAAGTTATCATTCAACCACCACAGAGGAATCCCATGCCAGTGGAAAACCCCATCCGGAAGCAACTTGAAAGAACTCCAGCGTCTATATCCATCTGGGGGCTGCTTTCCTCATCCAGGGAACACCGTCAGAAGTTGATCAAAACTCTGTCAAACATGGAGGTGTCACCCGACATTCCCCCCGAAGCTCTAGTGGCCTTGCTTGCGCCAAACAAGGCAAAACATGTCGTGACATTCACCGAGAAAGATCTGCCGCCGGAAGGAGCCGGCCACAACAAGCCATTACACATCACCATGAAGTGTGTAGGGAAGTGGGTCCCTGTTATCCTCCTAGATAATGGATCTGCTTTAAATGTTTGTCCACTGCGCACAGCTTACTGCCTGGGATTCACGACTAAGGATTTCCAACCATCGAGCCTCGGAGTGCGTGCTTATGATAATACGCGCAGGGATGTAGTTGGAGTTGTCCAACTGGAAATGTCTGTCGAAGATTTCAAGTCTAAAGTCGAGTTCCACGTGCTTGACATTCCTTCGTCTTTCAACCTACTGCTGGGTAGACCATGGCTTCACCACCCAGACATCATGGCAGTACCATCTTCGCTGCATCAGAAAGTTCAGCTTGGTTTAGCCACAGGAACTCTAACTATTTATGGGGAATCTGGGATTCGTCCTCATGTTTCTGACAACGCCCCTCTGCTCGAGATTATGCATGGAGAAGAAGACGTCACCCTTGGAGGTTTCTCTTTTGACACCGCTGGGACAGTTCTCACTATCAAAATGGATGAGGACTTCTCGATCAGCTCAACGGCGATTGAAATGATGAGGAAGATGGCTTACATGCCCGGTCTGGGATTAGGCCGCAACAATCAAGGGATAGCTGAATTCCCGGAGTTCCCTGTAAACAGCAACCACTTCGGCCTTGGGTATCAACCCAGTGGAGATGAGAAAGGAAGCGGATGGAAAGCCCGAACTCGCGTTCAACCGAAGAAAGGTCCCATTCGCTTTATCAAAGGAAAAGAGGCTATCTACCAAGGAGAGCCGGAACTGTTTTGGGATGTGAAGAAGAAGACCAAACTGCCGGGGTTCGAAATCTTCGCCAACGACTCATGGGACAGTGATGATGAATCGGCGAAGCCAGAAGAGTTGGTCGAGCGATGCAAATCTGACTGGATTGAAGTTTTTGACTCAGGGAACCTGATATCGTTGTTTGAGGACGAAAATCTGACAGGTACGGTCAAGGACGGGTCTGCTGCCATGACAATTAGTTTGGAACCTGTTGGAGACATGGAGCTGATGATGCTAAGCCAAGAAGCCCCTGGAGATGTGACCTCACTCATCGTGGATGCCAACGGAATTTATAAAAACTGCACTTTTCTACCTAAAATTGTTTATATTGGCACTGAATTTGAGTCTAAGTCAGAATCTAGCATTGAGTCTGAGTTTAACACTGAGTTCGGGACCACTTCTGAGTCAATGCATGTGTCTGTCAGCCCTCCGCGTCATCATTTTTCTTTTGAATTTGAGTCTACTCTCATGTATCACGCCCCTGGGGCCACCTCTTTTGCAATGAATGAAATTGACTTTGCTTATCTTGCTGTATCTGAAATAAATTGTGTTGACCCGGACGATGATGGGATTGAGTTTGAGGAAGAAATTCCAAAAGAACTCCGATCCCTAATCGAACGAGAAAATGAAAGGCATGCTCAGCCTCTAAAAGAAGAAGTAATTTCAATAAATCTGAGAGGAGAGAGTGATCCGCGAATGGTTCAAATTGGTTCTGGGCTATCTCCAGAGGAATTTAAAGCTCACTCGAATCTTCTGAAAGAATTTCAAGATGTTTTTGCATGGTCTCACGCGGACATGCCCGGAATTGATCCAGAAATTGTGGAGCATCGAATCCCGCTGTATCCAGATGCAAAACCTGTCAAGCAGAAGTTAAGGAAGATGAGACCAGACTGGGTATTGGAAATCAAGAAGGAAGTCCAGAAGCAGTTAGACGCAGGGTTCTTGATGGTCACGGAGTACCCTCAGTGGGTCGCCAACATTGTACCTGTTCCCAAGAAGAACGGGAAAATCAGAGTCTGTGTGGACTTCAGAGATTTAAACAAAGCCAGCCCCAAGGATGACTTCCCGCTGCCACATATAGATGTACTCGTAGACAACACTGCGGGGCACGCATTGCTATCGTTCATGGACGGTTTTTCAGGCTACAATCAGATTCTCATGGCCCCCGAGGACCGAGAGAAGACAACTTTCACCACAGAGTGGGGCACCTACTGTTACAAGGTTATGCCATTTGGGTTAAAGAATGCCGGATCTACTTACCAGAGGGCTGCTACAACTCTATTGCACGATATGATTCACAAAGAAGTCGAGGTATATGTGGACGACATGATCGTCAAATCCAAGGAAAGAGAAGGACACTTGCACGCCCTGAGGAAGTTCTTTGAAAGAATTCGCAAGTACAAACTGCGTCTCAATCCCGAGAAATGCACATTCGGAGTTACAGCAGGAAAGATGTTGGGTTTCATGATCACAACCCGAGGAATTGAAGTGGATCCATCCAAAATCAAGGCCATTCTTGAAATGGAACCACCACAGACGGAGAAAGAAGTACGAAGTTTCCTCGGCAAGATTCAGTTCATCAGCAGATTCATCGCCAAGTTAACCACAACTTGCGAGCCGATGTTTCACCTTCTCAAGAAAGGCGTGACATTCAAGTGGGACGACAGGTGCCAGAAAGCCTTTGAAGCAGTCAAGAAATACTTGCAGAATCCGCCAGTACTAATGCCACCAGTACCAGGGCAACCTTTAATTCTATATCTGTCGGTCACTCCATCAGCCATGGGATGCATGTTAGCACAAGAAGGTGAAGGCGGATCTGAGAAAGCCGTATATTACATTAGCAAGAAAATGGTTGGATGCGAAGAACGATATACTCCCCTGGAGAAGACTTGTTGGGCTTTGGTCTGGGCTTCCAAGAAGTTGAGACACTATATGTTGGCTTACTCTGTTGTGCTGATTTCCCGAATGGACCCTCTCAAATATCTATTTGAGAAACCTGCGCTTACAGGCAAGCTAGCACGATGGTTGCTTTTGCTAGCAGAATTCGACATCAAGTATGTTACCAGAAAGTCAGTAAAAGGAAGGGCTGTCGCCGAATTTCTTGCCAATTACCCGGTAGAAGGTCCAGAAGATGTGGAATTTGAATTCCCAGATGAGAATGTGATGACAACCACCGACGATGTCTGGACGTTGTATTTTGATGGAGCAGCCAATCAGAAAGGATTTGGAATCGGAGTACTGTTAATTTCCCCAGAAGGATCACATATCCCTCTGGCTTTCAAATTAAACTTTGAGGTCACCAACAACCAGTCAGAATATGAAGCCTGCATTGTAGGGATGGAAGCTGCCTTAGAAATTGGAGTCAAAAGACTAGAAGTCGTCGGAGACTCGAACTTGGTGGTGTCGCAAGCAAACGGTGAATGGAAGGTCAAGGAAGATAAGTTGAAACCCTATCATCAAGACCTAGATGATTTGATCCCGCGATTTCAGATGGTCACCTTCACGCATGTGCCAAGGTTGAAGAATCGGTTCGCCGATGCCCTTGCAACGCTAGCCTCCATGGTTGAGATACCAAACGGAGTCAAACTCCGGCCAGTTATAATTGAACAAAGAAACAAGCCTGTTTATGAATACGTCATGGCCATTGACGAGCCGAACGATGGCTTGCCGTGGTTTCACGACATTTGGAACTTCATCGAAAAAGGCGAGTATCCGGCAGAAGCAGACAAGAAAGACCAAATAGCTCTTCGGAGGTTGGCATCTCAGTACATCATTTGTGGAGGACAGCTATATCGGAAATCTTATTGTGGAACGCACAAACTGTGTGTACACGGAGAAGAAGCCAGCCGGATTATGGAAGAAATCCATAAAGGAGTTTGCGGCCCTCATATGAATGGCATGATGCTTGCCAAGAAAGTCTTAAGACAAGGTTATTATTGGTCAACCATGGAGACTCAGTGTGTTGAGTACGTGAGGCGATGTCACAAGTGTCAGATTCACGCCAATCTTATGCATGTTCCACCATCAGAATTGCATTCCATGACCTCGCCTTGGCCCTTCTCCGTCTGGGGCATAGACATTATCGGCAGAATCACGCCAGCAGCGTCAAATGGAAACAAGTTCATCCTAGTTGCAATTGATTACTTCACCAAATGGGTTGAAGCTGCTTCCTACACGACCCTCACAGCGATCCAGGTTGCTCATTTCATCAAGCAGAATGTCATCTACAGATACGGGGTCCCTCAGGCTTTCGTATCAGATAACGGGGTTCATTTCAAGGGGAGAGCGGCAGAGACTCTTGAAGAATTCGGGATTCAGGTTCATAAGTCAACTGTTTATCGACCGCAAACCAATGGAGCTGTGGAAGCGGCCAACAAGACCATCAAGTCTATACTAGGAAGAACCATTGAGTCTGCACGAGATTGGCACGAAAAGCTGCCTTTAGCATTATGGGGATACCGGACGTCCATTCGAACTCCGACAGGGGCAACACCCTACTCTTTGGTTTACGGCATGGAGGCTGTTCTTCCCATCGAACTCGAAATCCCGTCTTTAAGGATCATGGCGGAGTCAAGAATTGATGAAGCTGAATGGCAAAACGCAAGGTTTGAAGAGCTCATGCTATTCGATGAGAGACGGCTTAAAGCTTTATATCATGTTCAGGGATATCAGCGCCGAATAGCCCGTGCTTTTAACAAGAAGGTGAAGTCCAGAGATTTACAGGAAGGCGACATGGTTTTAAAGGAAATTCGAGCTCCAGTGTTCGATCCGCGTGGGAAATTTCGACCAAAATGGGCCGGGCCCTACATTATCAAGAAGATCTTGTCCGGAGGTGCAACACAACTCATCGATCTTGACGGCAACGAGTTTTCTACTTTGGTCAACCTAGATCAACTCAAAAGATATTACCCCTGAGAGAAGCTCGCTGGACTGAAAACCGCAAGGGCGAGCAGTTCCAGGCAAAAATTAGAGCAAAAGCCTGCTGGGTCGAAAACCCGAAAGGGCGGCCTGGGCAAAAGATAAGGCCAAAAACAATCAAAGGCTCGCTAGACCGAAAACCTGAAAAAGGCGGTGCTAGGCAAAATTCAGAGCGCAAAAGGAAAGTGTAAATACCCGAGCGAACCCTAACCAAACAATTGTAGTCCTGAACTACGTCATGACCTGATTCCTTTCTACAAGGGATACGTAGGCAACCTCATCCTGAGGTTCGGTCACAATCTTTCGAGTTGATTCCAAGTCCTCATACGCATTTCGCAAACAGAACCAATAAGAATCAAGAGTGGAAAATTCTCAAAACTCAAAGTTTTATTCAAACAAAGCTTCTTCGATTACATGGCTGAGCATGAAAATTTCAAACAAAAGAAATAAAAACATCCATAGCACTGGGTGCACAACTTATTTCAGGCACATTAAGATCGAGTCTAAAGTCTGTCTTAGTTTCCATTGTCTCTTGCTTCAATATCCATTGTCAACCATCTCTTATAGCGTGTCGGAAGAAGAACACTGGGATATAAATCTCTTGGAATGATCGTGCGCTCCCTCCAATTGCGCTGGTAGGCCCTGAAGGTAGCGACATTGAAATTCGGTAGGACGAAATCCTCAGGACCCGCAGGCGGCAGTACTTGACGAGCTCCAAGTTGACGGAGGATGCGATTTGGAACGTAGAAAGTCCATCGAGTCAAACCTGCCAGAATCACTCGCTGACGCCCCATGTTGCTAATAGCCATATCAGGAAGGTCAATCCAAGTCAAACGCCAAGAGATCACTTCTTCTGTGAGCTGGGAAAGAACTCGAGTCCAACCTCCCACATCATTAAAAACCTCCCTGAAATTCCTGATAACGAACCCTTGAGTTTCATGAACCCGGTTTCTTGGCACAGGCTCCAGCAGATTAGCCTTGTCGCATAACCACAGCTGCGTGAAAGAGAGAAAAACAAGTAAGAAACCTTAGACAGCTTTGAACTGAGCGCTGAGATAAAATGAGAACGAGTGAAAAGCCGGAAAAAGGAGAGCTGAGTGAGAAGCCTACCTGTAGGAGCAGCGGACTACCCTCGAAGACGTCGGTCCTACCGGCATGAACCCCATCCAGACCCATCAAAGTTTCAGCCAGAACCATCGGAGCTACATCCTTACGCTCCTCAATTTGCAAAACCACACCAACCAGGGAAGAGCTTGCTTGACCATCAGATTGCACGAACAAGAATGCAGCCAGTAAACACAAGCACAGAGCAAAGTTGTCAGAGCGGAATCCTTCAATCAAGCGTGGGATATTCAGAAAGCCTCCACGAATTAGGGACTTAGCAGCATTGTTACTTATCCCTAGCTTGGAAGACAACACTGTGGCAAAACCAACTCCATAGAGAGGAACGATGGGCTCCGCCAAATCAAAACCTCCAAGGTATGCGAAGAATTCTTCCACAGTAGGGCATAACTCGTGGAGACCAAAGCGGAAGACATGCACCTCAGGGTCCCAGAATTGTGTTGCAGCTCGCAACAACTCCGGACGTATGGATACGTCTCGAATATAACGAAGGGAAGTCAGCCTATGACCCCGAAAGTGCAGCCAATCCAAGCCATCGAGATCATCGAGCCAGGGGCGCATCAAGGCTGAGAAGCTCACCACCATTGTGCAAGAAAAGGGGCAGGGTTAACAAGGAAAGAGTGTATGAATTTGGAATGCAAATAAGAGAGGGAATGAACAGCTTTTTATAGCCACCATGCATGAGGAACAATACAAAGTTTCAAGTTCCAAAGAAAGGCCACCTCGAAAGGCGTGCCAACTCGAAGACCGCAAGGAATCATGCTAAAAATGGTAAGTCTCCTCAAAGGGTACCTCACAATGGCTCTTCAAATCCCTAGGACGTGCGTTGAAGTGATGAAACGCCAAAAGGGAAGACCAGAAATCGGCTGCAAGTGGCAGATTTTTTGGCACTATCAGGCGTGTACCGTACAGCACACTAATAGTACCACACGGCACAGTTCTAGTGCCGCACGGCACAGTTGGCCAGATTCCAGCAAAACTCAGTTTTGAGCATCCGGGGCTCATTCCATGCTTCTCTTTGACACAAAGCTCATACATGCAAGCCATGGCGCGCACCTACAACCTATTGGAAGGGTCGGTTGGCAACCTCAACCAAAAATCAATGATCAAAAGTCTCGAAGACTTGAATACCAAGGAATGGAAGCATTGGCGAGCTATACTTCATGATAATGCCACCCCACGAGCATGATCAATTCGTATGTAACATGTCATATCCATGAGTCATCCCATTCCTATGTCAACGGCAATGCCGGCATATGCGCGCAACATGCGTCATTCTCTTGTCGTTAGTCCATACATTGCACATATGAGTTCAAAAGCTTAGTCCCATTTCATTGAGTCCTATGAGTCACAACCATAAATGCAAATCGAGTTTTCCATATACATGTTTGTTGGTCTCAAGTTCAGTTGCTTTAAAGATAAGTACTCATGTGCAAACTTTGATTTTCCAAATTCATTGCCAATATGAATGACAGCATGACTAAAAGGCAAATTTTTATAAAACCAAGATCAAAATATCCCAATGATAAGTATAACCATATCCAGGGGCAAAGAGGCCCAATGCGTCATCAACTACTACGGCTCGCAGGCCATCTATACAGAAGGCTAAACAAATGCCTAAATCAAAACGAGGCACGCAGGCCCCACCTAGAAAAATGCTATCACTAACTACTGTCTCAGGTACGAGGGCGCTTCGGAGGCACGGACCCCCGAGGTCTATACTCCTCTGGCGTAGCAGGATCGTCATCAGTACTACTGCTCTCCGCAGGCTCCTCCCTCTGCTGTACACTCTCTCTCCGTCTCTCAGAAGAACGAAGGACTCGGCCTGAAGGTGGAGTCACTGAAGTAACTCGAGGCGTGGAACGCCTAGCACTCCCAGAGCCTGACGCTCCCTGCGCAAGCAACAAAGTTTGTCAGAATACAATGAAAGGCATGCATGATCAAACAGAAAGGAAAGGCAAGTCCAAGGTATACCTCAGCAGCCCCGGCACTAGGGGTGGCCCCTCGGCTAGCTCCTCTCTCACTGCTAGTACTCTCCCTCCTCCTGCGAGTACCTCGGCCGGTCTCTCTACCTCTGCTAGCCTCTCCAACACCACGGGCCGGTGCCCTCCCTCTAGTAGCTCTCCGGCCACGACCAAGTACAACTCCTGGCTCAGCCCGCGGGCGCACCTCTGGGGCCATGCCCATCACAAACTGACGGACCATGGCCTGCAAGTCCTGCGCCAGCTGGTACGACGCCGCCGCCCACTCAACAGGAATCTGAAATTCAAAAGGGGCGTCAGCAATACATGAGATACTGGTATAAACAAGTAATAGAAGCAAGCATAATAATCAAAAGTCACCTCTGTCGTGGCAAGAGTAACTGTAGGAGTGATATGAGGCACCGTCACCACTCCAAGTGCTCCGTCAGCGGTCACCACCTCAATCTCTCTCCTCAACTCAGGTAAAGCAACACCGGCCCTCAAACGGTTCTCCATGTCCAGGTCATATGCCAAGTGTGTGCTCAAGTAACCCTCATAATCTATCGAAAGACCGAAGACCACCTCTGTCGGCACCGTATATCTCTCTATCTCAGCTCGGGTGTACTCCTCAGTCCTCTGAACAAGTGGAGGCAACGGCGAAGGCACTCTGAAATGGTCAATCCCGAGGGACTGACGGGAAACCCTGTCACCCAAGTACCATCGCCAACCGTAAGGGCACTCCAGCAGCACTCGACTCCGTGTCAGCTCCCTGCTCCTAACCAAGTAATCCCTGCGCATCCTATGCCAAACATTCCATCTCACCTACAAGAAAGAAGGGTTTGTCAGTTTCAAGGATAAAGGAAGACAATAAAGCATGAATATTTGAAATCATAGAAGAGGCTTACCCTATCTCCTGTAGTAGTGTCCAGAAAGAGCCGAAAAGTCCTCAGATCTCCCTTATGGTCACCACCTCCTGTGTACTCTGACCCCCACTTCTCGGCACGTGGGAGCACATCCTCATTGCTATGAGAATTGGCTGGGGCAAATACACCCAGCACCTCATAAGCCCACACCTGCATGTTCAGAAAGCAGTCAAGTCAAGAAACATGGATAAAAACATTATCATTGAAAGAGGAATACAAGCAAAATTTTACCTCTAGCACCCTCCAGTAGCCACCAAGGCTCGTGCCCACACCACGGCACACGCAACCAAGGAAGCAGTACACAGTACACAGGCCGGCGCCGCCCCAGTCAAACCTCCCAGCAGTCTCCAGATCCTCCAGTGCAGGCAACCAACCCAAGTGCACCATGCCCTGCCTGTTCGGAAACAGGGAGGCGCCAAAAAGGTACAACAAGTAGGCTCTCGCCATCTGCCTAGCCTCCTCCTCTGACCCTGGCTCGTGGTCCCAGAAACCCACCAGAACAGTATACCTCACCCCCGGATCAATACCTCCAAGTCTCCTCCCCAGGTAGTGCTCAATGGCAGCATGGTCCAAGTACAGCTCTGAGTCAAACGGGATGGGCTCACCTCCAACTCTCAGACCGGTGATCGCAGCAAAGTCAAGGGGAGTAATCGTCATCTCCCCGAATCTGAAGTGGAAGGTGTTGGTAGTATCCCACCACCTCTCCACCAGGGCTCGTATCAGCTTACGATCCGTCCTAGTCACTGTCAGAAGCCGGATAAAAGTGGTGAACCCAGAGGCATCAACCAAAGCCCTCACTCGTGACGGCAACGCGCGGTAATACTCCAAAGAATGCGCAGAACCTCCATAACCACCCAAGGACCTCTGAGTCTGTTAAACAAAGGCATGGCAAAAATTTCAGTCAGTATTATCAACAGGAATGTACAAGCAAACAATCACAAGAATAAGCAGAGGATACGTACCAAAGGATTCCTATAAGCAATGTGGGTCGAACGGTCTCGAATCACACTCGTATCTAGGTACGTAGGCAACAAAGGTGTATATGTATCGCACCCCTGGGGAACGAAGAAGTGCACCCGTGGCACATAGGTAGCCGGTGTAAACGGAGCTCTGTGGTCCAAAGACAGCTCGACCTCTCGGACTATGGTCAAACGCTCCTCCCCTGCAGCCACCTCGGCCTCTCTCTGTCTCTCCTCCTGCTCAGCATCCCTGACAATGGATGCCATCCCCTCCTGAACCAGGACATTCTCAAACCTGGGAAACTCCTGTAAGGTCGCTGCTATATCCTCGTCTCTCGCTCCCTCCAGAGTGTCTGCCAAAGTCAGACCAGACCCACGAGAAGAACCAACGGCAGGTGTAAACAACGGAGGCTCTGAAGGCTCTGTCTCTATCTCAGCACTCTCCTCTGGCACTCTGGCAGTACCAATCGCAATAGCCGGACCTGGAGCTATGCGCCTCACCAATGGCACCTCCTCGCTCTCAGTACTACTCCCCCCAGCAACATCCTCAACCAAAACATCCCTCGGGATACCCTCAGCCTGAGACCCACTCTCCTGAGTGTGGGCTCTCTCCACAACAACGTCAATGCCACTAAAACTCATAGCAATATCCGAAGGAAAGACACCCGTACCTAAAGGATCAAATTCCATAGCCTCTGGACCTCTATCTGCAGCCACGGTACTCTGATCACCGCCGACGACACTCTCAGCATGCCGTACGGTACCCCTATCCGCCACCGCAACACCCACAACACCAGGCACGGCACTGTCAGTGTGCCGTGCGGTACCCAAATGGTCACCAATGTCACCACTGCCCCCAGCCGCGCCAATGCCAACGCCCGTGGTCTCCCGAACCACCGCCGGAGTTGAAACTTCACCCATGGGAGCCCCACCGAGCCTCGTCGGAGCCGATACCGGCGTAGGTAACGCCGTCTCGCCACTAATTGATGCCGAGTCGGAAGCCCCTTGAATCGGATCAACGTCGGCCGGAATATCCGTGGATGGATCACCACCGGGCTCGCCGGACGTGGCACCACCGCCCCCACACACCGCCGACGTCGAATCAATGGTGGACATAATAGGATCGACCGGTGTATCACCAGAATCGGCCATGAATGGTGTTTCTCGGACAAGAAATTTTGATTTCGGGAGAAACTTGATTTGGGATGTTGATGAACCAAGAGATTTGAAGGAGAGGAAGAAGAATGGGAGAGGCAAGAGGGTTTTCGAACTACCGCTCTCGAAATAACTGACTAAAACGTTTGAATGTGTTTGAAAGAGTGGGAGAAAACAAAACGGTTTCGGGCGGTTTTAATAGCCACTTGTGCCGTACGGCACACCTACTCTACCGTGCGGTACACCTTGAGTACCGCACGGCACACCCATTTTCCAATTCTACCGCACGGTACTTTATTTCTGCCGCACGGCACAGTTTTGATGCCGCACGGTACACACCTATGTTCCTAAATAGTTTTTGCACCAGATTCAACCTCCTCAAAGGTTTCTAAGCCAAGGTTGCCAGCAATCTCACTCAGGCTAATCCTCGTTAACTTCGCATGCGCACTTATCAGTTCCATCGACAGTATACAAGCACCATTTGGTTATGTAAGTCCTCGATGGCATAAACAGCAACAGTTGGTTTAGTAAGTCCTCAAAAGTATCTATAACGACGATTTTAATCAGCACTCAGACGGGTTTCGTAAGTCCTCCCCGGCGTTAACAGGCGGTTATATCCTCAAACATCAAAATGGTTTCGTAAGTCCTCAAAGGCATTTACAACAACAATTTCAAGCGTCCGATGGTTTCCATCAGAACGGTTTCGTAAGTCCTCAACGGCATTTACAACAACAATTTTTATCAACATCGAATGGTCTCGTAAGTCCTCTCCGGCATTAACGATAGTTTTATCAGCGTAAGGTGGTTTCGTAAGTCCTCTCCGGCATTAACGACAGTTTTATCAACATCCGGCGGTTTCGTAAGTCCTCTCCGGCATTAACGACAGTTTTATCAACATCGAATGGTCTCGTAAGTCCTCTCCGGCATTAACGACAGTTTTATCAGCATCCGTTGGTTTCGTAAGTCCACGCCAGGCAAAAACGACAGTTTTATCAACATCAGCATCCGGTGGTTTCGTAAGTCCTCTCCGGCATTAACGACAGTTTTATCAACATCCGGCGGTTTCGTAAGTCCTCTCCGGCATTAACGACAGTTTTATCAACATCGAATGGTCTCGTAAGTCCTCTCCGGCATTAACAACAGTTATCCTCAGCATCAAATGGTTTATTGTGTCAGCAACAAAAGGTTTCGTAAGTCCTCTCCGGCATTAACAAAACGGTTTTCAGCACCAATAGCACATCATTCGTTTTTCCCTCGTTGAAAAGCAGAGTGACAAACTCCACTACCCAATCAAAGGTATGTTTTCTAGAAACCCTTATGCATTCGGCCCTGATGAACTACGCCGGTCTGATCCCTACAAAGGGGTACGTAGGCAGCTCTTACGAGCGCGACCACATGCATCATGTATTACTTGTTCGTTTTCGTACGAGGACGTCCACATCGAGGGGTGTCTTCTATCTTTGACGCGACTTCGGTCGACACAATGATTGTAAGTCTCGTCAAAGAGGGGCAACTGTAGACACCCCAAAATGAGTGTTCACGTACATTTTAATCCCCAATGATGAACGGAAATACCCGGAAGAACTCTCGGATTGAAATTCTCCAAGTCAACTCAGTCAATAGTACCGCACGGTACTCATATCTCAACGCACGGGACAGCCAGTGTCACGTACAGCAGAGTTTTGGAAATTTGACAGCCAGGTGTGCCGCACGGTACACAAGTTGTACCGCACGGCACAGTTTGTGTACCGTACGGTACTGTTTACGGGTTCCCAGTTTTCGCGAATTCCCAGCAGCAGAAAACACGGACGAGATTGGTTCCCCCGCCCTGCTGGTCGTGGCCGAAAGATCATGGCCGAAAGGGATATGCTACTCCCCATGCCATTGTCTCCATGAGCAAGAATCAAGAAGGGGTTGGGAACTACATTCGGCTCCCTCACCCTCTATATAAATCGATCAAATCCAACGGGAAAAAGGCCGAAAAATTTCTGTGTAAAGATGGTTATGAAGCTTCACTCTTGAGTGCCATTTCCATGGCCAAACCTCTTAGCTATCATCTCTAATACTCAGAAAACAACACCAATCTCTTCCAAAACAAAACCCAGTTTTGAAATCCAATCCCCTGTTTTTCGGTTCTAAAGCCGTAAGATAGCCGTTCCAAGTTTGCCAAAGCTCAAGCCTTCAATCCCTCTAACCACTATACTAGAGTGAAAGTGAGGTCCAGAGAAGTGTCAAGCAACATTCAGAAGTTCAGGAAACAAGTTTAATCCGAGAGTTCGAAACCGAAGGTATAAACCCGTTTCGCCAAATTCCTTGAATTTGGTACCCTGAGGGGAAGGGTACCAAGGGTGGAATGATTCCTTGTATCATTTTCATGCTTGGTATGCCCAAATTACAGCAAGTTCAGTTTCATTTCACACCTCCCGGTCGCGTCGTACGGCGAAAACATCGCCTCGTACGGAGCGATTCAACGAGGAGGGACATCCCATACTCAATACATTGCTTTCTCCCTTTAAAGTAGTTCATTTTGAATGCATTTCATACCTTGTATGTGCCTCTGATCGATCATTTCGAAAAGCCAAAGTTTCAAACTGTTTTGCAGCCAAGTGTGCCGCACGATACTCATACTGTACCGCACGGTACACCTTGAGTACCGTACGGTACTCATTTGAAAAATTTGACCGTTAATTTTAAGAACAGTGCCGCACGGCTCACTGTTTGTGCCGCACGGTACATCTAATGTGCCGCACGGCATATGTTTCTGGTAAAAATGTGAAATTTGAACCTCCCCCTGCAGGAACAGTTTGAAGTTTGGATTTTCGTTTGATTTCTGTTAATTACAATATCAGTCATCTGTTTTTCTCATTATTATCATCTGTCTTGTTTAATTTAAATGTTTATCTGTTAATGTTCAGCAATAAAATTGTTTTCTAATAAAATCCCACAAATGTTTAATAAAGACCGATTTTTTTAATCGGGCGAACAGGGTGCATTAAAACCCTTCCCTGTTCGTAACCTGGCTCCCGGATCCAAAACGAATCTCTGGTTTTCAATTGGTTTTATAAGTCATTCGCTCAAATCATCATTTTCAAATTGGTTTCTCGGGTCCCAAACTGCTTTTCCCAAAACCCGGGTGGCGACTCTAAAATCTTTTGTTTTTCGAACCGCTTCGAAAAACCGTCTCCGAACCGCGTGGAGGTCGACCGTCCACAATATGGAATTTGTTTAGATACACAGAATGAATTTTTTTCCCTAGTCAATTAATAATTTCCTAATAATGTTTCATTCCACCACCTTATTCATTCACTTCCAAGATTTAAATACACTAAACATGCACGGCGTGGACTTAGTCAGTTGATTTCCTAATCTTTTTGTTCGTTAAATAATTTCTGAATCTAGTACCCTATTACTTGGCCCTATTTTTTCACTGATTACTACTAGTAGTCTACTCTATTTTAGTTGGTTCATGTTAATGAGTTTTGGTAATTTTTTACCGAACTTGTTTTAATATAGTCATGGGTTAACTTATCTATTTAATTTTTAAGTACTTTAAATTATTTATGAAGATGGTATCTCAATTTCAAGAGAACCGTGGTTCAAAACTTAAGCCGAACTGTATTTTAATGGTTTGGATTGGTTTGGTTCCACGAATTTTATGGGTTAATTTGGTTCTCCAAATTCATAATCCGTAGATAGTGGTTTGGTTCTTGGTTTATTATAAAACCGGACCAATCCGGTCCATGCTCACCCCTAAACCCAAGACATGATCACGTGGTGCAATATTACAAGTAAAAATCAAAATTATCGGAAGCATATACAACATACTAACATTCCAAGTTTCCAACTTCATGAAGCATAAAAATAAAAATCTATTTTGATATATTCAACATATGATATCCTTCCATTTTAGATATCGCAGTAAAAAAATATGTGGAAAAAAATAAACTATGTAACCAAACGTATACTCGTAACCCACCTCCGCAGCGTGAACTATAATATGCTACCAAGCAAACTATCGGTGTATGTATGCCAAAATTAATGGGAGTTCCACCCCGCCAAGAGTGAAAAATATCGAGTAGGATACATGAAAAGTTTCTCCGGCCAGGAAAGAGAAATCAACAGTTCAGATTCACGTATGAACTGTCGATTTCTCCACCGTTTCGGGGAAACTTTTTCTCCCTAAAAATATCGATTCGGGGTATCTTTGTTCTTGATATTGGAGCTTTCGACTTTTCTACTCTACTCTTATCCAAACTTGTAAGGGAACTCCAAACAAGTTGTTCCAAGGTAGATGGAGTTAGGAGGGAAAAAGAAAATGGAACCCAAACTCCCTATTCCTTCCACAGCTACAACTCCCAAACTAACAAACTAAGCATACCTATTGCACAACCCGAATCATCAAAATCAATCACTTCTTTCTCAAAAATCTCTCACCTTCCAAACACAAGAAGAAACCTACAAAAACACCATCCCCAACTCAAAACTTTTTGATAACTCGAGTGTCCGGCCGGGTCAATTTACAAGCACCTCGACTAATCCTGAGGAACCAATCTTACCATCTACATCCCAAACTCGAAACTAGCATCCCAGATGGATATTTCATCCTCAAAACCCTGTTGTTATCTTCTTTCTATGACTCTACTTTTCTTCTCATGCTTTGGAAACAATTTATCAATGTCTACCAATACTTCAAACCTCCACGACTTGGTTTACAGGCATTGTGCAAACCAGTACTTATCTACTGATCCTGCGGGGTCTCTCCCACATATCCTATCGTCCCTTTTCGATGAATTGGTAGAGCAGTCATCGCAATCCAAATTCTATGAAACCAGCGTTGGGGATGATTTTATAGCCGTTTCTGGACTCTTTCAGTGCCGGAATGATCTTAGCCGCGACCAGTGCTTCAACTGCGTGAACAGACTCCCAGAAATGTCAAACACCTTCTGTGGCAGGCAAGTAAAGAGATGTTTCCGTTTTTTATCAACAAAGAAAACTTCATTATCGTAGATAAAAACTGAAATCAATTTAGGGGCGGATGTACAGTGGGGCTGGGGTGGGCCCTGGCCCCCCGCACTTTTAAAAATAAATAAATAAATTTGCAACGAAGTTATAAATATAAAAGTAGGAAAAGTTGTACCAGTAGTGTCCTCTAGCCCAATGGCTGGAATGCCTAGCTTCATCACATCTCTCTCTCTCTCTCTCTTAAGGTTTGTAAATTTTTTTTACTAAATACTAAATAGATAGAAATGTGACACCTTTGAATATCAAATTTTTTCCTCAAAATTTAACATTTTTACTACATGTTTCTTTACGGACTATGGTGAGAATTAATGTACAATGAAAATGAAATCACAAACATGTCGATTTACATATTTGTACGAATAAATTATGGATTACTCATCTTTTTATATGGTTTTACTACATGTTTAAATTGTGGATGACTCATCTTTACACTTGTGGCTGAATCCCGGCTCCGTCCTTGATTACCAATGTCTCAAATTATCAATGTTTATATAGCTGTTACGCTTGCAGTTGCTAAGCTAATTTGACAATTGTTATAACTGATCTTTTTAAGGATCGAGGACGAAGGTTAGTCCTCTCTCCGTAATGTCATCCATGAGTGGGCAATTCTGGCCTTGTCGTAGGCATCGACGGAGTTATCAAATGCCTATGGCTAATGCCCCCCCCCCCCCCCCCCCCGGATTGAAAATCCTGGCTCCGCCACTGGAAATCATTACAATATGAAATGCATTGAGAGAGTTTCAAAGAGTGTAAAACTCTTCTACTGCTACTTGCAAAAACTAAAACCATGTTTCCGCCCAAAGCCCAAATGGCCGGAAACAATTTTGTCTCCAAAGATACCCAAACTAAGAACTGGTGGAATAACAAAACTATTTTGACCCGAAATAGAAATGAATCAGCCGTCGAAGGGACTGTAGGGATTAATTTGAGGTACACGCAAATTGACCTAGGACACCTACATTACCAAACGTTTCTACAAACCAAATTTGGATTAATTTGAATCTCTTGGTGGCAGGACTGTTCCGGCTCGGATTCGCCTTTCGGGTTGTTACCTACACTACAAGCCAGACGGGTCCCAGGTTTCGAGACTGGAGTTGCAGCACAAGACCTGCAGCGAATCCAATGCGGCTAACGATGGATTCGAAGAGGTGAGGGAGGGTGCTTTCGCGGCGGTTGTGAGCGGCGTCGTTGAGGGCAATGGATTCTGTGACACGAGCTATGAGTCAATGCATGTGATTGCACAGTGTCAAGGGAATTTGGAAGGGTGTGACTGTGGTGAGTGCGTTACCAATGCAGTGCAAATTGCTCAGGATGAATGTGGGGAGTCCATTTCAGGAGAAGTCTATTTGGACAGTTGCTTTATGAGCTATGACTATGATGGGATTAATGAAATTCCAAGCAACTCAAATCAAGGTACGCAAAAATATTTCAGTTCGCGAAATTCTTTGGCGGAATGAGGTGATTTTTATGATATTTTGCTCTCGAAGAGACCAATAATTTTGACTTAGAACTTTTTAAAATGTGAAAGTGGATCAAGGGTGGAAGATCCTCTATCCCACGCAACCCTGTCCGACCTCCCTGTCCCACCCTTCCGCACCATCCATCAGAGCAATCAAAGGCTCGGATGCCATCTCAGCCCCAGACAAATTTCTGTGAATCCGAGCCGTTGATTTCTCAAATGGACGGTGCGGATGGGTAGGATAGGGAGGTCAGACAGGGTTGGTGGGACAGAGGGTCCGGTTCCTCGCTCGAGGGGCCTATTGTGATTGCAGTAGGCCCCAACCCATACATGTCCCCCATCGGGTTTCAAAAAATGATCAGAACTGTCCATTTCGTTTTGCTCGCTACTTGTTTGGTACTAAAGTATAGGGCCAGCATCTCAAAATGATTTTTCTCTAAACATTGGTAACTTCCTTCCATTTTGTTTCCATATTTGTCTGTCTTGATAGGTTTTGGAAAAGGACCAGCTGGAAATAGTTCTTCAGGGAGAGGACTGGCGATTGTTGCTGGAGGAGCAGTTGCAGTGCTTTTGGTGTTTTTTTTCTTCTACATGTGTCGATCTTCGAGGAAGAAAAGCGGCGGTAAGTATGTACTGTTTTCGAGTAGGCTTGTACCACGTGCAGATACAAGACTTTAGATGCATTGAATTTTGATATCAACAAAAACAATTTTGACATTATTATTTTCCACCTATTAGTATAAGTTTGTTTGCGCTTTTCAAGTATAATATTTTAGTCAGAAAATTTGTTCTCCAGAAGCTAAGGTATTATGTATTTAATTATGTGATGCAGATTTGTAAAGGAGAAGCTGAAGTATTATTTTCTTGCTGAGGAGCAGTAGAGTCCATAAAAGCTTTCCCCAAAATTAAACATCTAGGAAAGATAAATGGACGACTCAGATTTATGTTATATGAATCTGAGCCATTCATTTCTCTTTCCTGAATGCTTTTGGGAAAAGTTTTTATGAATCAAAACATTTTCGTGTCTTGTTTCAAGGAGGGTGAATCTCTATTTTATTGGCACGGCTTGGCAACTTGCAAGAAACTAGTCCTTGCTTTGATCGTTTAACAACTGTTGAGTTGATGGATTTGTTGGAGTTGTTCAGAAGAGTCCACATTTTAAATGATCTCTCTCTCTCTCTCTCTCTCTCTCTCTCTCTCTCTCATGTTTAACGAGTGTTTGGATCATGGCTGTAAGAATTTCATCGGGGGGACCGAAAATGACAAGGGAAATGAAAAATAGTATCGGACCCTAATTAGGGATTATTCTTGCTGTTCATAAATTGACTGGATACAGTGAGCTAAAATATAACGTTGAAATGTAAGTTATTCACGTCGTCATTTTGTCAAACAAGATTCTTTTCGTCCGCTAATATTGGAACGACGTCCACATTCGATTACGAAACTCAAAGTATTTCTTAAGGTGTGTTATGCTATAAGAAAAAAATACCGCTTATTATTATCTCCCCTTTTTCTAAGAGACGTTGAAAATGGAATCCATCGACGCAAATGACCAATGATGAGAGGAATAGATACCAATTTATTGCTCGTTTTGCATGGGCACAGGAGGTTGCAATGCCCACTTATGAGTGTTTTCCCAAGCCTAAAAACGTGATCTAAAACTTTCTTTTCTTGGAACTCAATTTGTAGAACATATTTGTAATTTATCGGACATCCTTTACTCGTGAGAGAATCACATACCCCTCTGCAGAATACTCAAGTTGTCTCGGGAGAGAATCACATATCGCTGCAGAATACTCAAGTTGTGGGGCATCATTTACTCAGTGAGCGAATCATATATCTATAGTAGTGTAAGCTATGCCTAAAAAATCAAGCACGAAAATGTGATCTATTCACAAGTTAACAATGTCTGATCAACTTGATTTAACACGAGGCTTTTCCACGGATGAGTCTCTGGAGGATCGCATTTTTTAGCTTAGAACGATTCTCATTTTAACATTGTTGTGTCTTGGGCACAGCAAATCTTGCGACGGTCATAAGGTATATGAAAAAGGAAGAAGAGAATGAAACAAAGCAGAATTTCAAAGCAGAGAGGTGTGTTCACAATCACAAAGAAAGCAGCATTCTTTCCCTGTTCGGAAAACAAATTCCATCACTTTATCCTACCATTGCAGAAAATCGATGAAGTTCGTTAGGTGAGTTTCTTATTTGCTATGAGCACATGTTAATGTTATTACTAGGAGAAAAATGGGCAAACGACTAGGCAGAAGTTTAGCTGATGATCACTGTCGTTTCACCTCCTCTTGCACGCTTTGTAGGCCGAGGACTAGACCCCCTAGAATCAGGATTAAGATCCTCAACAACTTTGCTTTCAGGTGCTGTTTTGTCCTTGTCCAAGGCTTCTAACTTACTCCTGGCATCAGAAGACTCCATTGTACCTGATATTGACGTAGGAAGTTCAACTGGATTTGAGGAAGACGCTTTCGACCTATCATCATCTCCCTTCTTCTGCTTCTCAAACATCATTTGTAGGTGCCTCCCCTGTTCTTCAATTCGCAATTGGAGGTTTCTTTGAATCTGAAGCAAGAAAATGGAAGCGCAAAGTTCGCAATTAACTGAAAATACATAGCTCTCTAACCCAGCTCCCAGGAGAAGAAAGGAAAACATGAATGGTGCAATAAATGAACTCTCAATCAAATATGCTGGAATTTGTGGATGGAAGATGGAATATGGTAAAGCTAAATGAACTATTTTCGATTACAATTTCAAAGCACAAAAATAGAAAAGAACATTTACAGAATTAAAACACTCCATGTCTGGACTCTGGAAGACCAATAAAATGAAAGGGATGCAAAAGAATTGTATTCTAACTCAGATATGGCCGCTTTTAGGTGTTAAGAATTCTTATCAAATATTCTACATTCAATTTTATAAAACCTACTGTAAGAATTAAGAACCATCCTAAATTTTGTAGCCAAATATGGCTTCTTACTTTTCAATCAATCACACTCCATCATGAACTGAAAGCTGTCCACTTTGTAAAAACATATATATACAGTTATAAAATGTTGCATGATTCACATTTCCCCTTACATAAAAGGTCTAAACTAGCAGCTATCTATGAACAGAGGAAGCGTAATTCCCCATTTTCGCTTTATCTTTTATAGAGGCATGAATTTTGATGTCAGTCTTATCTCGGGTTTCCTTAATTGGACATTTCATGCGACGAGTGCTGCTGGCGTAGGAGGGAATGCTGTGCCATTCATTATTCGTCGCTATCGTGTAACACAAGTTTTTCTACTTTACTTTTCCTAGATTAGTTTCACGTTTTCTCCCAACATTTTGCAGGTCTTTTCTGGTATGGGCTTCTTCTTGGGATTGTCAAGCTTGCGGCATTGCTTGGATTTTGTTTGACAGCTACAGCTACGAGGGGCTCAGAGGATATTTCTTTTCATGCTTCTAGTGCTAGTTCTAGTTCTAGTAGCCTTGATTACCCTAGTTGTTCACTTTATGCTTAATTAGATGCTTTATGCTCTGTTCTTGAACTGCATGTATCATTGTTTATTTATCATTATCATCGATGAAATTCTTCTAATTGACAAAAAAATTATCCCAAGAAAAAAAACCAAATCATTCTGCGTAACTAGCAAGGTGTAGCGCTTCATATACTAATACTACTACTACTTTGGAGGTGTCGTCAGCAGATATTACCCTTTAAGCTCCAAAAGCAGATTTTTCAAATTTTTAATGGAAAGAATGCAAGTCCATCATGAGAAGCAAAAAAACCCAAAAAATTCATATGGGATTCCCACTCCCCAATAAGGCATACCTCTAGTTGTTCATGCAGCTTTTTCTGGACTTCCATCTGCATTCTCAATGCTTCAGTAATCCCCATACTCCTGATATCAGAATTGGAGCACCAGAGTTCAGTTCCAGTAATAAGCAGAAGAAAAAGATTGCAAGTACTTTACAGAGGAACGTATGGGAAGCGGATGAGAAAATCTCTGCAAGAACTAAACTTATTTACATGCATTTTTCCCATCCGGGCCATACAAGAAACTTTTCACTTAAATTCAACATGTTATTCCAGGTTATAGCAGACAATTAAAGACAGAAACCAATAATTGGTTGACAAAAAAGAATCAAGAACAAGTTTCATCAGAATTGTGCGACAATGTTAAGAAGAAGATGAATAACAGCATTTGGCTGGAATGTAACATGTCTACAACTAAAGAAAGTAATTCTAACTGGCAATCCCGTAAAAGGGTGTGGTGTGTATCTGGAAAAAGGGATGGGGGAATGGATTCACCCAAAAGAATCCCAAAATTAATTTTCAGGTTGGAGTAAGTTGGATGCGACAGTTTTCCATATCAGCCTAAGTCACAGTTTCGTCCCTTTGTCATTTCAATCAACCTGGAAGCATATTGTTTGAGACATTCGGTCAGTTTTTATGAAACTTAAAATGCTGAAAATTAGAAGACAAGAAGAAAATACAGATTAACGAGAGAAGAAAATCAAAACATTTCAGGACATGATCACAATACAAAGTCATGTTTCAGCATGACCAGGCATCCAGATCTGTCATCGAAATTCAAAACCTACATAACTTAATGCCAATAGTTTTCTTGGGGAATGAAAGCTTTAGATGCTTAAATGGAGGTGCTAGGAATTTTGGGTCAAGTGTGTCAAAATTTTCGAGACTACTAAACCTCCATATAACAAGAAAGTTCGACTAGCAATAGGCCCAAAAGCATATGTAGTCGGGATATGAACCAAGTTACCCACCAAAGTATATCAAGTTGTGCAACACCCTCATGCAAACATGTGGAGAACAAAATGCACATACGGAACAAAGGCAAATGGAGAGACTTGAACCTGGGACTCGCCAACCTAATCTCTATACCATCAGAGATCAAAAGTTGTCTCAATAGATTTAGCAATTAGGGAATGCCTCAAACAAAAGCATAAGATGTCACAAGAATAACAAAAGCATTAAGATGTTGAAAGAATTGATAAAACAATGTAGATCAAGCTCACCAACCACCCTCAGGTGCGACTCACATGCACATTTGCAGAGACAAACACAACAAACTTGTTCCAAAAACACGAACAAAACATAGTCAATCCAAACAGAGGGAAATCAAATACATAGAGAGAAACTTGAACCCAATGCCTCTAAAAACGAAAGCAACTGCTGTTCCTAGAAACTGAGCTAGTAACTTCAAAAGTTGTACAACGTGAAGCACTTTCCCGAAGAAACGGCCTTAGCATAGAGATTGTACAGTGATATTATCTGAGTACTATTCTAAGTAGGGAAAGAATCAAAATACAAATAACAAACTTACGTTTTCAAATCCAAAGACGTAATCTCCTCAATAGAAGTTGACTTTTTCTCGGAAGTTCCTGCCAAAAAGATAACACAATTATCTCAGAGAAGCATATTATAGTGTCAAAAAATTCAGAAGTACATAAATGCATAATTAACTATATTTGGCTCAGCTAATAAGAGATGATATGACAACAGCAAACACGGACATTTACTCCTGCATACAAATAAAACAGAAACAACCTACATGATAAATGTCGCAAGTCCATGAACAATGCACAAATCGGAACACTTGTAACTCAGGTATGAGGTTAAACAAGCTAGGGGTTAAAGATAAGAAATAAATGTGTGAAAACAAGCAAAAACTGATTAAAAAAATGCAAATGAAAATAAGACCACTATCACTGGTACCTTCTGATGACTCCGGTTTGTCCCTGGCTGTTCTAAATTTCTGAAGTATAAGAAAAACACAAGCAATGAAGTTTAGCCAAGTTCACAATGGTTTTGGAAAAGCTGAGAAGAAGAATCCGAATAAAACTATCCATACCTGCAGGTGACTTTTTACATGATAGATGGTCAAGCCTTCAGCATTCATGAGCTTCAGGACACCCTTTGGAGTAGCTCCTGAGTACAAAAATCAGTCAGTGCAATGAGAACGCTGTGATTCATAAAACCTTGATGAGTTCACAAAATATACACAAATGAGGTGGTACGCACTTTCACTACCACCAAGCTTATTGACTGCTTCAACAAAGAGTTCATGAAGTTCCGGGGTCCAGCGCATACGGGCCTTGGTCTGGGCTGCACTGGATAGTGGGCTAGTAACAGGACAAGCTTCTCTAGCTGGTACGGAATGACGAAGAGGAACTTGGGGCCGCTGTGCTGATAAATCTGCAGAGGGTACTATCACCTGGCATCCCGATCAAGTGACATAACCAACACAGAGAGTTAGGGGAGGCTTCCTGATATGTAGAAACAAATAACCAGGAGACATGGACCAGTTGAAATGTGTCAACTACAGACTCCCTGAAGCACATTATGAAAATGGCAGTGGGAGTGCTGGGTGATCTGACGTCTGAACCATGTAAATGTATATCAATTCTTTAAAGACATTCAAACACAAGGATGTATTCCTACTTACAGCGATGGGAAAGAAAATTAACTTCCATAAATGCACATACAAACATAGCTCAAGAGAGCAAACCATATCCATATTTTCTTAACAAGCACGAATGGATATTAAATCACCAGAAGCCAGAAGCGCCGTTATTTGTATAATAAAATTTAAAAATAAAAAAAAAATTAACAACTACATGTATAACAAGTGCTCAACACAGGAAAAAGAAGATTCACAATTAAGTACTTTACAACAAATGAAAAGCGTAATGTTGCTGCAGATTAGTCATTATTTGTGAGAGAACAATGCAGGTTTTGCTCGCATCTACAGGGTACTACTTTTGTACTCGTACACATGCACACATGTAAATAGTAGAGAGTGTTCAGGTTACAGAAGTATGAAAAAATCAAAGATCACGGTACATTGGGTATGCATGGCCCCATCATGTTAAGACTCAATCTGAGCTTTAATATGATCCAAGGGAAAACAGAAAGCTCTAGCAGTTAAAAGCAGTACTTTACTCTTGGCTACAATATGTCAGCATTACCATTGAAAATAATGATGACCATGGTATGTTTCAAGTATGTCATGTCAGCCACTAGCTGCTCTCACGGAGAGGGAGAAGAGAGAACATAAAAATTCATACATAGACTGTCATTAACGGCGCACCCACTCTTAGCAAGCACATTTCAGCACTGCCCTTCCTTGGTAATCACCAGCCAAGCTACTCGTCAGTCACTTTCACTACAAGAAGTACTGATCACGCAGCTAGAGAGAAACAAAGCTAATGTCTAGTTCAATGATGGAATATTTATAGCCCAAGCATGGCCTACTCAGGGATTCCACAATTTTCTTGCAAGGGTCAATGTGATCCCGCTATCCTTATCAAACCCAGAACCTCGGCAGCTAAGTTTTCCCTGGAAACTGCAGTTCCCAATTCCCATATGGCCAAACCCAATTTTTAGCGAGTGGGAATCAGTTCTACTTATGGGCTAATGTTTGCATCATCAGAAGAAAAAGATCTGCACCGATTAAATGCTCAATATTTGTGTGGATCACACATAGTTGTATAACAAACAGAAATGCACACATGCTCTGTTGACCAATTAAGGCATCAATCAGAAAGTAATCTCCATAGGCTGATGAAAAGGTCTTGAACTTTTAATAAACCCCCCTATTCAGCTTCTAGAAGAATTCAAAAAAAAAGGGGGGGAAACGGAATAGAAATATACCATGGTATGCTTTCTTCATAACACTTTAGTGTTAGAACTTAGAACCTTATTTCTTGCATATTTTGGGGCGATCAAATAAAAAACAGAAATCCAAGCATGCATAGTTTAGTTCTAGTAAATCTACAATAAATTTAAACTTCAATAGATAATTACATTGAATTAACCAAAAGAAAAGAACAGAAATAGAAGCGAGTAGGTAATATTTTTGGTATGCATATCCCATAGTTAGTCTAAGTTGAGCAACAAACCTTTGGCTTGGGATCCTGTACATTGACGTCACCCAGGATATCACTCCAATCCGACTCTAGAGCATCATCAACATCAATGAAATGGTCTCCCCATTCCTGCCAATTAGTTCCCTTGGCATGGTCTTCAGACGCCATAAAGCCAACAGTGCTTTCAACCTGACTAGTGTCGATGAGGACATTTTCTGGAAGTGGAAAGTCAAGGAAATCCTGCAGCGATTCCGTAGTCCAGGACATATCATTGCTTTCCTTCGGGTAATTCGTCAGTGGTGTGGATCGAACACCAGCATGAGAAGACAGGATTGGTGGCAAAGCTCCGCCATCACCAGATGTCTGGGAAATGAATGGAGCATCACTGGGGTGCCTTGCTTGGGGTGAAACTGAAGAAAAATGAACATCTGTGGGAAGTCTAGAAGGTGATGAAAACATGTGGCCAACTGTTCCAGTCTTAGAAGCTAATGGAGTTGACCGAGGGGATATTGAATGTGCCATCAGTTCATGTTCTAAGGAAACATGAAAAGAATCTGGCAACTTGGGATACTTCTCTTCAACAGGGGTATAAAAAACTGGTAAAGATGAAGACATGGCTCCAGAAACATCCATGTTGCTCAGCTGCTTTTCACCACATCTCTGCATAAATATAGCAGATCGCAAGTCCATTGTTGTCTGTATTAACTAACATTGCCAAACAGCATCACATACCATCTTCTACACACATCTTTACTGTTTGTCAACAGCAGGAAGTTTTCAGAGCCCAATTTAGCATTGCTACCTAATAAGATCAGTTTGGTACCAGGTTTGTGCAATACAGCATCTGCCAAAAAATAAGAAACTCGCATGTCACCAAAGTTGAGCAATGTGAAATTGATGCTTAGAAGGTGAAAAGAACAATTGCTTGAATATACAATGGAACTCGCATGTCCACAAAGGTTTTCGTATATTCAACTAATCTCCTTAACAAGTAGAATGCCTCTATAGTTGCTCTACCAAGCATTAACTCAAACAAATCCTCTGGTACCGTTGTCATCATAATTAGGCGATGCTCAATAAATCGTTACCATAGCTTCATTGTATGTCTCATCAGTTTAATACCTCTATAATTATTACATTTTTAGATATCTCCTTTAGCCTTATACGTTGGTATAAGAATACTCTTTCTGCACTTGTCAGGCACTAGTAAGAATAATCTTGTTGAACAAGTTTGTCAACCATGACACTCTAATGTCACCAAGGCTCTTCCATACCTCAATAGGAAAACCCAAAACCATCTAGTTCTAAAATTTCATCTGATCGCATTTGCCACTTCAGACTTTCGTTCTATGCAATCAGACATAGTCTTCGCTCCCACTCCAGCTAGAAGCACCCAAACCCTCTTTGCTCATGTCATGTTTTTCATTCTATAGTTTATCAACGTAGATTTCCCATCTTGCTTTGATTTCATCATCCTGTAATAATACCCTACAATCATAAAGTGCACAAAAACCATTTACACGAGAGACCCATGTTATTACGGTCGGTAGAGCCCTTAAATCAAGATTAGGACCAAACTACAGGGTCGGGACAAGCTACAAAACTACTAAAAAATTGGCTTATGTTAGCCACTCAACCCTTAGAGGTTGTTCTTTTGGAACTATATTCATTTCGTTGATCCACCAAAAAGAAACTAAAATGGCTTCAGAAACGAATTGTCAGAGGTATGTATGATTAAAATTCATCAGCTGCTGAAATGAACACAAAGAAACCAGGAGACTGGGAACATACCGAAACCACATATTGCCCGCAGGGGGGGGGGGGGGGGGGGGGGGTTTCTAAATTGGTATCCAGGAAAACCATCGCCACTTTTACCATCGATTGGAATCACAATTCCCGCATGTGGGTCCCCTACCAACCACCCAAAAGATCTCCAGTCTACAAATTCGTATTCCCCGCTTCAAAGTACAGAAAACCACAACATGATTCCCCTTAGCAGAAGTTCACTTTTCATGATTTCCTCGACATGATGCATTTTCTTGGTGTTTAGAGAGGTGCATAGGTTCTATTTATTGTTCGGTCTCTTTTGGAATTCTCTTTTGCAATTGTCGGCTTTATGGCCTTTTCTTCTACTCTCTAATTTGTACATAGGTGCAACCCTTATGCCTTCTCAACAAGTTTATGGCTTATCCAACAAAAAAAAAAAGGATCAGAAGCAGGGCTTCAACTTCAAAGGAATGTCACAAACCAAAATTGAAAGAAATAGAAGAGAGAGAGAGAGAAAAAAAAAAAGGACAACATGGTTTAGCCGGGTTTGATGAAAATCAAAGACAACCCAAGTACAATCCAGTCAAAAGCAGATTAAAAACAACGTAATTGAAATAAAGCATGAAACCAAAAACGATATATCAAAGGTTAACAACAAAACTTCGAAATGGGTATATTGAATTGAACTAAAAAATAAAGTCGGAGGAGAGATGGGATTGAACCTTAGGGAGACGAAAACCGCATATCAGCAATTCTTTCGGTGGCCGAGGAATTGAACGCAAGGTAGGAGAGAGGTGCGATAAAGAAGCAGAGAGAGAAGGAGGGGGGGGGAATATAGATGCTTTATTCTTTCTCAACTCACAAAATTTATCAAAATAATTTTTGACGACTCATCATTTGTGTTTTTCGTTTTTAATGAGGGAGAGATTATTTAGTGTCCTTTGACACCTCAGGCCCCACACAGTGTGGAATCTATACACTTAATTGCAAACTCATTTAATTAAGTGGTGATGGAGGGGTATTGGTCACCACTTGGTAATTTATCCGAGTTTTAGTGGTGGAAACTCAGACCTGATTGGTTAAAACCCAGATTCGAGACTTGATGATCGTATTGGGTTGAATATACTTTTAACACCACCTGCATGTAGTAGGACCTTAATTTTGGACCCAAAATATGTAGTAGGACCTTAATTTTGGACCCAAAATAGGTACGGTAGAATCCCTACAACAAATAGTAGTGTGACATGACAAGTCTTTACTAGAGGTGGCGAGCTCCATTTTTTTTCTTCGATTATGGGTATCATATCTGCACTCATATTTTTTGCACCAAAAAAGAAGATAAGAGTATCTTTCACTTGCAAAATGTCGACCAAAGTTGACCTATGAGATTTCATGAACATCAACGACGACAAGAGAGAGCCCCACAGGTTAGTCCGATTGATTGGCGGGTCTTTGGTCCCCACACAATTAATTAGAATTCAATTCTTGGATTCAAGCCACAAGAAAAGAATTCTTTTAAATCCCCTAATGACCTTGCCTTTGATCGTACCGAACAAATTAAGTGAGGTATACGTAAATTGGCCCGAATATTCCCGACCTTCGGGAAAAAAAAACGCGGGAATAAGAGCTATATCTAAACAATCTTTGGTCCACTCGAACATACATAGAAGGTTGGTGGAAGTCCAGGGACCCACCCAAAGGAGCAGCCATGCATCCCAAACACCCTGTTTTTTATTATTTTTTTATCCTTTCGGATATATACAGCATGGCTCTATTTAGAAGTAAAAATTTTGGGAAATTATTTTTACACCCTTATTTTATCCCCAAATACTCTGTTTTTGTCTTTATTCACCTTGAAATTACTAAATTATCCTTACCTCATGAGTCACTTTTTTTCCATTTGAAGGGTACTTTGGTAATTTGGAACTTTCAAGGAATAAAGACAAAAAAGTGAGTGTGTAGAGATAAAAGAGATTTAAAATTATTTCCCAAAAATTATAATAATTTTAAAGAAATTGAGTAAAAACAGAAAAATATGAACTTTCTACAACCTTTTTCGTTTTAATAATTTATCTCAAAAAAAAAAAACATTTGGTGCAACGGAAGCTTAACTTATCTCAAAATTAACAAACAAATAAACAAAGGAAAGAGTAACATTTGCAATATGGTGACATGATGAGGATAAGAGACTACCAATAAGGGAGAGATTAAGTACCCTTTGACATCTCAGGCCCCACCATAACGTGGAATCTATACACTTTGCAAACTCATTTAATTAAGTGGTGATGGAGGGTATCGGTCACCACTTGGTAATTTTTCCAAGTTTTAGTGGTGGAAACTCAGACCTGATTGGTTAAAACTCGGATTCGAGACTTGATGATCATATTGGGTTGAAAATACTTTTAACACCACCCACATGCGGTAAGACCTTAATTTCGGTCCGAAAATAAGTACGGTACCTACAAATAGAGATGTGACATGACGAGTCCTTAAAAGATGTGGCGGCACCATTTTTTCTTCTTCGATTATGGATACCGTATCTGCACTCCTATTTTGTGCACCAAAAAAGAAGATAAGAGTATCTTTCGCTTGCAAAATGTCGACCAAAGTTGACCTATGAGATTTCATGGACATCAACAACGACAAGAGAGCCCCACGGGTTACTCCGATTGATTGGCGGGTCTTTGGTCCCCATACAATTAACCAGAATTAGATTCTTGGATTCAAGCCGCAAGAAAAGAATTTTTTTAAATCCCCTAATGACCTTACCTTTGATCGGACCGAACAAATTAAGTGAGGTATACGTAAATTGGCCCGAACATTCCTTACCTTCGGGAAAAAAAAAACGCGGCAATAAGAGCCATATCTAAACAAATCTGTGGTCCACTGGAACATACATAGAAGGTTGGTGGAAGTCCAGGGACCCACCCAAAGGAGCAGCAATGCATCCCACCCGAAAAATGAATATTTATCCGTTACTTGTTAAAAGCTCACATCCTATCGGATATCCTTTTATGGCATCATTATTCTTCGAGTGATTCTATTTGAATTTTCAGATTAAAAAAAAAACACACACACACACACGCGAGAGAGAGAGAGAGAGAGAGATTCTATTTGAATTCTTAAGTTTATCCAAATTATTTCTACCTCTAAATTTCCTTTTACACCCACTTGTAAAAATCTGATCTAACCCCACTATCCTCGTTCCCCATCACTCTATAGACCTAAGGAGCTGCATATGTTTTGTTGGAATGAATTCTCCATCAAATTTGCAATCCCTTCACAAATAATAGCATCCAAATGCCGAAAATAAGGTTATGTTAATCACATAATACGATTTCTTTCATGTCCAATGCGGAAGATATCAGGCAAGTAACAAGCTGAAAAAGAAAATCGGAACTAAATACTGTTGTAAAAAACAGTACAAATAGTTTCAGCGAAGAGAGGAAGAAGAGATAAAAAGAGAACAATATAAACAATTTGCAGCAAAAGAGAGAAAATTGTGTCTAAGTACAAGAATACCCTTCCTGGGGAAGAACATATAGCTTGACAAAAACGCCAAGGGCAATTGGAAGTGTCCACCTAATCTCTTGTATATATTGGTCTAATTTTCACTAGAAAGACTACCAGTATGAATTCACCTTCCTGCAAAACGTATACAGCAGTATGTAAAAGAAAAAACCAGTGCAGCTCAATCAAAATCTGGAGTACAAAACTTATCATTAGGGAGGTTTGTGCTCCATTTCATGCTTCTCAGCAAATCTAGAAACGGAATTTATCACGCTAGTTGGTTATCGAAAGGCACTTGATTCAGTTCCTGTAAGAGAAGTTAGTAATACTTAGGCTGCGTCTCCATCGTGGATTTGTGGAGGGATTTAGAGAGGGAAAGGAAACTGTAAAGGAAAACATAACAAGACAATGAAGTGAAGAGTATGTGTATATTTCTATGGTTCCCCAACAATTTCCCTTCTCTTTGTAAATCCCTTCACAAAGTCAAAGTCAGAACACAGCTTGGCCAGAAACACAAAGGATAAACAGAACCCTATAATACAACTATACAAGTGAATCAAAATCCTCTAATACAAAGGACATACCAAGGTCCAACGTGACTATCCAAGACATTCATTTACATGCCTCCGTGTTTTTATCACCCATGCAAAAAGTCAGGTTGATAGGACATCGGTAAGGGGACACTGATCGTCCGACAATAATGCGCCATTCAAGTGGGTACTGATATCCGATCAATCTGATTTTTTGCACGGCTGATGAACGAATTGAGACCTGTAAAGTGAACGGTACAAGTGAAATCATGTGGGTTCCATTTTGCATCACATGAGAGGATATCACACGATACGATCCACATTCATATACAAGCTGCCCAAAATTTTATTTTATTTTTTTTTATCCGAGCTGCCCAAAATTTGAAGTGGCAAAATTTGTTTCTTCTAAAAACTGAATTATGATTTCCACGTTTTGTATCCCCCGAGTATTCCAAGTAACAGAAATGAAGCTGCACAAAAATCAACAGATGCCCTGTTTATGACAGTTGACACTTTGGTCATTGTATTGCAGAAATTCTCCCCTTTTTCTTTCCTTTGAGTATTCAATTCTTGTCGGACGCCGATACTTTGCTGACACGTGTTTAACGCTCAAATGGAAAGTGTCCTAGTTTTGTTCAACTTAATCACATGAACACTCTGGTTATCCTCTAGAGCACACACGGGATATGATGGTTGATAGAAAATAATGACGTGTGAATGACCAAAGTGCCAAAGTTGGCCACATTTTGTTAGAAGACTTCTTGTGTATGAAGACATATGTGGTATTTTATTAGTATTAGAGCCTTATTTTTTAATTCTCTTTTCGAGTCATTTAAGCATGAGGCAATACGATACAAATTTGAAGATATTTTTCCTAATGTGTCCCAAATTGTTGTGTCCTCCCCATGTTGGAAACTTGTATGTAGGTGTCATGTTTTCAGTCGGGTCTTGTCAAGCGTTTGTGTCCATCGTACTTAGTTCATCAGCCTTGAAAGCCCAAGGCTAGGTCTTCTTAACCGGTTTCTCAACCATAAAGACCATGTTTGAGAAGCCTAAATCTCTCTCTCTCCTAAGCATTAAAAATTGCGTCAACTGAAGCTAAAACATCCTCTACTCAAACTATAATGGTGCTTTTCACAGCCTTGAAACAGCATAACAGTAAATTTCGATTGGGAGGTTCCTGAGTAAATGAAAATATGAAGGGAGGGGCCAACATAACCACGTCCGAACTGCTTTTGAGGATGGAAATTGTTTGGAGGAAGAGGGCCCACAATTTGAGCCACCTGTCTTCCCCTCCAAAATGAATGTGACGTGAAGTGCTTCTTACTGAAATATTTTCAAATACAAAGTACTGTTCATTCTTATTTTTTAAGGATTAACCATGGATGATTCTATTTGAACACAAAGAAGTTCTCTCTACACTTATAAAGCAAGATTCAGATTTTTTAATACTTCTCTCTGTGCCCAATAATTTTCCTACAATAACCCACAAACATTAAACCAAAATTATACTAGTTCTCTCTACACTCATGTTTGGTTGTTTTAACTCACCCTATGTTACACGGATCTCCCATTCTCGGGAGAGTACCCATGTCTACACAACACAACAAGGATCAGGTAAGGTATATGTGTTGGATACCTAATTTTATTCTAACATGGCTGGGTTATGAGATGAGACAAGACTCAGATGCGTAATTGAAAACGGAGAAGGAAAAGCTGAAGAAGAAGAAACAAGGTATAATACCTGCTGCGGAGGGATCCAGAAGCTCATCAGCAGATCAACCTTGACGAAGACAGATGGAAAAGATGAAGAACCAGGCAAGCAACAGACATCAAAGCCACAGAAAGAGGAAGCGAAACAGAGAGGGAGAGATTGTGAGTTGGTGTTTTTATTCAGAGACGGACAGAAAAGTCTCAAAAGTTATAACCATGTCTTCCAGCTCCAAAACATGCAGATGGATGGGCCTATGGTCTTCAATGAGAGCGACTTAGTGCATGCTTGATGGGCTGATAACTTATTGCATAAGTTAAAAGCATTAAACATCCAGGTGGGCTTTCAAATGGGCTTATCTCTCTATGTTTTACTAAACATATTGTGGGCTTCACATATCTGATTCACTATAACTAAGCGTGATTGAAACATGTCTACTTAGTTATTGAACTTGTTTCTTTTCTCAAAAACTTGAATACTGCATATAAGGTTCACATTTCATAAAATCAAAAGACCAAGTGTTAAAATGACATGAGAGAGAGAGAGAGAGAGAGAGCCTAACCAAATGGTGCCGGTGTTGGTGAGGGATGATTGACGGTCGGAGAGGTGAGTGGGACTTCTCTGGCAAGGTGATCAACTAATGTATGAGTGTTCTTTTTTTCATTTGCTAAGTACTAATGTATGAGTTGATACATCTTAGAGTTTGTCTCGGTCAATATATATCATCCTTAATTGCTTAGCAAAAAATATATATCATCCTTAATTTCCTAATTACTTGTTATATTCTGGAAATTCTGCTATTGCAATTTTACCCCAACTAAGAAGGTTTGGTTAGAGTTTCTGTAAATGCATATATATCGTGATCTTGCCTGTACCTTATATTTGAGGCATAGAATCATTTTGTGATAATCTCATTATCATATCCCTTTGTAATCTTCTATGTTAGGCATAAATTTCTAGGTTTTCTATATTTAAGCTTGTGTTAACATTGTAACCTAATTCAATCCAGAAATACCATTCAGTTTCTTCTCTGAAATGTGTCAGTTTTATCCACTTAAAATGTTTTTATAATTGCATTATTAACCCATAGTCTCTGAAAAGTGTAGTGTGCGTGTCTTTGGGGTGTTCAGGAATGCGCAACTGGAACTATTGGAAATAATCTGGACACTTTGAATCAGCTGTCGGACACGTTTCTGAAGCGTGTCTGCATTCCGGCAAAGTATCAGTGCTGCGTAGCTCATATATCCATATCCATGTATCATCTATTTTGACACTTTAAGTACCCAACCCTTAATTGTACACCCATATCCAATTCACGCACCCATCTACATGTAACATAGATCACACCTATCTCCATGCCCAACCCTTAGTTGTACACCCATATCCGATTCACGCACCCATCTACATGTAACATAGATCACACCTATCTCCATCGAGAATACGGTTCTAGGGTTAAACTCATCCCACCACTGCAACCTCATGGGTGCAGTGCCTCCACATTACCTTCGTCAGGGCCTCCCACGCATCTGCTATTATCTGCGTCTGACCATGATCGTTGTTGCTATTTATGTGTATTTTTAGGCTGTTTACAAAAATTTCCTTCTTTAGGGTTCAGCGCCGGGCTTGGTCAAGACTGTAAAGCAACTGTAAAGCAAAACTTCAACTAACTTTTCCCAGGACCACTATGATAATTTTTTCTAGAAACATTTTGTGGCTATAACATAGGATTTTTTTGGTTCAAATAGAATCACCTGTCAACTATTTAGCTACTCTACGTTCCTCCCACTTGTAATTATTATCAGAAAACAAGAGGATAGATACTTCCCTTCCTTCCTTTCTCCTTCCTACCTTTCCCTCCGAACATAAACTTCCATTCATTACCCTCCCATGCATCCAAACACAGTTTAAAAAAAGTATTGTCTTTCCACTCCAAGTAAAGCCCTGAACTACCCTTTTCAAATCCATTACTCATGCGGAAGGCAGCAGCGTCAACTTGCTTCTGACCACAAAACAAAAGATCATCAAACAAGAAAAACTAGGACGCTTACCAAAAAAACTAGGACAAGTTCATATGGGCCTTTTGGCCTTTTGGGTATAAGCTCTTATATGCTAAATGTACCTTCTGAGTATACCCACAATGAGGAGTATGGAGAGCAAATTTCATAATATAAGGTCAAGAGGGTATCAAAAGATCCTACATGAAGTAAGGCCACAATTAGAAGCATCTAATGGGAAAAAAAAAGAACATACTAACATTTGCCTCGCGCCTCGACATAATCCACTCCCACAACAGCATTGAAATGCCTTGATAGGATGATTATGATCACTGAAATCAATTCCGTAATCCTGCAATTCAAAACATATGGAAAATAATTAGTTGCAAGGATAAATCAAATTCAAGTGAAATAGCAAATAATTCGACCAAGCTACATTGCGCTACGACATAATGGAAAACATTCACTATGTAATTCATCAAGTACTCCAATGTCGTTTCAAGAAATACCATCCTCATCAGTGCAAATTCTAAAAACTCGCCCTCAGTTTCAAACAGCCAAACTTCCATTAGTTATGTTCCAACGATGTAACCAACAAAAGGGACAAGTAAACGACAACATTTTCAAACCTGAGATTAAAGTTATGGACTCCTTTAGTTCCACAATGAAGATCGACTTATTTCCCAATCAAGGGAAACTGAAGCAGCAAATAAGAAGCTTATGAAATACTAGAATTTAAGAGAAACCATTAACAGATAATTGAAACTACAGTTCTTTTTAGCAAGGTTTAAATTTCTAGGTTACACCACTATTTCTATCCAATCACTCGACAGTAACACGACAAAAGTAAACTCCCTATGGCAACTGTTAGAGCTTCTCTCACATCAGTTAATAATCACCTCCAAAACTAGTATATGAGCCTGGGCAGCCTCTCCACTCATTGCCAATTGGTTTTGAGTTGGATGCTTTAACATGGTATCAGAGCTAGGCTCTCGGAGGCTCTTGGACAAGACTCTATGTCATTAATGGTTGGTTCTCCCTTTGTTTGTCATTGATGGCTGATAGTTGTCGTATGTCTTGAATCATATGTTTACCGCACCGCATGCGAGTCAAGAGTCACACGTGCGGGAGAGTGTTAGAGTTTGTCCCACATCTGTTAATAATCACCTCCAAAACTAGTATATGAGTTTGGGCGGTCTCTCTATTAATTGCCAAATTGGTTTTTAGTTGGATGCTTTAACAGCTACTTTCAAAGCTTAATTTCTCCCTCCATCCCTCCCCTCACCAAGTTTTACTGACTCCCCCGTATAACGTTCTAGTGATCACGAATAATTACATTTCAATAGACTTCATATCTATCATCCACTTACCCATGTAAGTTCTTCCAGAGCATTCACTTTTCTTTTGGTAAAAAAAGCAAGCTGCAGAAAAGGAGCAAGGCCAACTTTAGATGTGGTTCACCGGAGGTAAGTTTGTATTAGTAGCCCCGAAACAAAGATATGCCTGTAAATATACAATGAATTGCTACACCCTTACATGATAATAATGCCGATCAGGGGTCTCCACTTCAACTGGGATCTCAAGCAAATTTGCATCAGAGCATCTAGAACAGACATGTAGTTATTAAAGGAGAAAAGAAGCTAAAACTACAACTTCTTAAGAAATAACAAGTCTAAAAAAAAAATACACAAATGACTAACAAAGGTCCCATCACTCTTTCAGTAAATGTGCCTGTAATTAGCAGATATAATTTATAGTTCAAGTAATGAATAAATTGTATGTCTTTCCCTGTGTGTCTGTGCAGTTCATGTTTGTATGAGTCTGAGCACTTTTTCACATATCCATGTGCGGGTATGTGATCCATTCAAGCTATCTGCCCTTGTAACATGAGAATTTAACTAGTATTGGAATGAAATCGGGGAATGAACTAGGTAGAACAGAAAAATTAAATAATAAGCTACTCATTACGCAACAATTGAAAAGTACCAAAAAAAAAAAAGTCTTTATGTCAATGGAAACAGGAAAATTCATATACTACTAGCCTTTCAAAATAGAGAACAACAAAGAAAAACACTAGATATAATTCCTTGTGGTTCCGTTAGTTGTTTGACGACCCAAAAATCAATTGCATTACGGAAACATGTTGAGGGGGACTAATGTACAATCAAGAAAGAAATAAGGAAAAGTAAACATACAAGCAAATTCAAAGCATCCCTACACCGGGCTAGAGGTTTCCCAGCGTATACCATGCATTACGGAAACATGTTGAGGGGGACTAATGTACAATCAAGAAAGAAATAAGGAAAAGTAAACGTACAAGAAAATTCAAAGCATCCCTACACCGGGCTAGAGGTTTCCCAGCATATACCATGCATTTCCATTCAATCATGCAGCTTTACCAATAACTGCAGTTGAAGTTGAAATTAATAATTTCTGGGCGCCCTTCATCAAATTTTGGCTAATTTCGTATTATTAGTATTTAAGATGGTTTTCATGCTTGAGGTCGATATGAAGAACAGTAAAAACCATGGGAGTTGTTATTTGACAAGACAGACTGCATTGACTGCAAGAGCTTGATTGTTTTGCTGAGTTTATAATGCAATATTTATTTCCATTTCCTTTGTGTTGGTATCCTAGGAATGAGGAGTTTCGGGCCCAAGTGAAGGAGAACATTTGAAAGAGCTTGCATGGTTGGAAATTGGAATAAAGAGACTATTTATTATATGGAAAGAAGTCATGCATTGTATCGAGTGAATCATTATCCATTTATCGTATGCGGTAAGTACAAGTAAATATGGGGAAAAGGGGGTATCTTCTGCTATGGTGTTTGACAAACTCTTTTTGCTCACTTGCTTCTACGTTTTCCTGTTTAAATGGCCTTCTCCGTCGCACCTCAAATTCTTGGGAGTTTTAAGTTTTTGAGGAATCTAAGTGACTGTGAAACTGAAGATTTATTTTTGTGGTTCCTTCGTTGGAAGTTCTGCTGGTGTCACCTTGTCAAATGCCTCTACTTGCATAAGGATTTGATAGACAGTGAAAAAACAATTTGCCCGTGCAAGTCAATGTGATTTAGGATGGTTGTACAATTGCTACGGGTTAAATTTTTTTCATGGAAGATGGTTCACAACAAGCTCAATATTATTCACAGGGTGCAAAAAAGAAATAACTACTACTTGCACCCTTAATGGTTTGTTGTGTGTAGGACACAGAAAATATGGGTTGTTTACCTTTTGCATTGCCCCAGGGTCATAATTTATGGTGGAGAGTGCTTCAGTTGTCAAAGGAAGATAGGAAAATTTGACTTTAAACGATTTTAGAGGATCTGATGCAGCCGACAAGGCTTGGGATCTTCGAATATGCATTTCTTCTTCCGGTTTTTTAGTCCACAAGTTAGATAGGAATGCCAGAAATTTTTAAATGGAAGACAAGAAGAAGATTATAAGACTAACTGGGGCAAAAATTATTTCTTTTCTTCTTGTAGGATTTCATGTCTTCTGGGGTACCGTCGTTTTTATTTCTCGACCGAGAGCTATTTGACACTTTGATCCAATTATGAAGTTTTTCATTTTTCTTTTGGACTGTTGAAAAATTGAAATCACTTGAACTCTTTCTTTCTTCATTTTCTTCATTTCAGTAAATTGGGTTGTCGAGCAAAAAGTGTATGCCTCATAATAAATCAAAGACCTTGAGAACAAATTTTCCTAGGCAAACATGTAATGAAAAAAAAAAAAAAATCTATAAATCCGCTAAGAGTATGGTCTCTTTTATAGATTGCTATTCGTTAAATTACTTTACCAATAATTGTGTCATTGTGTGTGCATGTGGTGTGTTGTTTCAAAATATGACTGTATAAATATATGAAGAAAACAAAATGAGAAATGAAATATGAAAATGGCTGCAAAAGAAAGATATGCATATTTCCGAATGAAACCCATAGGTAGTAGAAAATCATAGACAAGTATACTTACGTAAACTACCTGTGATTTATGAACCTCGCAACATTCCCATTAAATGTTGCATCCAGACAAAGTGCTTCTTCATCCTTCAAAAGTCCCTCAGAAGCCCAATCTGCATCTAGTATCACTGGGTATGTATGTCTCTCACTGCCACTGCTTTGCTGATTCCGCTCATATAATTCCATATTGGTCAAAATTTCCCCAGCATATTCACAGACAAAAGCACCTTTAGGCAAGTCCTGGAGGCTTCTAAGACCCCAGCCTTTACCCTCATTCGTCAAGAACACCTGAAACATGACTCAACTTGAAGAGCTAATGATGGTGCAGAAAAGAAGAGCTCGGAGAAGCATAATTTGAAGAGTCCAGGATATGTACATAAATAAATAATTGGCAGGCAGAATCAAGATCAAGCAAAAATGACCAGGAAAAATCAACTTTGATGCCCCCATTAGATACCTATCAATGGGGGAAGGTGAAGTTGAGAATAGAGCATCATTTCACGGAATTATATAACTTGAAAAAATGAGTACTGACCTCCAAGAAGCAAGCATAATTATTGTAGTAGGAAATGCACTGGTGGTGACACTAAGCTTATACTACTAAAATATGGGTGTGGGTCGGTGGGTTTGTAAATTGAGGCTTGAACTTGAGTCTCTTTGCTGTGGCAATGCCACAAGATTAAGAAGCACATACACTTCAAAGAAGGTGACGTGCCCGTGTTCAAGACGTGCCCAATACTCTCTTTTTCATGTCGAATTGAAATAAAAGATATTATTTGGACATGTGTCCGCCACTTCGTTTGCAACGTGTCTAACATTTTCTTAGGTGTCTATGACAGAAATTAACGCATAATTCTGACACTTCTTAGACGCTTACTAACATTTGACTACCAAAATTGTAGTTTGGCATATCACTATCTTAAACTTCTAGGGAAACTACTATTTATATGGCTGATCATATTTAAACTTCAGTTAAAATGCCAAGAGAAAAGCAAAGGCCGTTTAAGCATTTCTTGAGTCTTGTGTCCGTCTAAATATTTCTTTACTTCTTGTATCGTATTTTCTATTCAAATTTGGAACGCAAACTTATGCTAATCTGTATACGTAACTACATATAACCAATCGGCATGTCTGTCTCATGTTGTGTCCAGGTCCGTGTTCCGTGTGCCCGTGTCTGTATCCACACTTGTTAGCGGCTAGAGCAGTTGCGACATACCATAGAACAAAGCTGAGCTTCGGTAAAAATTCTTGGAGTCCAGCAACATACTAACTAAAATGAATACATGCCACTCTTCCAATCCTGATTCCGCACTAGTACAGAAGGAAGACCAGAAACAAAGAAAAAGCAATAGCACATAATGGCTCACCTGCAACTCACATGTAATACCTCGCTGCACAACTCTATTTCCACACAGCATGTCACAGCCACATTTTCTCCAACATTCTTTGATGAACTTTCTCACTAGATGGCCCTTGCATTTTTCAGGCATGTATTCATTCTTAGCCCTCTCTAATGGGCAATCGATGCAATGAACTTGATAATGCTCCCTAGGAGCTTCATTCATAGAAATACACTTCGTGAGAAATTCTTCTCTCAACAGGCCTTCGGATGTGTAGGCGAACTCTCCCCCAGTATCACCAGCACATTCACAAGGTACATGAGATGAAAGACAATCCCCCTTACAACTTGAACAGCAACCAGTATCAGCAATCCGAGCCAAGGCGAAATGGATATATGCATTCTGATAAACCGTGTTCTCCCGTATATAATTGAAATCTGGTAGCTGCTCATTCCCACTTTCATCAAGCAATGAAATCTTTACCTTTTCAGTCCCTTTCGTTATGTCAGCATAAAATTTATGAAAAGGCCGTTTCCTATCATGACTGGTAGCTTGAACAACCCGAAAACTATGTGAACCCTCCGGATTACCTGTAAGAGCAAAACAAACCCAAGGTAGCAAGTCAGATCTGAATAAAGGGCCTTGCTAACCACTGCAGGAAAAAGAATGCCAAGGTATATAGCACCTCGACACACTTTCAATTTATCCTGTCCTGAAGCACTTTTACGAATACCTATACAACTAATACCCATACCAGGGTTATCCACCACCTCTTGGGTGGTTATATCCCATGAATAAGCAATACTTTCCACCTATGTAACAGCAAATGCAACATCCATACAAGCTAGTTGTTAACTCCCTCAACAAAAGAAGGGGGAGGAGAGATAGAGAGAGAGAGGAAATGAGCAAGAATGAACAAATTTTAGATTTTTAGTTCATATGTAAACAATAATGCTAAACTTAGGCCTAACGTGGCTATTAGAATCATTACAAAGCTTTTCAATGAGCTTTAAATATTACCCTCATCTTTTTTTCCACTTACCAAACTAGAAGGATGCACCCTGAGCCAACATAAATCGAGTCTGTTTTCTACAAAATTAGAATGATGACACGCGTATGATTTCTACAACAATCACAGCAACGATGGAGACCAATAAACAGCGCATTCGGGGAAACCTTGGTACATGCCCACTTTCAAGGGAAATGGTGCAGGAGGAAGATGAAATCTCACAAAAAGGAAAAGTATACGTTATGGGTGATTGAAGTACAGGTTTGTTGGTTTCTTACTCGATTCCAGTAGCTGAGCATTTACATCCATATAGTCAGTCCTCTATTCCATTTGGGAATGCCACAAAATTTATGTCCATTTCGAAAAATGAGAGCAAAAAGTTTGTAACTTCCCATTTCCATTATAAATAGGGATAACATACTCATTATGAGAGAAATGGTGACAAATTAGGAAATCATGTTTGCGATTTGAATCCAAGTACATTAATTGCAATATCCCTTTTTGCCATAAGATTTTATGGGATTTTCCATTTTAGCAGGTTCATTTTAAGGAAATCCCATAAAATCAATTTATGGGAGATCTCATAAAATCATCCAGTTGATTTTATGGGATTTCCCATAAATCTTATGGCAAACTCAGTTGAAATTCTCATGAACTACCACAAATATGGGACGAAGGTAGTTTAATCCGCAGCAATAAACAATTAAATTGCAATAATCGGATAAGTGATAGAGGAGTCAAATCCAAAAGTCTGGCCTCTCCTTTCCAATTACGTAGCTGACTGATGTTCGACCATCAAATCCTAGTCAAAATATATCCAAAAATAAAGATGAAACTTTTTATTTTCTAATGTTTTTTTCAGGACAAAATGGTGTTTCATATAATACAGCGTGCTACGAAGGCACCTTACTCAATTTGAACAGCAATCCAGCAAAATATGCAAATAATGGAAATGCAGAAGATGATTATATAACATGCGAAATTAATGTCCCACATACGTGTCCAAAGTGTTTAGTATCAAACTCGCAATATTCATTCATTTTGAAGAAGCCATGTACCATACGTAATAATAAAACATGGATATTAAGGAAATAAGCCAACATTGAACAAGCACACAAACAAGCAGAATCATTGCATATGGTAATAACATGGTACATATGCACAAGTACCTGATTGGACCACAGTAGATGGTAATGCCAAGCGTGGTACGTCTTGAACAGCTTGCTTTCTTTTAGGCACCACAAAACCTTTACCAGGACAATCTTTCTGCGTATTCTCTCTCAGAATACGGTCAAAACTAGTTTCAACACTTCCCTGATTAGAATGCAAGGCAGATGATGCCCTCTCGGAAGATGACTTAATTACTTTGAAGGGCGAACCAGAGTTAGAAATAGGGTTAGAAATAGGGTCCTTCCCTTTGTGCATCTTTTCTCTCAGCATATGGTCAAAACCAGTTTCATCACTCCTCTTATTAGAATGCAAGGCTGATGATGCCCTCTCTGAAGATGACTTTATTACTTTGAGGGCCAAACCAGAGTTAGAAATGGGGTCCTTCCCTTTGTTTCTAAAAGCTGTGTGAAGGGAATGAAAACTAGATTCAGTTTTCTTATCTCTTGAACACGCTTGAGAGGACTCCATCAGTTTAGGAACAATTGAAGTCGGTGGTATTTCACTAGCTACTAGAGTCAACTTGGTATTCGAGCTATCCATTGTAGATGAAGCCTGATCTTCCAGCAGTTCCAAGTGTATTTTCTTCAATGGAGGTTCTGACCCATGACTCGCCATAGCATCTTTCTCCTTATCTTGCCTTTGCTAAAGAAAAGGTCATGGGATAAAATTTGCAAGGAAATCATTAACAACGAGAAAAGGAAGATAATAAGAGAAAGAAGCAATGAAAGGATCCTTGAAAACATAATAGTTAGTAAAAGAGTAAACCTTATCATCTGCATACTCAAATATAGCATCAGCAAGAGTTCGGTAGTTATCCTCCTCGATGAGTTCCCAATTCTTATTATACAGTTTCACAAGGTTAATGAGCACCGGTCTGACAGTTTCAGAAGGAATGCCCAAGTTCTTCATTGCTGCAAAGGCCTTTGAAACTCTTGGATCGGGTGCCATCAATTAATTATCCAAAAGCTATGAGGAACCTCAAGTTAACAGCAATTCAGTAGCTACTAGCACAAATAAAATTAGTACAACGTTTGTCAGTCTTGCAGGATTGACCACGAAAGAAAAAAAAAAAAAAGTAAGACAAGATTAGTTCAAGAGAAGCAAGCAAGTCCTATTTGTTACAGGAACCAATAATGGAAATAGAGCTGTCGATAACTCCCATTCTTTACGTCCTCTATCTGATATTTATACAGTTCGTGAACATAAAGGGCACAAAAGTCATTCCAAAGAAATGCAAACATTACACACCAATAATGGAAAAATAGCTGTCGATAACTCCCATTCTTTATGTCCTTTATCTGATATTTATACAGTACGTGAACATAAAGGGTACAAAAGTCATTCCAAAGTAATAGATCACAAGGATGTGATTCAAAGAAGAGAATTAACCGTCTGTGCTTGTTCTCGTCTTCTGTTAATTTCTATTTAAGGGGAAAAACTCAATGCTGGTCCTGTTCCACAACTAACAGCAGTTAAGACGATATTGAAAACTTTGGCCTATCTGTAACCTGAAAAGGGAAAAAAGGTAGTTTAAAGAACTAATTAAGCAGCTTGGCCCATTGGGCACACAGTACAGTACCATCAAAATTTCATATACATGGGACACGCGTTTCCATATATTTGAATTTTAGGTGCTGCAACTTGTTTGCTAGGAACCTCTTCTTTAGTTCTTTTACAGTTCCTTTACATCCTTCTCTTTCACCTTTTCACTTTCTTCAACTCCATTGATCTCTTCATTTTGCTTGCTCTCTAGTCCACCTTCAAATTTGGTTTAGTCAAGTTGTATGATTACAGTGGAATGGTACTCCACACCTTCAATTAGGAGTCTTCAAGATCACACGCTTTCTTTTCTAAACTCTTCTTTTCCGAAACACTGAACTCTATACTTCTTCGGTAACAACTTACCAATGAGTTTGGAGACCGTACTGCCAATCAACTTCCAAACATGACGAGAAGACCTAGATTGTCCAATATTCATCCAACCCTTTGAATGTATCGCCTTCGCTAGACCTTTTAGCGCCATTTCCTCTTTTAGGCAACCACTATTTGGCTCGCCTCCGACCACATCGAATCATAGAACAAAGATCAGTCTCTTGAAATTAGAAAACATCGACTTCTCAACCAAAATTACATTTTTTATTCCATTGTCATCAAACGATGATCTATCACCAAGGAGAGAAGTGAGAAGAAAACTGCAATACACCTATAATACACATCGCTACCTTTCAAACACACTTACGGAGAGAAGTGAAGAAGGAGACAACACATTGTTTGCAGAATACACATACAACACATATCACTACCTCTCACTTCACTCTTAATCCAGTTTGTCCTACACTTCTTTCTACCTCTCTCTAGTAAATGACTATAGTACATATGTATTGTTAGGTTCCCAGCAACATCAACCAAGTCATATCATGTGTACATGAATCACAACATTTACAAACATGAATATTTCCGTGTGAATCACACCATGTATGTATCATGTTCTATACAAGATATCTTAACAAAACAACAACAATACACCCATAATTCCCAACAAATAGGAGTATGGGCTGAGAAGGACTAAACCAGACCTACTCTTTGGCAATATATGCACAAAGTGATTGCTTTTAATATACACAAAGCAATATACAGAACTCAATGACATAAGAATTTTTCTTGAAAAAATTGCATTTTTTTTAAGTTCTCGTTTTGCAGCCTGAGCAAGCATTTTGGGACAGGGGGAGTAATGAATATTTTCACATGACTCTTTAATCAACCCATGAATTACACTATGCATAGCATGTGTCCACACAATTCAATAAACCTATCCTTATTATCGGATTAAACATACTTACTTAAAGAAATGCATACATGAACACCCAGCAAATAACTAAAATTAAATGATAGCATTCATAAATACCTTCATCCACCATACCAATCTTAAGATATTCCCGTATTCAAACTGAAACAATATGTATCTCACACCTATTAATTGCATCCCTCTAGAGTTTAAGTTTTAGGATTCTAAGACTTGAAACTCGTGATTTTCTTATGAGTCGAATTCCCTGCGGTCTACTACGCAGAACGTGCAAATACTGCAGGTTTTATTGAATTCTTGCGACATTGTTAAGTTTGTGTCCTAATTTTTCTTACTCTTTTTCATTTTGAAAAATGACATGGTGGCATGTTGGTTTATTGGAAATGCTCACAGTTAATGTTAACCAATAGTGGCAAAACAGTAGCACAAGAAACTTGAAATAATAAAACTTGAGAGTAAGCCAAGGCCAGATTTGCCTCCTAAATGTCCCATAAAGACCACAAATTTGAGAGGACTAAAATGACCATTCAGAGGCAGTATTCTCAAGCTACAAACCTCTACTAAAGTGGTGATAGAGCAAATACTCCCGCTGTTTCTTAATTTTAGTCCATCTTTCCATTTTGGAATGTCTCAAAACACGTGTCCACCTTGAAAAATAAAAGCCAAAATCTTTGTAACTTACCAAAAAAAATCCATCATAAGTAGGTTCGAAAACTTTCAAGGATTGGTATCGGAGAGACAATTTTGGTAATAAGTACCTTCTGATTTGACTTAAAGTGCATGAAATGCATGTCCCTTAAAAAATTACTCCCTTCATCCCAAAATTTTAGCCCTTTTTGGAAATCCAACTTTTTAAAGGGAACAGAGACGTTATTGTTTCTAATAAATAAATTCCCAAAATAACCCTCGTTTTTTAAAATGCAATGATTGCTTGCTTAACTCTAATTCATTTTCCCTCCACTTTTTTATTTGAACTTTAATATGAGAATGATGAAAGGCAAACAAGGAAATAGCTCGATTTTTTCTCATTGACTAGTCAAAATGGATACCAATTGAGGGACATCCCAAAAAGGAAAGATGCACGAAAATTGTGGGACGGAGGGAGTACAAGAATTTAGAAAAGTCACTAAAAATGTGGAATGGTGGGAGTAGAAACTTATTCTTAGTTTTGAGCTCATGTTTCCTAAAATAATTACTCCCTCCATTCCTTTTTAAGTGTGAGCTTCGTAATTCTAACTTAGTAAGAAAGCATCATCATTACACTTTACACATCAACTTTTACATTCAATTTCCACTATTGCCCTTGATGGAGATATCATCATTAAACTTTATTTGACTACTCAAAATGGATAACAATTGTGGGACATCCCAAAGAGGAAAGATGCACGAAAATTGTGGGACGGAGGGAGTACAAGAATTTAGAAAAGGGACTAAAAAAGTGGAATGGTGGGAGTAGTAACTTATCTTTAGTTTTGAGCTCATCTTTCCAGCGATCCATAAAATATCCCCCCCCCCGGGTTCCTTTTTAAGTGTGAGCTTCGTAATTTCAACTTATTAAGAAATATCATCATTACACCTTTCACATCAACTTTTACATTCACTTTCCGCTATTGCCCTTGATGGAGACATCATCATTAAAATTTACACACTAACTTTTTAAAAAGGAATATACTTTTAAGGCCCAAATAGGAAATGTACCAACTTTTACCCACTAATTTTTCAACATCACACTTATTTAGGAACGACCCAAAATAGAATACACTACTCTTTATAAGGAACGGAGAGAGTATAAAACTGTCTACGAATATGTATGGAAAAACATCATAATTTATGCTACCACATAAGAGGCCAATGATTTCTGATAGGATTCCCAATAGCCAGAGGGCTTATACCAATATTGGGAGAGACAGAACCATACATGATCAGCCCTACAAGGATCATACTTCATAAACTGATTGAGGATACTCTAGCATGCAATGAATCCTAAAGCTTGAAAAGAATAGGGACTCAATAGATCACATACTTGCCCTGGAGGGTGCCAAGGATCAAACGAGAGGAAAGCTTCATTCCAATTGCCAATGGAATGCTTCACAAAAGGCCTTGTGATGGAGGGAAGCCTATGACAAGCGAAACCATTTGTAAAAGACAATTATTAACAAGTCTGAACAAGATATACTCTGTGAACAAACAAGGGATATGAGATAAATTTCGTTTTTTAATTAATCAAAATCAACCAACCGAAGCCCTAAACTTACATCCTTATTTGCAAAGTTTACCTTATAAATACTTAGAAGGAAGTAAAATAATGAAAAGCTAAATATAAGTCTTGGAGAACAAGGAAACAATTAAAAAATGAAATAGAATCAATTTAGCAAAGAAAACTTAATATTCTACACAATTTATGCTAAAACGAGAAGATTCCTAATAGTAAAATACTAATTTTTCAAAATCATAAACTAAAATTCATGTATTAAAGTGAATAATGATTGGAGCAAAGTGAAGAAGTATAGATGAAATACGTACACATAGAGATTCGTGATTTGGAATAGTTAAAATCTCAACATTCACTTCTTGATTAAAAAAATACTAATTCCATCCGAAAATATATATTGAAAACAACAACGGTGTTCTTGGTAGACGAGAAAAACGAGAGTACAAAATGAAGGCATAAACCATCTTACCGAAAAGTTGCGTCAATGCCTAAAGGCTGCGGGCTCGCCCTTCTCTCCCGAGAGAGAGAGAGAGAGAGAGACGGAGCACGGCGGCCTTAGAAGACGAGAGAGGGTGATTCCAGAGAGAAGGGGAGATGGCGAGCGTGCTCCTCAAGAAATGCACCTGGTGCCCTCCGGCTACTACCTCGCCCAACTCAGCTAGATTTTTTTAGGGTTTGGAATATATATTTTAGTAGGGGTGAGCATGCTTGACACGAAAGTGAACAATGTTAGACACGAAAAATAAAATAAATTTACGTGATTGAGCTAAAAGTAAATATTTTAATGAGTAATTTTATACATTAGAAATTAGTTCAATGAATTATCAAAGTACAAAAAAACTTGGGTAAAAGTATAACTTTCTGATATGACATGACAACACGAACCCAATAACATGACACGAAAGATTTAGTGAGTTGAAAAATGTTGTCCACCCCTAATACTTAGGCGTATTGAGTTGTGTTGAGTTGAGTTTTTAAACCTATTTATTAACAAAAATGATAGGTACACTCCCTGACTCCCTGAGAGCCACTCCCAGCCACACCCTCTCTCACATGGGGTGTGGTCCCCAGATCTGGGCCCCACACCCCATATGAGAGAGAGTGTAGCTGGGAGTGGCTCCCAGGAAGTGAATATATCGCCGTTCATTTATTAAATAGTTTTGGCTTGTGGATATCTTTTAAAATCAAGTCTACCAGATTAAAATAGTTTGGGCAGTATTTTTTAAAAGCAAACTCAGCCCAAACCGGTCTGTTATGATATTGATGTTCATTATATATTTATATACCATTTTAGAGTACTAAGAATGAGAAACAAAAAAATCACTACCATATATATACACTATGTATATATTTTTTAAAACATATATACCTATATTTCTTGGTTTTTTAATAACAATTATTATTATCGTTGTAAAGTCTAATTTATAATAGTGGGTATGATTAATGTATATGCAAGTATATGCCAAGTATTACTCTCATAGTCTCTTTTTAGGTGTATTGCTTCGTAAATTCAACTTATTAAATAAATATCGTTATTACTCATTTCACATTTACTTTTACCTCCATTTTTTAAACAATAATGGGTATCTTTATTACATTAGCTAAAACTTATTTGTTCTTGTTCATTTCTATCCTTCACATTAATTTTTAGTTCCATTTTTCCAAAATTAGATCCACTTTAACCTATTAACTCTTTACCCATTAAATTTTCAAAACACACTTTTATTAAAGTACAATCCAAAATGGAATACTCAGTATTAAAAGGGACGGAGGGAGTATAATTTTTAAAAAAATAAATTGACTAGTTTGGCAGGCTTGGGAAATAAAGGTTTGAGAACATTAAATGAAGCCCCTATTATTAATGAGCCTGACTTAGGCATGCACAAGTTTGTAATTATCTAGTATAAACTCGGTCCGAACTGGTCCGGCCCAACATATGTGTACCTCTACCTTGAAGGGCTTGTTTGGATTGCGGGAATCTTGATAACACAAGGCATATGCATTATAGGGGTGTTTTGGAGACTCCATTTTTAGTTTCTCTCATTTTACATTTTGTTTTTTGGATTATGGACAGAATGTATTTTTCAATTTGTAGAATGTTTGGAAGATCTATGGACTACATTTTGCAACATGAGTAGTGTTTGGAAAATTTGTGCAAAATACATTATGTAGGTCATTTATGTTAACCAAAAGGAGGAAAGTGAAAAAATGAAAATTCTAAAAACTTCTCTATCCCTTCTTATGGCTTTTGCTCTCTAACATCATAAAATCAACAATGCATTTATCCAAACACCCTCTAAATTTATCAGGAATCAAATTCCAAGTAATTCATATAATAAATATTATTATGAAAGGTTATCAGAGCCAATAATCACTTTTTCTTTGCTCTATTCCTAACATGTGAAACTTCTCAACCCTCCTTAAATTCTCACCATTTAACTGAGCCTACAGGTTCGATCTAGGGGCAGACTTACCACGGGACACTCAATTTTTTTTTTTAAGGGTGAAGAGATAAAAATATATTAATCAAAATCACCGGCCAAAAAATCGGCAAACAATACAACCAAAACAAAAACCACCAGCCCTCAAAATCGCCGTCCAAAACTATAACAAAAAAAATGCAAAAAAAAAAAAAAAAAAAAAAGAGCAGAAAAAAAAAAACACTGAGCAAATTGCCGGCGCTATCATCCGCTGCCGTCGTTGTCAAGAGTCCGTTCCGGTATGGGCACTCAATTTCATATACTAACTTTTTTGTTAAGCTTCTCTCTGATTCGATTGAAGACTACATAGTGTAATTCACATATATTTGGATGCCTTCTCAATGATTTATATTGTAGAGATGCTCAAATAATTTCCAACACAAAAATTAAACTTGATCTCCAACAATAGTGTCTCAGAGAAGGAAGAAGTTGCCGATTTCGTGAAGACTAGGGTCGTTTTTGGATTAAAGGCAAATTTGATCTAAAGGAGTATTCCATTGATGACAAAATGTGTCTAGTAGAAAATGAAGAAGATCTCCATGAAAATGGATTACACCCTTTTGATTGGCCCATTTCCGGGCTTTTCGGAGGTCTACTTTGGTGATTCAAACTGTTTATGTTTTAGAATTTGTCGAGAACGTCAATTACGCCACAAATTAAATTGATCTAATACTGGTTGAGATGACTTAAAAACACATTTGTTTTAAAGCATACCAAGATTACAACACTGAATCGGAACCCGTTTAAAACCCGTTAATTATTAGAAGACAAATGCGTTCCAAAATCATATCAACCAATATCCGATCAAGTTTATTTTTGGCGTGGTAACTGTTCTAGGCGAGCTCTAAAATGTGAATGGATATCATCAAAATGGACCTCAAAAGGGTCCACAAATGGGCCAACTAGACGGTCCAGCCCGTTTTCATAGACTGGAGAGGAGTTGAATCCAGTGCAAACTAGGAGTCTCATAATTTAATGGCTTTGTATGTACTTATTGGCTGTTATACAATGATTTACTGGTCTTTTTCTCCCTTCTCTTTTGGGATGGTTTGGTTAACATTTGATCTTCTTAGCCATTGACCCAACTATATCCTTTTGCCGAGAAAAATAGTGTAGTTTGGCTGTCTATTTTTTCTCAATAAAATTATTTCAATAAAGTGATTGACAATGTCAGATGATTATAAACTTTTACGAGGACACCCATCAATATTCTGCAAGAATTTCGGAAACAAATCATAGACAATACATACACATACATGTGTTGCCAATGCTGAGTCTATAGCTTAAACTTTGAATAGAAGTGAAGGGGCGTCCACGGTTCGGTTCCGGATTTTATCTGAATTGATGGTAACGGATTTATGTTTTCAAGATCCGGAACCATCCGTGGATAATATACGGATGGATCGGTTCGGTTCCGGATTTGATGGATCGGTTCCGGATGAATTTGACGGATTGGACTATGACAAATGGTCCTTTAACTTGGGCAAATTTAGAAAATTTTTCAATCATATTTCTAGCCCATTTTCCGGCCCAATCATTTTTCAAGCCTATTTTTTCATCCCATTTGGGAGAATCAATGCCGTAAACTTAAACCTCCACAACCCATCACATTTTTATAGCACAAAATTAGCAGCAACATCCTCCAAAATCCAAATCACACATCCATGAGCAGCAGCAGCAACACTACACAAACTCAGCATCACTTTAACACAAAATCAGCATTTTATAGCACAAAGGGAGAGAATAGACATACCGAAACAAAGTCCACTGATATACGATTATAATTTTCTATTTCTTACTTGTGAAGGAACAATGGACCATTGTAGCACCAATCAAAGCAATGTATATATCAAAATCAGAAGTTGAAGGACACTGATGGATTTCTTCTCAAATACCCAAAACAGAAAGAGATACATGCAGATACATACGTATACACATATTGAGAGAGAGAGAGAGAGTCGTACCAGATTATGAAAAGAACTAGGAGAGTACACGATCAGTCGATCACGATCTGGAGAACTAGGGTCTAGGAGAATACACGATCAAGATCTGGAGAACTAGGAGAGTCGTACCAGTCTTCCAGTGTATTTGTTCACTGTTCCCGATCTGGAGTAGTTCACTGTTCAGTCGTACGACAGCAAAAGAGGAGAGGGAGGGAGGGAGAGAGGCGCCCCATGGATGTCGATTGTCGGATGATTTGTGTGGGAGGCGGAGAGAATGAGTGAGACTGTGAGACTTTGAACATTGAGAGTGATTACTGATTTAGGATTTTGGCCGGCTCTAGTGGAGTATTGGGTAAAGTAACATGGGTAATGTGTTGGAGTCTGGGATACACGATTACACTTTTTTATTTTATTTTTTTCTTTTTGGCAACAGGCGGTTCGGTTTTAACCAGAACCAAACCAAATCCGATCCGGAACCGTAAAATTGGCAGCCTCAAGAACTGTTACCCATCCATACATACCTGCGGTGGATTAACGGATGGTTCGGATTGGGCGGATCGGATGATCCGCTGGGCACCCCAAGACTGAGTAACCAGTATTAAAGTTTCAATTCTTTTTTTTTTTTTTTTTTGTAAATAAAGTTTCAATTCTGCATGGAAGTAAACCGGTAACATCATATTATGAGCCACAAGTTCCGAATGGTGGATCCAACCAAAAGTTGTAGAGCCACGAGACACCTTAATTACATTTTTGCGCATTGGTTAGCTGATCCAAAACTTTATGCAATCTTTTTCAGAGAAGAATGTTGCCAAACTTACGCTATGCCGTCGAACAACGACACGTAAAGCCGTGAGAGCCCAGCGCAAAGCAGTAAAAGTCATTCAAGTTCGGGATGAATGAAAATTTTCTTTGCCAATAAAAAAAAAAAAAAGAGTTCGCGAAGAAATTGTTGCTGAACTGCACGAATCACAAATGTAAACTAGGCAATCACAGATATAGATACATGGAAAAAGAAGTACAGACAAACTGAAACACAAAAAGGCTACTAAAGAGAGGAATATTATCTGTTCCTCAGCAATCTTCTATGCCCACTTTTAGCTGCTGCTTTGTTTCCTATGTGAATTGTGATGCAGGACAACAAAGAGAGAGAGGAAGAGAGGAGGGGGAGGTACTGGGAAACAGGGTGTGTCCTGTCCGGGAAGGGAAGACATGCACGCTGACCCGCTCTGGGCCATCGGGCTCATCAATCAATGGCGTAGATCTGCTCGGACCCAAACAGATTTGCACCGTCCGTCACCGCTGTTGATCTCCGAGCACGAGGTACATAAGGGTCAAAACCCTAACTCTCTCGTTAATCAAAGTCTGACAACTAGTACATCGTTAAACCTCTTATTTATAGATTTATAATCCTAATGGAAATAAAAACAACCTAATTGACTCGTAAACCTAATAAAAATGAAAGGAAACAATAAAATAACCCAATTGAACATTAAAAAGCCTCCTACCACTGGTAATTAAAATAACCAAATTCTTATATAACAATGATACTTATTAAGATCCTACTAAATCATAGTATTATTTATTTTCCGCAGCACCATGTTTCTTGCTCTTGGCTTTGTTGGCCGCCTTCACACGGCGCTTCTTCTCGTTGGCATCAACCCACACATAGTCAGATGGTATGTGGAACGGGTCAGTCTCATCCCTGAAGCTTCGGCTTCCACTGTCGTTCGATTGCGCACCTCCGCTCCCTCTCATCCACGAAACCCATGACGTGGACCCTTCTTTTTCGTTAGACTTGTCATCTTCAAAATGTGTAGGGCTGGAGAGAGGCGTCGAGAACTCTTCCGTTGATTGGAGCTCCTCAAACTTTGTAAAAGTAACAAGTACCCTAACGGTTGGAATGATAGGGATAGCAACCTGCAGTGGAGGAAGCAAGTAATTATTTTCTTGTGGAAAGTGGCAAAGCTTGACTACATTAACGAACGAAACCAAACTAAGCCTCGAGTCTCAATAAAGTCAGGTTGGTTTGCTAGAATTCAGTAAAAGGGATGACAAAGAAAAGAATAAATAAACAGATGAACTGTGTGAATCATGATAATGAAATTACAGAACATTCGTTCCTAATATCAATTTTAATGATCCAGAATCTAGCTTACTACATGCATACAAATAACTGAATGCCACACCGGTCCTGATTAACATGCCAAAAGGGAGGCATAAAGTTTCAACATCTGCGAAACGTGGTATAAGTTCCAGCTGTTATGACTCATGAGCTGTGCTTCATGGATTCTTGTAAACAAGTGAAGCATAATTTGGTAAGGGTGTGGGAAATCACATGTGATTTCTATAAGTAACCAGTAACATCTTAAATAAAAAAAAAGTTAACCATCTACGAAATTAGTTCACATAACCACCTGGGAAAGCTAGTATGCCATGCTCCAACCATTTTTTTTTTTTTTGGGCTCAGACATCATCCAACCATTTTGAACAAAATAATGAGCACCCCCGAAACAGAAAAAAAAAAAAAAAATATATATATATATATATATATATATATAAGGGACCGCAATTGCAACCGTAAGCCCTCGACAAATCCATTGAACACACCAAAAAGAGAATTTAAGAGAGAATAAACTCAATCCTGAAGATTGCAAAGAGAACTAGTTCCAGAAAAGGACAATGCAAGATAAGGTAGTTTTGAAGAACAGTAAATGTCATTTTCTTTTTTTTTGATCGGCAAACCATCATTTTCTTTTGGTTACTACATTAAAGTAAACCAAGAAGATCACAACCTCTGTACCCCAAGAGTATAATCACTACCAATAATTGCAGTACAATATCAAATATTATGTGGTCAATTGTCCAACTCTTCTAGATTAAGATCCAATTCATTGCTGCTGTAGTGGGGGTATTAATCTTCTACAATTGCTATCTACAATATACTCATTTCTGGCTGGAATTAATTAGGTGTGGTGAGTAGACAAGCAAAAGGCTCTGCTAAAGATGAGAGGGAACGATAGGCTAAGAAGCACGGACCCGTATTGGACACCACACTCATACTCAGGCACATGCCTGATACTTTTTCTTTTCGTGTCCCCTATCAGAAAATAAAAATAACAATTCAGACACGTATACGGCACCCTTTCTGCAACATATCCAACAGTTCTTTGGTGTCTATGACTCAGAAATAAATGTGATTCACACACCCTACAGCAAGAGAGGCAGTTGCAGAAATACTTCGGTATGTGAACCGAGAAAGTTGCTAGCAAGTGTAATAAGAAAAAAAATAGTAATACTGAAATACAGAATCAAGAGTAAGAAATTGTTCACTAATTCCTGTCTGAACTCTTAATTGCATTATCAGTGTTCCCATTTCGACTTCTTCCCAGTCATAAGATTGTATTGGTTACAGAAATTTCTCAACTACCACAGAGTTTGCACATTTCAGTCACAACCTGGAGTTAATAAGACAAACTGGCAATAAGAATAATCTCTTCATTTCTCCGATTTCTAACTCAGGAAACCCCAGTTTCAAATCTGTAACACCAATAAAGTAGTGTTCAAAAGAAGAAAATGCAACAAAACTGAAGATGCAGTTTCCAACTGTACTTTTTTTTTGCTCTTGTCAACCATTGCTTGTTAGTTTGTTCAAATGATTGGTGTTACAATGTAGTCATAGTATCTGTCTCAACTTTTTATTCCCTTTAACTGAAACTAGTAAATTTAAACCAAAATAATATCTATTTTTTGGTATGTAAGTCTTGCTGTAGTGTAACATGTTACCTCCTCATAACATACAGTTCAAGAATAATAAATTACTTCCCCATAAACTCCAAGGGACTCAATCAAAAATAACTATTCCCCGGCCAATTTCCCTGTCTCACTACACAACAATTACAGAAGTCATTTAGTCCCCAATCATTGGGGGTATGGGCGGGGAATGATTGAAGACAAACCTAACCTTTGGCAATATGCACAAAGTGGATGCGCTCAGAATACCACAGAGGAGCTACAGGGACGTTTTGCTGCAGATCCATGCCCCAAATCAAAGCCAAAAGGCATTAGAGACCCAAATTAATTTCTATACTCATTACCATGCTTCCTTCATTCACGGTCCAGAGCATAGTTTTCACAATTCGATTCACGATTCGATTCACGATTCATGTAAAAACGATACGAATCTATAGTTGAATCAAGCTTTATTAGAATCGGTAGTGAATCATACGATTCACGGTTCGATTAGCGATTCGATTCACGATTCATGCAAAAACGACACGAATCTATAAGTGAATCGAGGTTTCTCACAATTATTACATTCAACTAACGTGAATTCACTTTAGCGGTTTTACCTTAATTTTGCCATAAGAACTAGTTTTGTACCTATTAGGCTACAAAATTTTATTGGCTGTGTTCGTTTCCCAGTTATAGTTTAGTTTTAGTTTTGATGACATCATCATTACCCTCATTTCTCTATCTCTCTCCACTCATTACACCTTTTGACATCATCAAAACTAAACTAAACTACCAAACGAACACAGCCATTGTTATTTGTTGTAAGGCCAAGCTTTCATTTTTATAATGAATATTTATATCTATATGCATATATCCATTTTATTAAAGTATTTAGTTTCATGTATAAATATTTATTCTTTCCTACTAGACCATGTAATCATCAGTTTATGGCAGAAAAAAAACTTCAATACTGATTTAAGCCTAAATTTGTCAATTTTACAATGTGTCTTTATTATGCAAGTGCATAGACACATTTTTCAAGTATTTTTGACACTTAGACCGAATTGTTACGATTCACGATTCGATTTGATTCACGATTCAAAAAAGGGTCAATTTGATTCTCGATTCGATTCGCGATTTGACAACTATGGTCCAGAGCATCTCACTATTTCCCTGTCTCACTCATTTTTTATAATTTTTTCCAAAATAGGTCTACCCTAGATCTTATGGACTTGCCCCTTGTTAATAAACTTAACAAGAGAAGGTAAACCAAGGACCAAAATGTCAGCAATCGACAGACCCTTATATTATTTCACAACAGAAGGTCAGGTTTCTACGTCCAATCAAGAGAAATAAATTAAGATTTAAACTGAGGTTTCGTTTCACAAATAAAGATTTCAACCAAAATTAACAAGAAAAGAAGTTTATCATCACATTTTAACTTGATCATCGAGGTAGCACACAACATTATGTTAAATCCCAAGTCTAACATTGGTTCTGATTTAAATTTAAAAAAAAAAAAAGCAATTACCTTTGGGAAAGTGATTTCTCTTAACTAGGGCTCTTGTCTTTACTTATGTTACAACTGGCAAGATTAGATAGGGCAAATTACTCGAAATCAATTTATTTGGACTTGGATGATTTAAAACTACGTTATTATTCTTAACTACGATGAGCAAAACTATAACATAATACCATCTATGAAATGTAGCCTCAAGCCGTTTACATTGTTGAACATTGTTGAAGCAACATGTGCTCACAAATAAAGGTAGCTTTGGCATGAGGCACTTCGGTGAAATAATACTAAACAAATTATACTATTTTCCAAAGGAACAAGATTTCATTCTTTTTAAATCCCAAGATTCAAATCACAAGCAGTTGCGTGCAAAACAATATCCGAGTTGCCTATGAAAGAGAGTCACAGTAAACTTTCTGCTTCTAAGAAATAAGTTCACGAGCCATTAGTCCTGCTTACTATAAAAAAATTAAATCCATGACATATTAAATTTAAAGGTATAACCTGGTGAAGAATAGGAAGCGCTGCCAACATATCCTACTGGATTAACACAACTGGTTTAAGGTAATTTACAAATTACTAATCATTTTACGATTAAGGTAGAAGTATATCAAAGAGAGATAATTCTTGAAAGAGACCATGCTATTTAAAATCTTAAGTAGAAACAGCCCAGCAAAGTTGTAATTGTTCGTCAGGTGATTCAGCCAGCGCAAAGAAAGAGTGAGCCCACCAAATAAAGTACTGTACGTTCAAACTTATGCACAAGATAGTTGGATGCACTTGAGTATACTCAGTAGGTCCCACTCCTTGCATCTAGGGATTAGAAACTAAAGCAAGTTCAAACTGGTAAATATGGAGCTTTCTCTTAGTGACAGGAACCAAGCATCATAAGTGTATATATTGATGAAACAAGAAAATAGAACCATACCAGAGAGAAGAAAGGATAGGAAAGAACATATAAAACAAACAGAATCAAACCTGCAAAAGAAAGAAAGTTCACAAGTTACCTTAATGGGAAATGTTCCACGAGGTAGTTTAGTAGTTAAAAGTTCCCTTAGTCTTCTAATCGCTTTCACTTTGTTGGCTAAGATGTCAAGTAAAGGTAAGAGCTCTTCCGTCTTCAAAGGGAAATCGGGTGTCAACCACAAAACAGGCCTTAACCCCTTTTTGTACTCACTCTCTTCCTTAGACTCACTGGCGGCCCCTTTCTTTTTCTTCTTTTTGTTGCCTTTATCTTTGCTCTTTTTAGCATCCCCAAAATCCTCCCTGGCAAACTCAGAGGAAATTCTTTGACTACTATTGGCTCGCTGGTTGCTACCTTCTGGCGCCAAATTTGAGAACTTCTTTGGTACTTTCGAGTCCTCGCGATCATCACCTCCATGTTTTGAACTTTTCTTCTTCCAGCCAAACCAAGTCTTCTTCTCTTTCACACTACCATTGGGTTCACAACTATCAAAGGAACCACCATCAACATTTTCATGGGAATCCTGAACCCCGTGTTCCTCATCCTCGCTAAGAACATCTGACTTTCCTTTGCGAAGTGCAGAATCTAACTGCATCCTTTCTTCGGCTGTTAATACATCACCATACTCACCTCCGTTTCCTAGTTTCTCATCATCATCCACAGAAAATAATTCCTCATCAGTCATGGCACCAGGGACCCGCCTTGACCTAACACTCACCATTACATGAAGCATATCGTAGACCTTGGCCTTCCAATTTCCAACCATCTCAGTTCTCTCCTGTCGCCTCCAATTTAGATGCGAAACCAGCTCAGCCTGAGTAACATCGATACCAGGCCTATACATGTTTGTCTTAGACATCAGGGCCACTTCCTGTGCAACTTCGGCTTCTGTCGGCTGAACACCAGCTCCTTCCAAAGAATTTATTATTTCTTTCTCTTTATGAGAAAGCAAAATCAAAGATCCAGGAGGTAAAGATACACTCGCATCCTCAGAAGAATATCCGTCTCCAAGGAAGAGGAAAGTCCGATCAGACCGCTGAATCCGGAACCCATCAAAGCCATCAAGCGTCATATCAGCACGGAGATTGGAACCGCGCTTCCAAATTCGGTAAGTGTCTGACGGGGCAATGCGACCAATGAATGGAATGACAGAGCTCTCAAAATGGAAGTTGATCTCCATATAGAAATCGCGAATTCGAGCAACCGAAGCAACAATGCGAGGTAGTCTCCGGCACCATTTAGCCCAAGAAAGAACCTGGTAATGGCGAGCAATGATCATAGCAATATTTTCCTCTCTGGCGCAAACCGCTTCTTGCAGAGCCCCCCAGCCTTTCTCATTCTGGAGACTCCAATCGGCACCTGCTGCCATTAAAATCTCAGCAGAGATCGGATCCCTAAGACGCACTGCAAGATGCAGCGGGGTCTCACGGCCAATAACATCTCTCCGATCAATAACTGCGGATACAGCATCAGCTTGGAGCTCTGCAGCAAGAGATTCTTCCTCGGTGTTAACTTCACCGGCCTTTGCCAGCCGAGGAAGGGTTGAGATAATTCTTTTGAGGGAAACATAGTCACGCTGTGCAACCGCCAAATGAGCAGGACTGTGGGTATACTTTGAGTAATCTTCCATTGATTCTTTTCCTTTCCAGTTACTTATACAAAGCTATAAAAACTACCATTTTTCTTCTAAACTCAAGCTAGAGAACTCAAACATCAGAAAGCTCATTTGAAGTTTGATCTCCTCCAACTACTTCAAACTATTACTCTATTTCTGGGGTTCAAGTTACAACCTCTAGAACTAAACCAGAAGCCAAAAATGAATTTTAACCGCCTACAACAGCATTCACTCTCCCAGTTACTACTGGAAATTGTTCAGTAGTTGTCAGTCAGATACAAAGAAATCGTAACCAAAACCTCTTGGAAGTCGAATTCAAAAATGCTTCACTCAATCTGAACTTCAGTCCAGTGTAGGAAGCCTAATCCAGAGCTAAAACCTAATAAATCAAAAAACAATGTCAAGACAATAAATAACTACAACAAAAATCAACAGAAAATTTTCAACATCCAACCACCTAACAACAGGTTTGATCATACATAGGGGGTGATAAGCAAGCCGAGCAGGTGGTTGGTCAAGCTTTGTTGAAAAGTTAACTAGCTTCAAGACATGCTCGGACTTAACTTGTTTATGAGATGAACCGATTTCAAAGGAGCTATAATCAAGCCGAACGCAAATGAATATCAAGTAGCTGGAATCTTGCATACATCATAAGTCGAAAGAGCCAAAAACCTTAACGAGATTTATAAAATGTTCAGGCTTGGTTTCTTCACGTAACAAACCAATCTTGAAACACGGGTAACTTGGTTCATTTAGCAGCCCTATACATACACGCTACGTCCATAAAATTGCATAATACGCAGAATTACCCACATTCTAAATGTACTTTTCTGTGCGGTTAAACCCAGGTGTCCATTACAACAATTAATTCATTTACTTGCCAAGGCTATGATGCCAATTCAAAGCTACAATGAGAAGAGATTAAGCAGGTCTTATGAATGGAAAAGTCAAGGAAAAAAGGAGGAAGAACGAAGATGGAACAGAATGTAAATTTGAGTGACGGAGGAGGACCTGAGACGGGGGAAAATTGAATCGATCGAGTGGGTTTTTTTCAGCTGATTCTGATTTTCTAATTCTTCAGGCTTGATTTTTTGTGGTTCGTCTCCGATTGAGCTCCGGATGAGATGTGAATTCGTTAAAGATGACAACCAGAGAGTGTGTAGTTGGAGGGATCAGTTATGTGGATCACATTCAACCAGCCCCCGACTCGGCTGACGCTTCTCTTTTTTTTTCTCTCTCTCTCTCCCCCTCACCCTCAAACACGAACAAAACACGGCTTCCTTTTTACGACTACTTTCTCCATTCTATTTTGTTGTCTCGGGAATTTAACATTTTAAAGAGAAGAACATGACTAGGGACCAAGAACATGACTAGGGACCCCATTCGGATTGTCTGTGTTCGGCGATCAATGGTGTAGATCAATTTTCTTAAGGGGCGATCAACGGTGCAGATCAGTTTCCTTAAGAGATGGCATACATGCAGATCTCATTCATATCGTTCGTGCTCGGCGCATATCAGTTCAGTAATAGACGGTGCAAATCTGCATCATTGATCGCTAAGCACGGACGACTCGAATGGGATCAGCATGGAGACAACCGCCCCCGTTTCCCATAATTAGTACTCCCTCCGTCCCATTTTGTTTGTCAACAAAAAATTTTTTTTTTGTCTTCACTTGTGTCTATTGTTAACATCTTTTAATCCATAAGGTATTTTATGATTTTGAGAATTTCGTATTATGGAACAAATTGAGATTTATTAAATAATATTCATATTGCATAATTTTGGAATCCACGTTGAAAGATATAAACAATAGACATAAAAAGAGAGAAAAACGAATAATTGACAAACAAAATGGAACGGAGGGAGTATTATACTGTACTCCTGCTTAAGGCAACTTTTCAATTTTTGCGCTTGATGGAATGTTTCTAGAAAAAGAGAGGCAAAGTTGAGAGAAAAAGAGAGGCAAAGTTGGAAGGTTGCATTACGTTTTTGAAAACTTTTTTAAAGCGGACAATTTTTATGAGACCCCCCAAAATAAAATAATGAAACATCTTTGCGGACGGAGGAAGTAACTCTTTTGCTAGTTCTGTTCACACTTTTCTTTCATCCTTATACTTCTATTCAAACTTTACATCCCCAAATTTTCTCTACAATCAAATAACCCTCAAGAATCAAGATTAAGGGGAAAATTCAATTTCAAAAACTTGAGAGGAGGTTCTGTCGTCGTCAGAAACTAGTTGTATACAAAAATTAACTAAAATAAACAAAAGCCCATATACAAAATTGATCTAGTAGTAATAAATTCAGTTCAAGGGGAAGTTTTCCAAACGATAAAACCAATATTTATTAAAATTAACGGTTAATTTTAACAAATGAGGAAGTCATTCGCTAAAATTAATTTTTTTTGCAATGCTCAAATTAAAGATTTAAAAAAAACTTTAATTTTAGCGAATGGCTGATTTTATCATTTGGGAAACTGCCAAATCAATAGTATTTATGAATGAAGTGTATGTAAGAGAGTTTAGTAGGGAGCCGGAAACTTAATAGGAGAGTTTTGTGAGAAGTTGAAGATATAGAGGAGAAAATAGGCCTGATTTGGGTAAATTGAAAAAATTGGTTTTTTTCGTTTCGTCCTTATTCAATTTTTTTTTGCATTTGTTAGTGTTCGGTCAATTTTTTATGGTTTCTTGGTTTGTCATGACGAGAGGAATCTAAAAAATATAAAATTATTAACCAAACTTAAAGTTTTGTGAATAAAGACGAAAAATAATCCAAAAAACCGGTTTTTTGGATTATTTTTCGTCTTTATTCACAAAACTTTAAGTTTGGCTAATAATTTTATACTTTTTAGATTCCTCTCGTCGAAACAAGTTAAGAAACCACAAAAAATAGACTGAAAACTAACAAATGCAAATTTTTTTTGAATAAGGACAAAATATATATAAAAAAAAACAAAAAACTAATTTTTTCAATTTACCCAAATCAGGCGTTAGTTGAGATATAGTAGTAGAATAAGTCAAACACTCTCTAAAATAATACAACAGTACCTAAAACATGTTAGCTTCACAAAAGCGCGTAAAATTGTCAGCTTTGAAATAAGGCTCATCTGTTGACTTGTCAAGTTTCTTGACCAATAAGTTGTTCGTTGGTTGAGGAGGACGAATTATTAGGGATGGTCAAATTGACGTCCTTGTTGGTTGAGGAGGACGTATCATTAGGGATGGTCAAACTGACGTCCTTGTTCTTGTTGGTTTTTTTTTTTTTTTTGCCACACGATATACATTAGCAGGACAGGGGAGTTAGAAGTGTCAGTAAGTTAGACAAATCACGTTCCTAGAGACAAGTGAACACACCAGTTGAGCTAGCCTGGCGGTTCGTCCTTGTTGGTTGAGGAGGACGAATTATTAGGAATGGTCAAATTAAGGTGTCTACATTCGTTTGTGAAGTTATAAGTTGACTTGTATCCAATATGCAAACAACACCACTCACTTTATATGCTTTCAAAAAAAAAAAAATGATAATCTAAGAGCATCAATATCGGGGGACTCAAATCCCCCGACAGTTAATTTGATGAGTTAAAGACCAAAAAAAAAAACCCCAAAATCAACCTCAGCAAGTAATTCATCAGTTTGCAAAATTTGTAGCTTTTCATGTTCAAAAAGAGGCTTGAAAAGAGTCGTTATCTAAAAAGTAGGTTCATATGTGATTATGAATTCTCATTCCATATTATGGTGCTTTGATGACCAACATTTTACATACAAATACCAAAATATTTATACAAATTATAACTTTTTACAGTATGTGTTATTTAGATATACATTCATTTATATAACGTTAATTTTCAGATTATATGCGTGTTACTATTACAATTCAGTTTGTGTGTGTCTATTTATTATAATTTCAGTGTGCACGTTCTGTTTATCTGAAATAATTAAAAGTCTGTTTTATTTTCTTTGTCGTTGTAGATCGTTTTATAGTTTCATACAATCATAACTTGATCCTTATGGAAATCCACCTAGATAGAACGAATCCTGAGCACGCTATACAAGACGATAATACCGCATTTGGAGGATCGCGCCAAGGCGAATGTTATCGTTTGCCACCGTATCTACAAAGATCTAGAATCCAAGTATCGCATTGAGATTTGAGAAACCCAAACAAGTGAACCAATTTGAAAGAAGATTTGAGCCCCCCAAAATAGTGACTCGTCCACAAGCTCATTTCGATTAGATACACATAAGACTTCAAAATTTCCAAATAGTATAAGAATATAATTTTAATTTTGCTTCATTAAAAATCGTTTCAGCTTTATGATTGTGTGAATGAACAAGTACTGCAGATTATCATTTTTAGAAGAAAATTTCCATTTTTTAAGGCTCTAATTTGCTCCTGTGGAAACAACATAGAGAACGTTGTTTACAAAACTATTTACATATCTTTAGCTGAGCGGAATTTAAAATTTTGCTGAAAAAACACCAATTTTCGCTCGATTGGTGCCACACCAATTACAGATTTAGCCGTAAGATAATAAGATTTATTTTCAAGGTCGCTGCCAAGATTATAATCAGGTCGTTGCCAAGATTATAATCGTGGATGTGAACGAGGGCGTGGTTGAAATAATTATCACAAAACCGTGGAAAATTCAAACAAAAAATCATCCCAAGGGAATGTCCCATCATCTCACCAAAACAACATTAATAACCCCAAACCATCAATATGCCCCATCAAAGGGGGAATAATTAGGCCTTGTTTGTTGACGAGTCAGTCCAAATTTTGGATCCAGTATACGTCAAGCTCTGCCTGGTTTCAGAAAAGCACAACTAAGAATTTTCACAAATTCATCCCAAAATTGCGCTTCCCCTTCCCCTTCAATCTCAGCAATCTAGTCGACATTTTACCACTCTCTTTTGATAGAAACCGCGTTTCTCTAGTCTGACGGGTTTCGACCGGTGTAATATGGAAGATAATGAAAATTTTAATTTCCTTAACATTGTGCGTATTCGCTAAATAAGTAATTGAGGTGAGAAACATATTACATATCGTGTTTTTTTTATTGCAAAACAAAAAATAGAAGGTAAATTTTTAAAAATAGTCCATTTAATTTGCATAAAATCTTAATTCCGTCACATCTAGGAGGGGAATAACAGTATTTTTCTCTTGAATTCCATTTGTTTCGGCGAAACTGAAATGGTACTTAAACTATAGGGTTAAAATTGAGACAATTAGTATTAGAGGGACGAAATCGACTTTACATACAAACTAGAGAGACCATTTATAAAATTTTCTTTTTTGTTTTCCTGTTGTACTCAACCATTATACTCCACCTATTAAATATTTCTTATGAATTTTTATTTGCAGATGGCTGGCGTGAACGTATTGTTGGAATTCCAGAGAATTCCAGAGAATTCAGTGTGAATGAATTTGATCACATGGGCTACCGTAGCCGCCATTCATCCATTCATCCATGGTGGGCTGCCCAATTTTTGTCCCGTTCACACCAGGAGTTTCTCCTATATATATAGGCCACTCCTCATTGTGTTTGCATGGAACAGAATCCAACAATCATCAGAAACTAAGAATTTCATTTAGAGTCAGGAAGAGAGACAGGCGCTAGATAGTTCGCCAAGGCGGTCGACGGTGGTGTTTCGTCGGTTCGCGGTTTAGTCGTTTTATCCTGGGAGGAAGACGCCGGCAGAGTCTACAACACCCTAAGGTAGACGGCGAATCTTCTTTAAGGAGACTGTGGTATCACACAGGACTCGGCTCGGTTTGTAATTAATTTTATCCCGTTCTTGTAATTATAATTTAAAGTTTGGTTATCAATGAGAATTGTTTTGTGGAATGCTTCCATTGCCAAATATCCGAATATTTTCCCAACAAGCTTAAAGAAGATTCTTTGATCAGTATTTGGCAATCGGATTCCAGAAAATGATTGTACTAATTTCTGAGTTGCAAGAACAGATTATATCCAAACCGATTGGAGTCTCTGGTGAAAGTATGATAGCAATCTTTGTTTGATTGCTCGGGAAAAAAAAAATACCGAGAATCAAGTTTTGATTCTTGGATCTTGCTGGTTTCCAAACCTGTTGAGCTTCGGCTTTGTCGGTCATGCGTGGCTTGACATGAGATCTTGACAATCTCGATGGCTACGGCCTTAGGCTGTCGTGCGCGGCAGACCTCCGTTTAGAAAACAGTGCGGAGAACGGATCTCCGAAGTGTACACTCCGGGTGCCGGAGTAGAGCCGAGGTGCTCTGATAATTTCTTTCGCGTCTCTGGTTTTTTCCCCTCTCTCTGTCCGAGAGGAAGAAGTGGAGGAAGAAAGGATGAGAGAAAGATGAAGAGATTGATTCCCACAAACTTTGTTTTAAAAAGGGAAAAATAAAATAAAGGAGACAAGTCTCCTGGGTTTTTCTAAAATCAACAAAGCAGAAGGAAAATAAAGGAGTACACTTTCGGTGGAGGTTTGTCTGATGGAATCTTATGTGATGTCATGCATGACATCAACGAAGGAAGTTATCCGGTGTGGCCAACACCTGGAATGTATGGTGCAACCGTACGTATGTACAAATAGTACCGTATTTGTGAATAGTGTCGTATTCATGAATAGTACCGTATACGTGAATAGTACTATACGGGTGAATAGTACCGTATTCGTGAATAGTATCGTATTCATGAATAGTACTTTTGGAGGCGCATAGAACGCATTGCCCTCAGAACCCCGCTGGGGAGGAACAGTCACTGGGAGTACCAGGATGTGTGTAACGGATATTAGACCGTTTTAATTGCAAAGTATAGATTGATTATCTATTCTTGCTATGTTCACTAATGTAAGTTGAACACGTTTCAGGTTGAAGATGACGACTGCAACCGGAAAGAAAACTGCAACTTCAGCTATGGGAAGCGCAAGTGCTGCTCCCACGTTTCCGATGGCCCATGCTGAAAAACCTGGGAAGTTTGGTCCAGGAGTTGATTTCAAGAGGTGGCAACAGAAGATGAGATTTTATCTGACCACTCTCCATCTTGCTGGGTGCTTGACTGAGAATGCCCCAGTTGTTGCGGAAGATGAGACAGACATACAAAAGAGACAAGCCCTTGATCAGTGGCAGAATGCTGATTATCTGGCAAGAAATTATGTCTTGAATGCTCTCGACGACTCGTTGTACTCTGCGTTCGATGAGGTAGATTCTGCTAAGGAGCTGTGGGAGTCCTTAGAGAAGAAATACAAGGTCGAGGGGGCCGGGCCTAAGAAATTCGTTGTGGGCCGGTTTCTTGATTTTGTGATGAAGGATTCAAAACCTGTGACTGTACAAGTACAGGAGCTTAATGCACTGGTCAATGAAATCAAGGCAGAGAGGATGGTGCTGCCTGAGCCGTTTTTGGTGGCTGCAATCATCCACAAGCTTCCGGAGTCTTGGAAAGAATTCAAGAATTATCTCATGTTCAAGAACAAAGAGATGACTCTGGAGGCACTTTTCTACAAGCTCAATGTTACAGAACAGAATCGAGCAAGGGACAAGGCTGCCAGAACATCCGACATGGCTAAAGCAAATGTAGTGGAGCATGGTCGGACCTCGATGAGTGGTGCGAGAAAACACCAACATGACAAACGGTCCAATAAACAGAAGGGCAAAGGTGCCAATCTGGGACCAAAAGGCGGTGTCGCCAAGAAGCAAAAAGAAAAGTTTCAAGGGAAATGCTTCAATTGTGACAAATTTGGGCATCGCGCATCAGAATGCAAGAAGCCGCCCCATTCACAAGCCTATATTGCAGAGGGCTTGGGAGGTGTCACTGAGATGAACCTCTCGGCTATGGTATCTGAGGTGAACATGGTGGATTCAAATCCACGGGAATGGTGGATTGACACTGGGGCTACACGCCATGTCTGTTGTGACAAAAAGATGTTCACATCACTCGAACCGCTCAACGGTGAGAAGCTGTTCATGGGGAACTCAGCAACCTCGGATATTGCTGGAGAAGGAATTGTGATCCTGAAAAATTGTTGGAATTCCAGAGAATTCAGTGTGAATGAATTTGATCACATGGGCTGCCGTAGCCGCCATTCATCCATTCATCCATGGTGGGCAGCCCAATTTTTGTCCCGTTCACACCAGGAGTTTCTCCTATATATATAGGCCACTCCTCATTGTGTTTGCATGGAACAGAATCCAACAATCATCAGAAACTAAGAATTTCATTTAGAGTCAGGAAGAGAGACAGGCGCTAGATAGTTCGCCAAGGCGGTCGACGGTGGTGTTTCGTCGGTTCGCGGTTTAGTCGTTTTATCCTGGGAGGAAGACGCCGGCAGAGTCTATAACACCCTAAGGTAGACGGCGAATCTTCTTTAAGGAGACTGTGGTATCACACAGGACTCGGCTCGGTTTGTAATTAATTTTGAATTCCGTTCTTGTAATTGTAATTTCAAGTTTGGTTATCAATGAGAATTGTTTTGTGGAATGCTTCCATTGCCAAATATCCGAATATTTTCCCAACACGTATGTCAAAGGGCAGTAGATCCAAGCTTCCACACTTGGAACTACGCAAGTAACGTGTCTTTTACTTTTCAATATACCTTGTGTTGGTTCTTAACAAATTCTGCGAAAGTACCCAAATTCAAATGATAGTACGAAATTCTATTTTTCCATTTACAATAAGTACAAGTACAAGCAGGGGCGACTCCAGGATTTTCATCCAGCGCTGACAAAGATACACGTCGTGTGTGATGAAAAGTTATATGCAAAAATAGAAAAGAAAAGAAAAAGGAGCCTGATTCCCTTTCATTTTTAGTGTTTCCACATTGAATCAAATGTCAAACAACTACTATTCTTAAATTTATACTATATATTGGACTCTCAAAATTGGGCTAGGCTTGTTTTGTTTGTTGGGATATAACATTTTGGTTCAAATTAACCTCGGACAAGTAACCCAACGCTAACAATAGTAAAGAAAATATTATTTATATTTAAATTTTATTTTTTTTCAAGTGCATTTTTCGAATCCAGCGAGAGGTCGCTTGACCTTGCGGCTACCATGGTGGAGTCGCCATTGAGTATAAGAACATATAATGAGAAGTCGATGGTGAAGGCATCAGAAGACAGATCCAGTGGCGATATTGTGACGGGAGCAAGATCCATTGGTGATCCTCCACCCACCTTCACGAGCGGAGTCCTAAGTCCAACATTAGAGCTGAGCAGCCTTGTTCGTTTTATAGATTTTGTTTTGTTTTGTTTTGTTTTGGTATCGAGTGCAATAAGAAATGAGGGTAATAATTGAAAATAAAGGTAACGAGTGAAGAGAGATAGAGAGAAAAATAAGAGTAATACTATTGAAAAGAGGAGTAATGATTGCAAAGAAAAATAGAATAATAATTAGAAAACGAAACTAAAATGACAAATGAACAAGGCCACCAATTAAGGAGAGTGACCAAAAAGGAAAGCAAGTGAATGATAATAAAAATTTGGATCTTCACGAGGTTCTCGTACATGTTCTTCACTTGCTTTCTAATTTCCAATGGAGCTTTTACAGAACAGCGGCGTTCTCCATTTTGAGAAACCAGAGCAGATGATGAATGAGGGCTATCTTGGAAGCATATCAGGAAAATGTTCAAGTAGCGGTAGCAACTGAAGAAGACAAGCGATACAAAACACAAAAATAGCCTGGCAAAACACAAAAATAGCCCGGCAAAACTGAAAAATCGACAAGAAATTTGTACATCATGAAATACTGATATTGAGCAAAAGCGAAGAGGGAACATTTTCCATGCAAGCAAAGCTCGTATTAGCTTATCAAGATGGCCTTCAAGGATTTTTGTTTTTTGGGTACGCAACTCTTTTTCATCCTTCTATGTATACGAAGAACTTAGTTGTACGAGAAAACAAGAACAATTTATTGAAGACCGTTCAAAGAATGTAAAAGGATTAGGTAGAACTGAGTGTCAACGAGAGCAAGTCTGGAAGTGCCCGGTAAACCTTTTCGGCCATGCAAGTTTACTGCCAAACGAATTGCTCCAAAATGGAGGTGGGTAAATCCGTAGGAAACAAGTCAACTTAATAAGCTAATAGGAGCTTTCTGGCATGAAAAAATGCTTCCCGTCCATTTTTCTCGTTATCAACTATCAATATTTCATCACCATAAACAAATTTCTAGAGGAACTTACACTTTTCACTGGTTCCTTTCGTACGTGCGTTCTTCTTCTCCTTGAACACACCATGATTTTCTTCAACTTCTTCCTATACCAAATTACCAATCCTTGTTCCCCCTCTTAATCTTTGAACAGGCCTCAACTGTTTCAAACTCGTTCCGATGAAAAATCTTCCTCGGTTTCACGAATCTGAGAGAGATTTTTGGGCAAATAATTCACATGTGATCACGTCATCCATAGATGTTGCCGACCTCCCAGCCCCTAAGACAGGAACAAGGGTGAAAATTGGTTCCTCGCTAATCTGAAAACTCTTAGTCATTTCAGCAAATTCCTCGAGTACAACGGTGAAAACGCGCATCAATGATTCGTGAGACATGAGTAGACTTGTTGGGTAATAGAACCTGAAATTCTACAAAAGGAGGAAAGGACATGTATGATTAAAAAGATCAAAAAACAAGTAAATATTTAATAACAAGACAAACAATAAAAATATTAAATTGAACAAAAAAAACGTGACTAGAGAACATTATGCTGGACTATGGTTGAGATTAAATATACAAGTTGGTGACTACTAGACACTTATTAACATGATTATATGACAATAAATCAACCTCACTAAAAATGAAACGTGTAGTTATATCAACAAAATCAGCGGCATACAGGACTATATTAAATTATAGGGGAGGATCACATTATAGGACCAATACTTGTTTTGCCGCTAATTTATTGTTGCTGTTGCGTTTGCCTCTATTATGTGAATGACGGCCTCACCCCACTTGATCCGCTATTAGAGGCCATACAAAATTTGAGCATATTTTTAAGCAATAAGTTGACCACGGATACAACCCCTAGCGCTTAATTCAAGCAATTGGATGTGACTACTGGTAAAACAAATAAAAAGGAGGGCCAATCCATCAATAATTAACTTAAAATGAAGGTTTCTTCCAGTACTGGTAAAACAAATAAAAAGGAGGGCCAATCCATCAATAATTAACTTAAAATGAAGGTTTCTTCCAGGGTTAAAAAAACTAACCATTACATCATCCCAAGAGAAGTGGTTCTCTGAAAGGATTCTGTTGATAAGGAAAATGCAGAACTTTGCTATTCTGTCCATCTGTCCGTCTGTCAGCGAATTTGGGCAAACCCCATCAGCCGGATTTGCATCTGTACGCTTGGAGCAGATCTTTGCAGAAAGTTCATCCGTAATTGATAGGATAACTGAACATAGTTTTCCGCTAACAATACATTTCTGAAAGCAAAAATCATGCCAGGGTTCATGACCAAAACCCCAAAGACTTTCTGTCGTTTTGCTAGATTGGACTTGGGCAACAGAACTAGAGCTGGTTTCCGTGTCGTCCACAGCATAAAGGACGGGCTTTACCTCTATAGAAGCTCTACAATACCATCCAAAAGAGTATATTAAGATTAATAATAGTTCGAGAAAGGAATCCTAGAGTTCATGTTTATGGATTCTTAACTTCATGTCTGTGGGTATAGAGCAAAAGTGATTAAAAGAAACCCGTTATTTTGTGGATTAAAAAACCTAAGCACAGAGCAGAAAGGTTCTATCCCAATTTCCAATGACAGATCCATATTGCCACTACACCCACTGATAAACGAGTTGAAATAATTACCTTTTTGGCAAATCAGGCACGAGGACATATAAGACTATGGAATCAAGCACTTCAGGCTTGTTTTCACTACATAAATGAAGCAACTTCATTTGCTTCAGGATTGTGTCCAGCTTGTCCTGGATAGTGGTTCTTTCTGATGACGGAATATGTTCTGAACAGTAAATTATAAAGAAAATAGCAGAGGTCGATATTGAGCAGTGAAAGCATTTTGCCACAGCTTCACTATTATGTAGTGCTTGTTCAAGCTCAGCAGCAGGGCCTCCGCTACATAGCAACATTGTTGGAGGGTCAAGACCCAATTGCCCAGCCATATAAAGTATCTCATTATGCAAGGTCGCCTGAAAGAGAACAAAATGTGATTGATGGGCTCATCAAATGGCAAATGAAAGAATACAAAAACCATGCAATCAGACAAAAATAAAAAGCACAGATTGCATGTAAACACGCAAAAGGTGAGTTAATTTTTGTTGCATCTCTGGAAGTCACTTCAAGTGTTCAATACTACCACATAGTAATTCAAAACAAAATGTCATCCAACAGCATGGACCAACACCTGACGCAGACCAAGAGGCTCAAGAAAAAGAAATTGAAAGCAGCAGCAATCTGGAAATTGACCCGATTTCGAGAGGGACATGCAGGAACCAAGCATGCGCAAGTAAAAGAGTCTTCTTCCCATTTATGTTTACTTCAGGGAAAGTATGCTGCTGTCAATCTTATTTGCATCTCTAAGTCCGACAGTTCAGGGGTATTTTGCTAATTAGCTCAGTTTCTGCACATGAGAGTAAGGCCGCCTGTCAAATAAGCCAATTGTTTCAGGTGTAATTTTTATTTAAAAGTCAAATTTCTAGTTTCCTATCCTATCTTACTCCTGGTTTGTGAAGGAAGTCTCCTCAAGTGTATGCAAAGAAATTATCCTTCGATTCAATGGAGAAATTCTAAAAAAAAAAATTGTGAAGTTTTGAAGATCTTTTGTACATTTTTTGTGATCCAATCAAAGCCCAAAAGTGATGTCAAGGCTTCCAGGATCCTAGAATTTACTTTTGAATCTATTCCTACTAATTGATTGACTGCATCTTAACCAGATTTCAACCAGTCCCTAATTCAATGTCAGCCATCATAGGTACCTGAGTTCTGTTTACAGCACCCAGAATATATATCAAACAGCCCCATTTCCTTTCAATTTTCCCTAAGGCCTCTTGCTTTTTGCTACAGCTAGAAACCCTAACGGCTGTTATTGTCCTATCATCTCTTTGGCCACAAAAAGGCTTAAAAGTACCTTCCTTCTCATTGCTACCAGATTCAAATTAGGCTCAGTGGCTCACTACAAGTTTTATCCCCTTGTCCACCATCAACAGAAACCTTATCAATTGTTTAAATCTTTTAACCTGTCTAAAAGAGAGTTACTTGAAATGACATATTGAGAAGGTTAAAAAACTGTCCAAATGTATAAGAATTTAACACATGCCAAACAGAAGGGCAAGACACAGAATAAAACGGAGATGGAAGAATAATATGATAACCCAGGAATCAAATAAAAAGAGTGCTGAAAGCCTGAAACAGGGTTTCATTGGGGGAGAGGGGATCTAATTAATGAAAAGTTAAAGACTAAGTAGGATACCTGGCTATATGGTCCAATGCAACTAGGAGCCCAGCTGGAAATACTTTGCACATGCAAAACTCTTTTGCTTTGATCATTTGCCACTAAGACTTCAATATATGCGCTTCCTAAACCAGTTTGCAACAGGGGAAGTTCGATTGTGCTGCGGGATGGAACACCAAACTGGCATTTCTCCTGTGTAATAAAGGTCACATATGTTTCATTTGCCTTTGCAAACTCACACATATCAGCAATATATAGATGAATATAAAGAACATTCTCCCAAGAGAATCCATTTTCCGCAAGTTGTAATTCAATCTTCGTTAGAACAACCCTCAAATCCTCTTGCAAATCTGCCAATCAAACAAAAACTAAACTACCTGAAATTAAAACATAAATATCAACAAGTAAATAGGAAACGACAAAGGGAAGAACAAAATAAGTCAAATAAACATAAAGATGAGAATAGAGAAGAAATTACAATGACTGCATAGAGTTAATACAGCCAACTCATTATCTTCCCATTAAAACATTCAAATTACCTGCTGAATTTTTGCATGAATCTTGCAACCAGCAAGAAATGGAAATAATATTCTTCATTCCCATTTTTGAAATGTGAACTTTATGCGCCTTATTTTCAACTAAGTCACATCTTTGATCAACAGATTGGCACTCCACCTCACATCTTTCTAGGCAGTCACCAAGCACTTCACACACGGCATCCCTGTTCTCCAAAAATAATCCATTGCTTCTTTCTCCCTCACTTGAGGTTTCAGCTGCCAGCTTACTTTCCAGATGGAATGCCAAAGGATGAAGGATCCCAACTGGAGCAATAGAATCCGAGGAGTGCAGTACAATTTCAAATTCATCTAGGACCAGACGAGCATTCTGGAGCAGAAAACAGAACATAGGTTAATATGTCTGAAATGGCAGATTGTCACGTTGTTAAACAGGAAAGCTGTCCTGAAGTTCTGCAACATTAGACTAAGCATGCACAGGCTTAGTAGGAAAGCTCAAGTTTTTTTCACATAATAGATGAGTTTTCGATTCTGTTGTGACAGGAAAAAATAAACCAATCGTGGCTCCCGCAAATTGGGTAAACCCAAAACAAGAGGAGAAGCAACATATGACTAGACAAAACTTGTGCATTTTTAAAAGTAACAGAACAAAATAAAGGCTTACTTACCGTAAACAGGGGGCAGTCAAGAGTCAATGTTTCATATTCTCCTCCTTCACCACATACATTTATTCCGTACAGCCTGCCCAAAACAAAAAAAAAGATAAAGAAAAGATACTAAATACTATAACACATTCAATCTCAATGGTTTCCACCAGCAAATGCATACTCTTTTAGCTTGTGTAGGTAGGAATCCAGGTGCGCAACTTCTTTGCCCAAGTGCTTGCTAGGGTTCAATCCAATGGCTGCAACCTATGGCCACCAAAAGGCATAGCTTCACATCATAATCCGCTAACTATAGAAAACACATGCAAGAAATTGCATGGCAGTGGAAACTCTATTAGTTTGTGTGCAGGCAGAATGACAATCTCACACACACTCAAGCAACATTGTGATGAATAAGTAAGCTTGAATCTGTTCAGTATATCTTCCATGCAAATACTGCATGTCTTTTAGTTGTATTGCCAGTACGCCATGCCCCTAAACATTCCACTCAGATGCATAAATGTTTTGGCAAAATGCATTGGAGTTAAACTTTTCTTTTAAAGAGAAGATTGGGGCAGAAAAACCAATAATAGAAACCCTAAATATTCACAAACAGGTTACTGCATCAATTTCATTGTTCAGAAGATCTGCATCTAATACGTATACTGCTCTCTCAAAAATTAAAGATTAAGGATAAGTTGGATTTCGGTTGCATATAGCATCGGCTTAGCAGAATATGCAAAGAAACGATGACCATTGATGCCCCATCATAATTTTCAACATTTATCAGCAACCCCAGTCCCAGTATAACTTTTACAGGCAACCTGTGAGTTTGCTTCACTGGGCAGCTCAAGTTTTGGGCCTTCCTTAACTATATTCTTGGCCACTCCCACAAATTTTACATGGACCAAAAGAGAAAAAGGCTCAACTTCTGATTTATGTTAGTCAATACTCAATAGAAACATCAATAGCCTCGATCTCACGCCAACAAAACTTCTAGTGTTAACATAACATCAACTTTGTGAGAGGTACTGGGTTAGGCACAGCAAAAGACTATGCACATCCGTAGTGGATTGGAGTGGATAAAGGCATGACGCGTAGTGCACAATCTCTAACTATGAGAAAAAGAAATAGCCATTATAAGGTCAAGTAATTTGTTGAACAGCCAAATACCTTTAAGTGAGAGAGACATAACCAGGATCAGGTGCTATATACATATAGCAGCAAGCAAAACATATAGAAGGATACTGCATGAAGAATAGAAATCACTAACATTAGTCATACCTTTACAATAATGGCAACAATTCCTTTTTTTATCTGGTCGAGACAGGAAGACAAAACAGCCAGTCAGTATATGTAAGCTGATGAGTGATACCACTATTGTTGCTGATAAACACATCTTACCATATCTTGGAGGAGCCATGACTGATCTTGCTTCCACAAATATGCCAGAGAAATGAGCCCTAATCTGGAACATACATTTTCCACCCGTAATCTTTGATAGTCGGATGCAATGGCACCTGAAGATACTGCTGCGATGGAGGGTAATTGTCGTTTTACCTCATTTAACAAGATGAACAAATCTTCAACTTCGTCGCCGGGAGTCATACTGTAGCTAAGTTTGTGATGCCTAGGAAATCCATATAGAAATTTCAAGAGTCCAATTATGCTATGAATAGGTTGAGTGTACTTATATGGCTACATTTTAGGTTTACCAAACATAACGAAAAAACCCTGCAAAATTGATGGATCATGGATGATATCATATCTTGTACACATATCCCCGTCTTGCTGTGCGTCGTGTTGTGCCCAAATGGGTACTTCAGCAAAAGGGCAAACGCCCAGGGTTGGGGTCTACATAAGCTACAGCAATAGAGTTAAGGAATGGATTTGACCCAGGGCTAGAACCTGAAGGGCAGAGTAATATAGCCCGACATCCTTCTGTTGTTTACCTAAAATCCTCTCTATTAGCCAATGACAGCTACCCAAAATCAAATTCAGATTACTTTAATTGTAAAATACCCCACTTTGAATGGCCCAGAACTTGATTCCCCGGAAATCCTTTTCCATCCATTTTTTATGATAAATACTCCCAACTAATTGAACATCATAAGTTAAGTGGAATGAAAATTCAATTTGCAATATCCAGTTCCTAATCAAGCAACCTTCACAGGAGATCATCCAGTATGACTCAAGCAAATCTATATTACAGGACTCAAGTATGACTGCCATGTGTGGATGCCTGTCCAAATGCCAGGTGTGGATGCGTGTCCAAGCGCCAAAACTTCCTAAACTCAAATCCTAGGACATCTGAATATGTGCCCAAAAGTTAGGAATGGGAAAGGAAACCCATCCTAAACACTAATTTATTATCAGATAATAAGTTGTAAATAATCTGACAATGTAATTGAAATCAAATTGGTCTAAGAAAGAATAACAAATTTCGAGTGCTCTTCAATGTGAAAGGTTGGAAATGTAGCATCATTTTTCTTCATACATCACAATGTCTAAACTGGGCAATGGGTGTCAGACACATCCCACAAATTTAGATACACGCATTGAGCATCCGACATGGTTACCTATATACAATTAGAATAATCCAAGTAAAATAGGTCAGATAAATGCGCAAGTGGATATTTTGTAAAGAGATTGATGGGGTTTTGCATGAAACAACATGGGTAACCCACTTAGCTCCCGGATTCTATTCTCCACCCACTATTACCCTTTCAGATTTGTTTGACAATAGATTGTAAAATTTTGCATAAATATCTCCCAAACTCCATGCAACAAGAAAGAGGACTAATAAAAATCACAAGAAAGAAGTGCAAATCATTCTTTTTCATAAGTCCCTAAGAAGGAAGTGCATGGTGAATGAAACTTAGGAGGATAAATACTATCAGAAGGAAGATATTTCGCACACTCTGATATGATAAACAGATAAAGCAACAGAGAATACATAACTAGTAGAGTGTTTGGGCTTGAATTATCCAACACGCAAACAAATAAGGTTTTGTTCACCATACAACATTTATGCTAAAGTTCTCAGAAACGCAATGCACAGAGAGATCGTAGCATCCCAAAAATAAGATTCATAGTTTTAGCGAACTTCCGCTTAAAGGGCTTGCCTGGTGGATCCTTGTATTCGTCTTCGGAATAATGGCACTCCCATGCAATTTGCGAAGCTGACAACTATCTGGTGCCCCACCTGACAATAGATTGCGAAATCAATAAATATAATAACAAAAAAGTCAAAATTAGGCATCAACAGGTCCTTGATCAAAATAGACACGAACCGAAACAGTCATTTGCAGTAACAAACAACGCATGCTTGAGTAGAAACATGCAGAAGCGACAGAATCATATTAAAGCACGTCACAAAATTAGACTTGCATTAGGCTCAATCAAATTTAACATCTTCAGAAGTACCCTTTGAGAGTCATTGCTGAAGCTATTATTGTATCCAATGCAGCTACCCTCAGCAGCACTATTGTACAAGAAAACGCTGCTGAGATTGAACTTTCACTCCTTAAACTAAGCAGTGAAATTCTTAAACTTCCTTAATTCAAACAACAAAGAACAAAATCTGATTTGAAAGACAGTTTTAACCCATTAATTCTTCATCTTGGAAGCATTTGGTCGCTCAATGCCAAACTGACATTGAAATTCTTCAAGTCCATATATGTTCAGATAGCAAATTAGGGTCATTATATTTCTGGCGAACTAACTAAGTGGGGGATGAAGTAGTGAATCTTAGTGGGTAGATATGGGAGGAAATGAGTTGCATACCTTTCCAAACAGCATAACAAATCCCAAGATAATAAAACAGACATACTTTACATCAGGAAATCATACAGACATTCATATGCACTTATCTTACGAAATCAAGCACGGAAGGAGCTACCTTATTATTCATCAAAAGAGGAATAATGTGATACACACACAAAAAGCTCCTAAAATAAATTAAATATCAAAACAAGAAGTGAGAGATTTTACTCGAGGAAAAACCATTTTAAACCCTTTATTTTTAACATGTTACACTTCCCATGTAAACGGCTAGAAGAAGAAATATGTTTGAGAAGTGGAAAGGGAAGTGTTTTAGCAATCCCGAACATGAGAAAACTAATTAGAATCGTAAGCAACAAACTTTCTTTTTCTTTTTTATACGCCTATATGCATGTAGGTACAATGGAAACAAGTTTTACTACACTTTGATAATAAACGAGCTGAGCTCAAGCTCGAGCTCGATTTTTGGGCTTGAATACGTCATAGCTCGGTGCAGCCCTATCTACCATGTCTCGATCGTGTTCCAGAGCGTCCTCGGAGTATCCAAGCGAATAATAGAATTGCAGTAATGGTGATTATTTGATGTATTTGCACCAGTTTAACTTAAACGATGCACAACTGATTATCAATAGAGTGTATAGTTAGTGAAGCTCACTGTTTGGTACATGTAGCTATCAAGCTCGTCCAAGGAATCATCAGCAGGCAACAAATTAGCCAAGGCAACAATCTAACACAAAAATCAAACGTTTTACATGTAAGAAAGGACAGATAGCGAAGTGTAGGTAGGAAAACCTAACGAGCGAGAAAAAAAAAGGGAGAGAAACACCTCGTGGCCGTATTCGATGCATTTCATCATGGCATAGCAGCTGTCCTTGCCTCCACTGACCAATCCCACAACCTTCATCTCTGAGGCGAGGGTTATCACTGTGAACTGAAACAGCCGGCGGAAGTTGTGAAAGAAAACCTCTCAAAAATTTCCGAGGCTAAAGAATGGGATTGGAAATGGCTTCATTTTTAGAGCTTTTGTTACGTTCACACTTGATGTTGAAAATAAAGTATGCTATTGGAGATGCTCTCCAGCCCTCACAATTTTTTTCACTCATGTTTGGGAGGCGAGCCTTGCTATGGGTACAGCATTTGGTACACACCAAATGTTCACTGCACCGTGCGAAATTTATTTCGAGATTTCACATAAAATTAATTGGAGCCGCTCAACATTCAAAATATAATTTTAAGGATTCTAGTAAAAAATTAGCTCAATCAAATATCGATAAGAGCCTGATCGTTTTTTCACTCAATTTCCCGTGAAATTTTGAACAAAGAATTGATCAAGCCTCTATTGACATCCGATCGAGCTAATTTTTTACAAGGATCCTTACAAAAACTTTTTAAACTTAATCAGTTTCGATCATTTGTATGGAACCCCGAGATGGGATTCACACATCACATTGTGTATTTAGTGTACACCAAATGATGTACCCGTAGTTTTATTGGTGGGTGGAAATTTGGGTCAAATGTTTCATTTTGCCATGCATTCTCGAATGCTGAATCTTTTTTAATACAAAATACTGTAGTTTTTTAGGTTTTCTCTTCATAATATGGGTTTTTTTAAATGACACATTTGTAAATAATGATAAGTTTTAGATTATTTTCTCTACTCTTCTGCACATTTGTAAATAATGATAAGTTGAAAAGAGGTGGTGAGGAAAAAGGGTATGAATTTGGGTCTTCCCTCATCTTGTTTAAAAATACATAAAACTCACAATGAGAAGGCTATTACCCTTGGAGATGGATTTTTTGTGTTTTTACTAAATTTTTAGTTTGGGTAGAAAAAACCGCAAGTATTGGAGATGCTTACAAGATTAAGCATTTCTGCGGGCAATGAAATTGCACTCGAGTCCAGTGTTTTCTTCACGTACATAATCCGTTTTTTCCGCACAAGATCGCAATTTAGACGTTATTCGCTTGATGTTGAAGATATAGAATGCGATTGGAGATGCTCTAGACACTCAATTATAATTTTTTTAAGAATATAGAGTTCTTTTTTTCTTTTTGAAAATTCTAGTTCTTATAATATTGATAGTTTTTTAAAATCATCATATGAAGAAAAAAAAAATCGGGAAAAAAATATAAATCTTAGGGATATCTTACATAAATCATCTATCAAGAGAGACAAGGAAGAAATTTTGCACATACTTGGGGTGAAATTCATCATCTCCAATTTAAGAGACCAGGAACCCCTCTAGAGAGCTCTACCTCTGTGATTTGCGATAGTTGTGGATAAATATTTTAGATTATAGTTTCATATTATGCTGCAAATTTTCAATTTTAGATTTTAATAGAAGCAACTAAACATGTTTATCATTGCTATGAAATAGTGATTGATCTGTAGTAAAAGTTGATACTATTAACTGCAAAAAACTTTAAAAAAACAACTTTTATAAAACTTAAAACCTAAAATTTTAATTGAAAAGTTACAGAAACCATCCAAACCCAACTTTGAGATTTTTAGAATTTTCTTACGTTTCTAGCTTTTCAAAATCTGTAGAATTTGAAAATCTATTATCCAGAATAATTTGCAAACCATCTCAAAATCTCCAAATATAATTTCTCGCAAACACCCACTATGTCTACTCTCTTTTTTTTTCCATCAAAAAGAAAACACCCACTACGTTTACGAAAAACTCATATGATGAGAGACTGCGGACTATTGGGTTATTGAGACCGTTGATCAATAGATTGAGTTGGGGTGATCGTAGCATTGTTGTATGTAAACAGTTTACGAGTGCAACCATTGTTGTTTGTCAACGTACCGAAGAGCTTTAACGATCATGAGACTCTGAGAATAGGGATGCAATTACCAACAAAATTTTGACTAATACCATTTCAAAATCTTAACCACAGTGATATGGTTTTTAACTGCTTTTTCTTTTTTCCGTGGCAAAATTTGAATTACGATATGCCATTTTAATTAGCCTTTTGCCTACTGTTTTGGTTCTTTTTACTTCTTTGTAATGGAAATAATTGTGTGCGAGCGTGCCAGAGAGAGTTTCAATCTCCTCTCTCAGATTAACTTTGGAAAAACCAAATCTAATCAAGCGATTGTGTTTTATTGATTCAATTACCTCAATTAAGAGGATTTTTTCAACAAGTGAAGAAATGTAAACCAACAAACTTAGGAAATCGAAGAACGAAAAGAAACAAGATACTTCGATTAATAAATCAAAAGTAAACTTACTTCGAAATTATCTCCAACTTCAAATACAAGAACTTCGAACGGGTGATTGTTACAAGAACAACCGAGATTAATCCTAACTACTTCCTAATCTACTTCCTAAACTACTTCGAACTGAGTTCGAAATCCTAAACTACTTTGCCAATGAACAAACCAAGCATCAGTTTTTTGATAGCTGTTTGTTGAAGATTTGTCCGGGGGTTTTCACTCTTCAATTTCTCTTATTTATAGATGCTGCTTGCAATTTGAACTTCCCACTCAATGAATTTGAATAATAGCTTGCTTCGAACTCTAACTTCCATTCTTCGAGTTGGCAGTTGTTTTCTCCTCCACGTCTGAATTTGAATCCTTCTAATTCTTATTCCAGAAGTTTTGATTTTGAATCTGTACAGTTGTTTAAACAAACTCAAATGATTAAACGTTAAAGTGAATAACTGTCTTTCGATAAGCATTCCACGTGTTATAACTGCCAATTTGCCTTGTTTCCCAAATCCACACGTGGAGTTTATATGTTTAGCAGTAAATATCATAGCTTCGAAACCACCCTTTTACGTCGGCAATGGCTTGCAACTGCCAATAACTGCTTTTCATATTTGAACACGATACGACATCGTATTTAATTATTTATATTCCTTTAATCCAGTGTATCTTTACCAACAGGTAATTGTCAACGTTTGGCATTTTCAATTACGTGTCAATTAATTATTGGATTTGTTAATTTTATATGTAAACACCTACACCTAAAAAACCTCCCCAAATTACCTGAATAACGAGAGATTATTCAGGCCTCGTTTGGGTAAAAAACTTAATCCGGATTATTGGTTTTTTGGGGTACAAAAAACCAGAGTGCTTTGGGTAATAATCTTAATCCAAAAAATCAGAGTGCTTTGGGTAATAATCCAATAATCCAGATTATTCGTTTGTCCTTATTCAAATTTTTTTTGCATTCGTTAGTTTTGCATTAAGATTTTGTGGTTTCTGGATTCCTCTCGACGAGACGAATCTAACAAGTACTCCCTCCGTCCCAATTTTATAGTCCCTTTTGGGAGTTCGTGTCACTTTTCAAAGTGTTATATCTTATAATCTACAATGTTTTAGGTGATTTTGAACACTTTGTTTATTAGATTAAATCAAGATCTATCGAACAAGATCCATATTGCATATAAAATGTATTACCGATTGAAAGATATAATCGTTTTTTTATCCGGTTAGGATAGAACGAGGGACTATAAAATTGGGACGGAGGGAGTATAAAATTATGGTCAGAACTCAAAATTTTTTGAATAAGGACAAACGAATAATCCAATAATCCATAATCTGGATTATTAGCCAAAGGAGGGAATAATTTGGATTAAGTTTAAGAAAAAACCAAACCGGTTTTTTGGATTATTTGACAAAAAACCAAAAAACCGGATTAAGATTTTTAGTGCTACAGGGGCAAGGATTTGCGGTGTCCCAACTCTTCTTTCCACCACCTACTTGTGTGGACTTCACACATTGAGAATGAGACACACAAATATGTCATGGAAAGAGAGGTTGGGGCACGATTCCCCCGGGGCAACTTTGTTTGGTTGGTAGTTTTTGAGATAAGTTTCGGAGATAATAACTTTGCGTAAATTTTCCTCTTTAATTAATTTTTTTAATGTTTTAATAAACTTTTTTTTTTTTACTTTTTGAATAGAGAGATGCAATATACAGCCAAAAAGCAAAAAGTAAAAATAAAAATAAAATAAATGACTTGATAAAAAATCATTAAAGACAAAAATATACGGATGACAAAAACAATGAAAACTTTGGAAAATAGATTTCCAAAAATGAAAACCAAACAGATATACTTCAACAAGCATTACACGCTCACATATATCAAAACTCAAGTTAACAGTGATTTTTATATATCCTCCGCGATGTACTACGGGAAATAGACAAAAGTATTTCAATCCGAAATAAATCATGGTTGTCATACGAACAATACAATACTGTAATGGCTAAAACAAAAGTCTACTATGAACCGCCCTTCGTCTAAATTGCAAAGAACAAAGGGGGAAACAAAAAAGACGACGAGAACAAAAACAAGGGGGGAAAAAAAAAAGAGAGAAAAGAAAAACCCGAAGTATTGAGCCCCATCAGACGAACGCAAACACCACCAAATACAGCTCTACAAGATGATACAAAAACAATAAATGTATCTTACAACTAAAATAAATAGAAAGACCAGCAGTTTCTGAACTATTTTTTGGTTAACCACCCAGCACCAGTTAGCCTGCCTCTTCTGAATCAGTATTCTAACCATATGCTGCACCTCTCGGTACATCATTCTCCGATTTGTTTTCTTGCCCAGAAGGGGCTCAATGGTATACTACACAGAAGCTTTCACTGGGGCAACCTTGAAATTTCTCGATGCTGGGTTTGAAAGCGCGCTGAGCCCCACTGAATGAATCCACCAAAAATGTTTGCTTCGTCAGGGGCAGCTTGACGTAAAAGTTCATTGATTCTTCCTAAGAAGCTGCAATTTAAGACAAATAAAAAGATTTAGAACTAGCACTTGGGTTGGCAAAAAATGCTAATAACCAAGTATGGGCAAACTTCTGTTCCAAAACATGGAACACTCTCATTCCAAAAGGGTAGACTTATCGATCCAAACATCATAATATTTTTTTCCATTTGATTTCCACAAGGCTGTGTTTGGATTTACAATTTGTGGCAGAAATGGAAAGGTTGGTAAATCCCTCCACAAATCCATACTTCAAACACAACTTAAACCCCGGGGAGGATAAAGAAATACATATTGTAAAGTAAAATCTAAGTTGTGGAGTTTTCGTTGGACCACATGTTAAATGACCATACTTCTCCTAGAAATATGTTTCTCAACTAATTCCATAGCATAACAATACTTTACTAGATGTCTAATTGACAGAAGTAAGCTAATCCAGAAGTTTCTTATATTCTAATCAACTGACTAGGCAAACATCCCCTTTTTCTTCGCTCTTTCGGAACGGTACAGAAATTGGTGTTTTTTCTACGTTGTTTACCTTAGTTACTGGGGGCTTTCGGGGAAGACCTATGTGGGGCACCTTTTGGATGTGGGATGCTCGTTTAACCTCTGTATTCATCTCGTTCCTTGTTTACCTGGGGGCACTGCGTTTTCTTCCAGGTGATTTTGAGTTAGAAATTCCATTCGGCAGCAATTTTTTTCAGGAACAAACCTTCAGATTGTCTTTGAAAGTGACTTGTTCAAATCGCAATTCCCAATAAGTTGTTTCAAACTGGGTGTACCACACGGCTATAAATTTGTTTTGGCATCACTTTCAAGGTATGAAAACAAAAGAGATGCACAATTATAACCATCTTAAAATTGAACAAAAGCATATTAAGTCCCGAGAGAGGGGAAACCTGAATTAAGGACTATTAACTACACGTAGATGATGACTGAACACTGTAAAGGCATCCAGGACTATTTGTTGATAAGCTTCCTTATCTAGGCCAGGATAGCGTAAAACATTATGGCTGGATAATTTTCAGCATCCATTTTGCAGACCCTTCACCTCCTCCAGAAATTTTCCAACACCTAAAGAAATCATGGTAATCAAATGATTCAAATCATTTGGTCATCCTAATACCGTGTGAAACTTATTTTTTCAAAGCTTTCCATCACACTATTCCTCTTTCTGATACTCAAGCTCTTTCTGACACTTAATTGTAAAGATAACCAGTTATCAATGGTTTGTGATTTCTAATCGCCATGGGTGCATCGTGGATTTTAAAGTACATATATAGACCTCTAACTAAACCTGACTACACAGAATCAGAAAGGTTATCTTCACACTGTTTGCATATTGCCCAACGAAAACAAAATTAGAGCCAGACTTTTAATATTTACCAACTAGATCTCAAAACGGGGCCTCGGCTGATTCATCCCAAACATCTCCACTTCCATTAGACGCATCTTCAGCATCTTCTTCCATTGAAAGTCTGATATATTCTCTGTGGGCAAACCGGTCCCATTCCGTCAAGTTTGGATTCTCACGCTCCTGTTCACAATACAACATACTTGGTGGTCATTCCCAGGACTACTAACACTTTGAAACATCAAAAAAAATCCGCAGAATTAATAACTCTTGACTAGTTTACCTGACGAATTAAGAATGGATCGCGAGTTTCAAAGGCCATGAACTTGTTAAGGTTAAAAAGGATATTGAAAATGCTTCCTGAAAGTTTATTGCCTTTCAAGTCACGTAATGTAAAATAGCTCTCATTCTGCAAGGAAGAAAGCATGGAGTGTCACAATTCCGTTACTGCCATTAAATGCTTTCATTCAAGCAATCGGAGAGGTTAAATGCCTGTCTCCACCCCATTTACCACAACCTGAACATATTTGATGAAGGGGTGCATAACATCGTATGATATTGTAATGAAACACTAGCCATTAATGGATATATGAGCTCAGTAGCAGAGTGCAAAAGAGAGAACAGAGAAGAGAAAAGTACAAGCGTTATTGCTATTAAAAGTGATAAACCTAATACCAGAATAACACTGGGGTTTAGGCAAACACTAATTAAACCTCTGCTCTCCTAATTCAGTCTATAGACTTCGGTTTAGGTTCAACCTCATAAGTTTAGCTTAGGTCCATGCCCAGGGGAACATGAATTACAAACTACCCTTACTAAATAAAATAAGTGGCAGTAACCAAAAAATTATATTAGTACTCCCTAGGAAAATGCAGGCATAAGTACGAAAGACACGAATTAAAGATACCAATTGCCCCACCCCCAACAGGAGTAAAAAAGGTCAAACAAAAAATTTATCAACGCCATCCCGTATGCAAAGTGCTGAACCACAGTATTAACAATCACAGTCGCATAAAACAAATCCACTCTTGCAACACAGGAAAGCATGTTTTTTTAGAGAAAATACAAGGTAATGTGGTATTCTGTGACTGGAAATTGCAAGCCTAGAAAATAGTTATTACCCTAGAAAACATGTAAGCCAAACTACCCTTTTTAACTAAGATAGATGACAATAACCCAAATGCTACTAGTACTCTTTAGGAAAACCGAGGCACCACCATCATTTTAGGATAAGTAGGAAGACATGAATTAAAGATACATGTAAAAGCATCCAACTCAAAACCAATTGGCAATGAGTGGAGAGGCCGCCCAGGCTCATATACTAGTTTTAGAGGTGATAATTAACCGATGTGGGACAAATTCCAACAATACCCACCTTCCACAGGAGAAAAAAAGTTCAAACAAGGAATTATCAATGCCATCCTGCTGCTCCAAAATATTAAAATCACAATGGCATAAAACAAATCCACTCCCGCAACACAGAAATACATGTTGTTTCAAGATAAGACTTGATAATATGATATTCTGTGACCGCCAATTGAAAGCTTATCAAATAGTTATTACCCTAAAAAGCATGTAGCCAACTTCCTCATCACAAGTAATTACAGTGTCCACTACAGTCATCTTTAGAACTTATTTCAAAAGACATCTAGAATAGAAGAAATAAAGAACAATAACAGTGAAAGAAAAACCATGAAAAATAAAAGAGAATATATGCCAACCTCTGGTTTAATCATGTCAACTATCTGACATAAAATATCCTCAAAGAGCACAGGTTCTTGGGCCATGCATTCCATTCGATGCAACTGCTCCTCGTAAAAGAATTGCATTTCGTTCCTTGTCAGAATCCCATTTCCATCCAAATCTATGCACTTGAACCTGAGTATGAAATTTCAATATCAAGTACAGTAGAGAAACAAAATGGACTTAGCACGATTTCTGACTATCAATCCATCCATCTTCAGAAAAAAAGCATCACAAACAATGAGTAAACAAACAAAGGAGAAAAAATAAATAGATAATGAAGTCAAAGTTGCTAATACTTTCCTACTGCCAACTTCATTTGGCAGAAGCCAGACAAGCAGACCTTAAAATTAGACTTTTTGCACTGCGTCAAGCCGTCAACCGCTCTCTACAGTCTACACATCTTTTAAGAATGAAGAAAAGCAAAAAAAGGAAAAAAAAAAAAAAAGTTGGGGTCTTGGCACTTTAGGACGAAGCTTTTGCAAATGACTAAAACAATTTCATTCCAACATGTGATAAATGTTAAAAACAAATATTGTTGCTCCAATTGTAGCACTTATGAAATGTAGAAACATGGAAGTCACAATTTTTTAACTGCAACAGGCAGGATATCAACTTATAAGGCAGGCCTCGGCTACTCAACCAGATTTTGGCATGGGGTCAACGATCAAGGGGTAGTAGACTTAGACTAATCAGAGATACAAAAGAGTAAAGCCAAAATAGAAAAACAATAGTAATTCAGCCTGATTCTATATGGACATTAAACTAAGGTCCTACTGGCCTGATTTTGCAAAAAGATCCTGATTCATGAAACTACCAGAATGACAGTGCATGAAGATTACTATGCCGTTCTTACACTTGACATATAAAGGTACATACCAATACTCAAGACTAGGCTCAGATGATTTATCCTCTTCCGACAGTATGAAGTATACAAAGTCTTCATATCCCATCTTGCCCACAACCTTACTAGTAAACTTTCTTGGTATCTGAGGTAACATAGAAGCATTACAATTTACAAGTATAAGGAGAAGAACCAGGTGAAGAACTGCTCATATATAATCTTTGCCCAAAAAGGTTGTTTAATAAAGCACGAAAGCATTATCTGAATGATGCAAACCTGAGAAAATATTCTATCAACGATCCTGTAGGTAAGTGCATGGTTACCATATCTGATAAGGTTCTCTTTATCTATCAAGAAATCATGATCTGTGTCCAGCTCCCAAAACTTGCAGTATATTACGTAGAAGTGTTCATAAGAAAAGAACCTGCATAAAAATATGAAAGGTTAAAAACAACCAAGCATGTATCAGAATGCAATAAATTCGTGACATGATATATCTAGATTCTAAGAAGCCAAAGTCTCGACGAACGAGAAAAACTGGAGGGAAAGAAACTTTGCACAGAAGGATGTGTTTAAACTGCCGTGAGTAATATAACAGTGGAGTTATATGGCTATCAAGAAAAATCAGCCAATCCTACGAAGCCACACCAAGAGTTACAGAAAGTAACACCTCAGACCAACCCTTGTGCACATTTCCTAAGAAGATAGTAGTAATAAGAAATAAACTAAGCAAAAAAAAAAAAAAAAGAGAGAAAGATACCAAACTCCTAATCTAAGATTGCATCCAAGAACAAGCTACTTTCAGACTATCACCTTAAAACTTTGTTGATGTCTTCCTCTTCATCAGCATGTTGCATTGCAGCAATTAAGTTTCCGCGTTTCAGCTCCTTGAGTGTAAGACGCCCATTACCCGATCTATTCACGTAGTAAAATATTCTGTATACTACAGTTTCAGCTGGCCAATTGACATAGTTAAATGTTAAAAAATGTATCAGAAGAATGTATCATCTTTAATAGCACAAGGAAATAAGAGAACAACTCTCAACTAGGTAGCAGCCAAGCCTATACATGTACTTTGTGGACCAGAGACAACACTCTTCGTTCAGCTCATGCAAGCGACAAATTTCAACGACAATTCAAACCCAAGAAATTCAACTGAAAGGATAAGGAAGTGAGCAGGGAGATTGTTGGATGCAAAGAGGGGGGGATAGAACAAAGAATCCTCCAACTATTTATATTTCCTTCCATTCTCTGATGAGGTTCATCTTTACCCAAACAGGCCATTTCATAGGCCTCACAAAACCTTCACAAAAAGCAAACTCCATAAAAAACTACCTCTACCAAACATACTACCAACTTAAGGCTTGAAACTTCATCCCTTTAAACCTTAAAAACATCTACAGACGAGGAAAGATAACTTTATACTTTAAAAAGCACTTTGTCGAGCTTGCCTACATAATTCATATCAGTTTTCACTATCCCTACTTCGGTGGCCAATAGTTTAGAGAAGCTGCAAAGAGATTTTCTTTGGGAAGGCTTGGGAGAGGAGTTTAAGTACCATCTTGTGGATTGGGATACACTTTGTACATTGATTCGCCCAGGGGTTTAGGTGTGAGGAGGCTTGCTACTTTCAATAAAGTTTATTAGGGAAGTCGCTGTGGAGATTTTATTGTGAAAGGGATAGATGGTGGAGGTAAGTTGTGAGTGTCATGCATAGGAAAAGTTGGGATGAGTGGACCTTGCTAGAAACACGATTTCCGCATAGGGTATTAGGAGAGGATAGGGCCAGTTTGCAAGACGTACAAGTATGAAGGTGGGGGTAGGGAGGAGGGTGAAGTTTTGGGAGCATGTTTGGTGTGGCGATGTTAGGTTGACAGATGCTTACTCTTATATATTTCAGTTGACGGCAGTGGCATACTCTCTCAAATTGGATGGGGAGATGGTGTGTTGGGATGCTACACTTCATAGGGAGGCAAAAGATTGGGAGATGTAGGGGTTGTGGTGGATATTTTGGAAAACTATATGCAACGAGGGACGTTGGGAGGGGGGAGGATTATCAGAATTCAGAGGTGGATCCAGGCAGCCAATGGAATTTTTCAAGTGAACGTTTATTACCAAGTTTTGGCTGGAGAAGCAAATACAACCTTTCCCTGGAGAGCTATTTGAGGTACTCGTGCACCAACCAAGGTTTCTTTTTTTGCTTGGTGTGCAGCTAAGGATAAGATTCTTACTATAGACAATTTGATACGGCGTCCAATGTTTATTGTGAATCAGTGGCGCATTTGTCAAATGGGCAATGAGCTTTGGAATTCGGTTCTTTCTATTAGATAGATTGATAAACGTTGTTGGGCCGATTCCTAACAGCTTAAGCTTTTGGGAGAGTTGGTAACTTCACATGATATGAGAGCTTAGGAGTAAAAGGTCTTGGGTTCAATCTCTCTGTTTGCATTTGTTCTCCGTTTGCATTCTCTCTCTCTCTCTCTCTCTCTCTCCAAAAATTTACATCTCCACGTGCAAGACGGAGTTGCACATGAGGGAGGGTGCAGATAGCTTGATATACATTCTTGGGCCCATGTTCTAACAACTGAAGCTTTGGGGAGAGTTGGTAACGTAACAGTTTCATGGGGCATGTCATGGGTTTTCCCTGCAATGGTGGTGGAACTTATTCAAGAACGGTATGCGGCTAGAGTTGGTAGAAGAAGACGGAAGCTATGGATTATGATCTCAATGTGCCTGATGTGGTCAATATGGAAAGAAAGGAATCGTAGATATTTTGACCGAGAGAAGAAGCCATTGTTCAAAATTAAGAATCTTTTGATTTTTACTTTGTTTAGTTGGGAGTCTGGGGAGAGCAACTCTACTTTGAATCAATTCTTTGACATGTAAGATATTTTTGGAGTTTAGAGGGTATATAGGTTCTTTTATAATTTAGCCTTTCTTTTGTGTTCCTTGTATTTTTTTTGTACATGGGTGGCATCGCTTGATGCCTTTTCAAGTTGGTCCTGGATTGGAGGCCCCCAAACGCCAGCATATAATTTAGATAGTCTTATGACAGAAGTTGTTTAACACAGATCTCTCAGTTGTTTAACACAAATCTCTTCTCCCCAACATGGGCATACTCTTCTCCCCAACATGGGCATACTCTGTCACCCCCCCCCCCCCCCCCCCCCCCCCCCCCCCCCCCCCCCCCCCCCCCCCCCCCCCCCCCCCCGGGGGCCGGAGACCAAAAGAAGACTTGGCCATTTCTCAAAACGGAGGCTAGGATTGAGACTCTTCATTTTTCTTGCGACTTGCTAACACTACTAACAGTAAGATCCATGATTTCAATAACAACTCTTCTCCACCTCTTAAAGCTGGACCATTTCACAGCACAGAGGCTTAGATTCTGACTCCTCTTTTCCAGCAACTTGTTAACAATACTATCAGTAAGCTCTATCAACCAATTCTATGTTTCCATTGAAAAATAGAGAAAAAGCTTGACAGTCATGTCCAGATTAATATAGCAATGTCAGCTACGAATACCACACCTGCACCTGTGTCAACATAGGTGCTTACCAAAAAATGGATGATCCATGTAACATAGGATAAAAGAAATGGATATGCAAAATACAGAATATGAACCTATTTGCTCCATTGAATTGATTGCGAATCAACCAATTTGATTTTGCTTGTGTAGTGTTGAGGAAGTGGTGGTAGTTGATATGGTGATGGCACTTGTTAAAACTCTCTCTAATGGTTGTAAGGTTGGTGGTCAGAAATACGGGGGTTAGGGCATTGGGCCATTAGCTTAGGTGGTTAAGAAAGCGAGGAGTTTAGAGTGGATAATGTGAATGAATTACAATGCATAATAGTGGTCTGCTAACAGATGGGAGGTCAGGGTGTAACATCAATTCAAACAACGGAGCAAAGTTCATTCAGAAGCCAAACGGGAGGTATATGTTTGTATTTATCAAAAAACCAGGGGGAAAGTGTGCATAATTTTCCTTTATGCATAGAATTTGACAAACTTACATCATACATACTATTTAGCAACTATGATTTCAAACAAAAAGAACTACTCCCTCCATTCCCATTTTATGGTCCCTGTTAGCACTTTTTGCCGTCCCAAAAAGATTGTCCTACTTCAAAACTAAATGGGTAGCAGGTAATGAAAAAAGTAAGAAAACATAATGATTGAAGGGTAAAATGAGAAATTTAAGTTTTTAAAAGTGCAATGATTGTGTTCCTTTATATAGTTGGAATCCCCAAAAGGGACTATAAATGGAGACAAAGGGAGTATTTAGCAACTGACAAATGTTTTTCTTTTTATTGCATAATATTGAATTTTCTTAGTTTAGAAAACAGAGTGGTCTATACATGCAACCATATGATTAGAGAACAAAAACAAAAACAAATATTGAAGATGGAGAGATCTCTGTTCAGAAAAAAAAAAAAATGGAGATCTTTCACAATCAGCATGCATAGAAATCAATAAGCAGGAACCAACATAAGTATACCAATAAGTAAAGCCACAAAATAAAACCAAATTAAAGCTACATGTAAACTAACTGAATGATTCCAACATACCATATCTCTCTTGAAATTCCGGTGTGCTCTGTAAGAACTCTAACCCTGGATGACTGTCCAAAAGTTCCCGAAGCACAGGTTTAAAGTCCTCCTACAGTCAGATTGACCAAAATTGAGGAATAAAAGGTGAATGAATCATTCAGATGAATCAGACCTAAACCTTGGTATACATGAATTGTCCATGCAAAAAAAAAAACTTTGTATGCAAGCGAATATTTTGTTATGGCTTTAAAACCTCAGACAGGACTCCATTCAGATCTCACTACATTTACAGAAAAAGGCAGCAACAGCTGCTTTCTAACCAAATCATAGATTTCGAATGGGAACAAATAACAACACCTGAGTGAGGTACTTGAGATCTGGCTGCTTCAAAATTGTAAATATTTGGGTTGCTGTTTCCTTCGTCAACATCTGGCTATTCACCCAATAATCAACAAAAGCATCTCTGCAGGCATGTCAATATAACACAATAAGCAAAAGAACAGACAAAAAATTAGATCCAAGTATCCAACTACTAGAGTAACATCACGCATATCAGCACTTATGAGTTAAATTCGTCAAATTGGTACTGAAATCTCAAATAGAAAAATAGGCAGCAAATATGAAAGCCTAAACTAAGACATCTATTGCAGCAGTTTTCTTTTTTATTCGCTTTTTGTTGAGAAACAAATAAGTAAGCATTACTAATGAAATAAGAAACTATGCAAAGGAGTTGGAGAACAAGAAGTTGTCAAAAAGTAGAAAACAGAAAACCAACCCAAATCCAAAATGATTACAAGCCTACACGGGCTTCCAATTTTTGTTAAAAAGAAAGGGACTTCCTTGAACAAACGTGCCGCCAAACCCACAGAAGCCCGGGCTTCCAATTTTTTTTAAAAAGAAAGGGACTTCCTTGAACAAATGTGCCACCAAACCCACAGAAGCCCGGGCTTCCAATTTTTTTTAAAAAGAAAGGGACTTCCTTGAACAAATGTGCCACCAAACCCACAGAAGCCCAGTTCCCTATAGATACCCTGTGCCGTCAAATTTGTTTTCAATCACATTGCATGTCTCAAAATACAAACAAGCTAAACACTGCACCAAACACGCGAACATGCATAGACACTATGATTTGACCTCCTTTTCTAAACCAGTAGGGGCTGGGCACATGCGCAACTCAAATCCCAAAAACAATAACTGAAAAGAGCCATTTTGTGTTCTGGATTTAGGTTTGAGGTTCTCATAGGGCAGAATGGAAACGTGGAAACAAGTAAACTTGAAGACGCTGGAAGGGAACTGCATGTGTGATGAAGGGGTGTTGGCACTTGGCCGGACAAATCTTACTATTCTACTTCCTCCATCCCATAATTGAGATATGAACTACAGGAGTCAATCTTCATTATCACCATATCCACCCCTCTCTAAGATTTTCAAAAGGTTGTATATTCACATAATACACACTTCAGTGTCCCTCCATATCCATTCCCTTGGTTTTTTTGCTTTGCAAAAGTCAATTTTGGAGTATCGGTAAAGTCCTAAAACTGTGTGCTTCCTAGATGGTTATAATTACAACATTTAGAAGATCAACATGAGAAAACCAATATACAAATCATTATGTGGCGGGAGGTGAACCACGTCAGAGATATAAAATAAAACACATGAGAAAAAGGTAACTGAGTCAAGATGGAAATGTGAAATACCTGGTTACGACACCTTTGCAATCAACGTCAATCTTTCTAAAAAGAACAGTAGAGAAGAATGAGGGGAGCTTGCAGATTTCCTTTGTAACTAGTTTAAATTCTGGGATCCATTACAAAAACAGACATATCAATACATGATATACCAAAAATTCCAAGAAAATAAACCAGTTACACATTAATCACAAAGACAAAATGTCACGAGCATCTCTTACCCTGAACTTGTAGTCCGTTAATGTGATCGTAGAAAAGTTGATTGATTCCGAACAGACATCGTTCTTTCAACTCATTAGCTGGTGGACGGCCATTTTGAAAGTAGAACTGCAACAGTTGGAAGTTTCCCAATCACAACAACAAACCAAACACCGTCGTGACAATAAATGACAAACTAGAGGAAATTTTTAAGCAGAGAATAAGGAATGAAAATCGATGACTTGCTAACCTGAGGTATCAATTCCTTTACTGGCTCACTCACTAATTTTAAAGGAGAACCTAGAGTAGATGGGCCCACTCTCTGCTTCACAACACGGGGAGAGCCAGATGAACTTCTTGGAGAAAGTGGAGGAGCACTGCCGGCTGGAAACATCGAGGGCAATGAATTACTTGAATTGGCATGAGGGCTAGAAGATGTTCCACTGACATTGAAGGGAACGCCTGCCTTTGCATTGTTAAGCAGTGATTTCACCTGCACTAGCAAGATATAACTTTTAAAATAGGTTGTTTCCACATATGGCCATGAAAAAAAGGACAAAAGGGGAAAACTTGTGACGAAACTACAACATACAAGTAGAGAAAAAAGTGAAATCACGAGACACAACTTAGCAGTTTAGGCTTTTCCTATGGGGAGTTGGGATTGCTTCTGAACCTCTAATTGAAAAGTACATAAAAGTAGCTAAAAAAAAAAAACACAGGCTTCTTAATTTTAGCCAACCCAATCTGCAAATTAACAAGATCATTCAAGTGCAATTAAATTTTAGGCTGATTTGTAGATATTTCCAAACAAGGGGTTAGGGATATACTATCAAACATCATCTTGTATCCTCAACCTGGTATCTTATGTACCTAAACCGAGAAGAAAATGTGGAAAATACTCATTCAGATCAGGTGCTCATAGACTGTTGGCCCGTTTCTTCATCACCAGACCTAAACAACTCAGGGAATCCCCTTGTAGCAACGGCACTACCCGAGTAAATGTCCCATTTTCCACTTATCATTTTGAGTTTACATAAACACCACAATTACTAAATTTGCAACTCCGTTTACATTCACTGACATGCCGTCAATCAACAACCTTTGCCCACCACCCTAGATATGATCGACCACCACTAACAGTTGTTGCAATTAAGCACCGAAACTGTCGCTCCCGTCATTGCCGTAATTGGGTTGGCGCAGCTACCCTACAGACTTTAACCCAATTTTCTATTTGAAAAAATAAAGCATTTTATGTCACTCTCTATCAGACTCCCAGAACACTATAAACGTGATGGGAGAACTCAAAACTCTAAAAGCACACACACTGAACCATAAGCTAACATAAGCATTTTGAATATTTTTTAATCCAATAACACCGTTGGGCGGCCGCCTAGCCCCCTAATGCGACTTTTAGAACACTGGCCTATACAAATTACAATGCCAAATTCAAAAAAATCAAATGCCAATCACATTGTCTCACAAAACACATACTAATTCAACTACTCAATTGATGCTTCTGCTCCCAATTATTACCAAAAAAATTGACTGAAAAATGAAATGAGAACCTGAGAAGCAGTCTCCGGCAGCGAAAGCCATTGGTCAAACAGCCCCTCGATAACGTTAGGCTTTGATTTAAGGGCGAGAGGAGACACCTCTGGAAGCTGCAACAAATCAGCGTCGAGACATGCCACATCCCCATTGAAATCCATCGCCGCACAACACCTCAGAACAAACAAACTCAATCTCGCTTTATCCGACCGAACAAAACTAGCAAATCAAACGCAAGCTTCAGATCCTGAATGAGACAGTACTTCGTCTCTCTCATTCGAATTGGCAACACCACCAAATAACTAACGCCCCGACTTCCAAATCCAGTTCGTTGGGATGCGAATCAGTATGTGGGATAAGTCGCAGATCTTCAATTGCATTCGTCGGATATCGGAGGAAGGAATTCGAGAACAACGGACCCTTGTGACGGAGAGAGGGAGAGAGAGAGAGAGAGAGAGAGAGAGAGTGGTGAATGTACGTATATGTGAAATCAAGCACCTGAAAACTATGAAGAAGAAGGACGGGACGGGTCTGCGAGCGTGGGGTTAGGCTTTGTATGAATCTGAGGTCTTCTCTTCATCACGTGAGAGGAACGTGAGGGGCTCCGTTCCAAGTTCCAACTTCCATCGAAACGATTACCTTAACTTAAACAAAATCATTCCGCTGTCCTAAATTTCTTTTCCATTTGTCTAATTCACGCAATTTCAAAAAAAAAAAAAAAAAACTTATATTTTTAAATGTATACTAATATTATATTGCTTGATATATTTTGATAGATTCTACTATTAAACAAAAAAATTTCAAAATTGTAAACAATTTTGTAGAAAAAATAACCTTATGATTTCATCATATGAGATTTGAATAGTTGTGATTTTATCCTGTAAATGAATAATTGGACCATTGTACCCTTATTTACCCCATTAGTAGTAGATATACTAAATCTTATAAACATTTTTTAGTAACAAAGGTTTAATATCCAAGGTTCAGTTTCCTAAACATGCGGCATATATCAAGAGTGATTCTTTTTCCATGGCCGCTTCATTTTTTCTCCATAACTATTTCATAATTTTGAATTGGTAATCCTTATCTTTGTATGCATGATGACCATGAATATGATGGCAATGATAAAGCACATACCCTAAATTCCTTCTCTCTCTCTGTCTCTCTACTCCAGTTAATCCAAAACGATTGTCTTTTCTCTCTCTCTCTCTCTCTCTCTCTCTTTCTCTCTCTCTCTCTTTCTCTCCGGCCGGCCAGCTCCTCTAGTGCCTTGCGACGAGCGCCGACCGTCACCATCAACCCCATCATCCAAGTCCAACAAGCTAGCCCACTCCGACGGGCCATTCTTAGATCCATTGCAGTCACGACCGCCACGAAAGCCGACGCCCACTATCTCTCTGGAATCAAGCTTGTCACCCACTTTCACGGTAGATTGTTTTTTCTTTCTTTCTTTCTCTTTGATCGCTTGTAGAATCATGTTTTTAAGTATGGTGGTGATAGGTTCCAAATCTTATTAATGGCAGTGTTATTTTTTCGATTCAAGCCTGGTGTTTTTCTTCTATATAATAAAATAAATAAATCAATAAACCATGTTCACATGCCCTTTAAAAAATGGTTATTTCAAATAGTGAATATGGCTTATTGATTTACCATTTTTTGCGATTTGATACAGTAAAAGTGGTAAAATCAATAAACCATGTTCACTTTTCCATATTGGGTGATTTGATATAATAAAAAATGGTTTACTGGTTTACCACTCTGGCACTTCAGTGATTCAACAAAGTAAACATGATAAATTAACACATGATTTAACCATGTGTTTTCTTGTTGTTTTATGGTGCATTAATTGACCATGTTTTTTCATGGTCTTGGCTTGGGTTGTGGTTTTGTGGTGCGTTAATTTACTATATATTTCATGATTTTTTTATGATTTTTTTGTGGTACATTAATCTACCTATCATGATAAAAAAAATGGTGAATTACTACAAAAGTGCATGAAATCAATATCTTGTGACTCGTGTTTTTAAGACAAAATATCATGATTATTTATTTTAATTTTATTAGGTGTGAGAAGATTAAGAGAGAACGAGAGAAATAATAGGAAAATTGAGACAGAGAAATATTAGGAAAATTAGGAGAGAGAAAGGGTATTTTGGGGTTTATTTGAATATCAGGATTGAATCATAAGTATTCAAATCTCATAGGATGGAATCATAATACTATTTTTTTGTACAGGACCCATAATTAACTCTCCCTTGAAAGATAATAAGCAATTGAAAATGTCACGTGCACCAAAAAATAGACAAGAATTTTGTGATAGAGGGTATATTTTTTCAACAGAGAAAATTTGCTACTTTGAACGCTCACCGATATTTATTAACTAGCAACAAAGTAAATTGAATTTCTTTTGTAAAAAATACATTGTATTTAAGTTATATTTTACGAACGAAAACTGAATAAATTTTTTGGGCAAATGTAATATTTCAATATTCAAATTATAGTCTGATGCAGAACAAGTAGCGGCCCAATTCTATAATCAATTAGACCAGTCGAAGCCTAAGAGGCCCAAGCAACTTCTAATAGAAAATTGCCAATTTCGGCAATTTATCGACGAGCCCGGAATAGGCCCAAACTTGGTGGGCTGAAGCAGAATTACAAGTAGTGTTTTAAGTTTCCTTATTTTTATTTTATTCATTTTGTTAGGAAGTCTCCAATTTTAGAAATAAGTGTTCTAGAGTATTTTTATTCCTAGTTGGATTAGGGTATGTTATTTGATTCCTAGTTGGATTAGGATTTGTTATTTCATTCCTAGTTGGATTAGGGTTACTTTGGCCCTATAAGTATCATTGTAAGCCTATGGCATATGCAACTTTTATTATTCAATCAATACAACTTTGAGAATTTTCTCTCTTTTCTTGTGGATTCAAGAACATCTCGTGGATTCGAGAACCTATCTCGTTTGGAATAGTACGTTAACTATTCTCTCGTGAATTCCGCTGCGTCAAGTGGTATCAGAGCAAGATCGTTTCTGGCTCGATGGCACCTAACAAAGTTGATGACACAACCCGTGACGTTGCTCAGGGGCTTGCTGATCTAAGGGCGACGGTAGAAGAACAACAAACTCAGTTAACGGCAATTCAAGAAACGCTGCAACAACTGCAGTTGACTCTTCTCCAAAACCAGAGACCAGCAGAGGTTGAAGAGAATCGCGCGGTGGGAGTTGCCCAACGCCGTCCTCTTAACCAGGATCGGGCACACGCGGTGGGATTTACCCAACGCCAACCCGATAACCGAATTGTAGTCGGGAGACGCCCGGCTAATCATGCAGACAGTGAAGAAGAATCAGAACCAGAAGTAGAAGCGATAGAAAACCATCCACAAGAACGTCCGCAGCAATTGTTCGATGAATATCGTGTGAAGGTGGACCTTCCCACGTTCAGCGGTAATCTCGAAATTGAAGGGTTCTTGGACTGGCTTTCGGAAGTTGATCGATTCTTTGACATGATGGGAATTCCAGACTCAAGGAGGGTCAAGATGGTCGCTTACAAACTGAAAAGCGGCGCTGCAGTTTGGTGGGACCAGTTGCAGACAAAGCGACGAAGGCAAGGAAAGGATTCTGTGCGAACATGGCGCAGGATGAGACAACTCATGATGGACAGGTTTTTACCCCCTAATTACGAGCAACACCTTTTTCATGCCTATCAAAACTGCAGACAGGGGAACAAGTCTGTGTTTGATTACACGGCTGAATTTAATCGACTCGCAGATCGTAATAATCTGTACGAGTCGGACGGACCGAAAGTAGCCAGGTATCTTAATGGGTTGAAGCAGTCAATACGGGATCAGATTGGGTTGCAGACAGTGTGGGATGTGGATGAAGCCTACAACCTAGCATTGAAGGCCGAGCGGTTGGAGCGTGACCGCAAACCAGCATACTCAGGATACCGTCGTAACACAACAGAATCGTCCATTCCTCCTGAATCTAGGGGGAAGTCGACGTTTCAACCAAAGGCTGCAGATGGTGATGGAGCGAAATTTGGAGGTGGCAGTCAGACAAGCAGTTCCAGCAGAAACGCGGCGGCGAAGGCGCCGAATCCTTATGCCAAGCCCATGCCTGAGAAGTGCTACATGTGTCAAAAGCCTGGGCACCGTTCTAGTAATTGTCCAGAACGAAAGTTGGCCTTGGCAGAGGAAGAAGAAGAAGATGTTGATGGAGCAGTGGGTGACTGGAATGATGAGTATGAAGTTGACTATGCAGAGGAAGATGGGGATCGAGTCAACTGCGTGGTGCAGAGGGTACTGTTTGCGCCAAAATCAGAAGATCACACTCAGCGTCACAACATCTTTCGGTCAAGCTGTTCAATCAACCAGAAGGTGTGTGACCTGATTGTAGATAGTGGCAGTTGCGAGAATTTTGTGGCAAAAAGACTGGTGGACCATCTGAAGTTGCCGACGGAGCCCCATCCTTCACCTTACAGCATTGGGTGGATCAAGAAGGGCCCAACAGTAAAGGTAACCGAAGTTTGTAAAATTCCCCTTTCCATTGGAAAATTTTATAAGGCTGAGGTTACTTGTGATGTTATTGAGATGGATGCTAGCCATATACTGTTAGGAAGGCCCTGGCAGTTTGATGTGGACGTGGTGTTCAAGGGTCGTGACAACACCTACTTTTTTAATTGGGAGGCCCGTAAGGTTGTTATGGTTCCTTCCAATCAAAAGGTGTCGGTCAAGCCAAAGGTGCAGCAACCATCGTTTCTAACAGTTGCCAGTTCAGAAGCTGATTTTGTGACAGATTTTAAGGAGTCTAAACAGATTTATGCTATGGTGGTGAAATCGTTGGTGTTAGAGGATAAGACCATGACTGCAGTTGCTGTACCTAAGAAGATATAGCCCTTGTTGGAGGAATTTGAGGAACTGGTTACAGATGACGTGCCAAACGAGCTTCCGCCAATGAGGGACATTCAACATCAGATTGACTTGGTGCCTGGGGCAAGTCTGCCCAATTTACCACATTATCGCATGAGTCCGAAGGAGAATGAGATTCTGAGGGAAAAAGTAGAGGAGTTATTGCAGAAGGGCCATATACGAGAGAGCTTGAGTCCTTGTGGGGTTCCGGCATTGCTGACACCAAAGAAAGATGGGAGTTGGCGTATGTGTGTGGACAGTCGCGCCATCAACAAGATCACCATTCGGTATAGATTTCCAATACCTAGGCTGGATGATATGCTAGACATGCTGGATGGGTCCAAGTGGTTCTCAAAGATTGATCTACGAAGTGGGTACCATCAGATTCGTATCCGGCCTGGAGATGAGTGGAAAACTGCGTTCAAAACCAAGGATGGCCTCTATGAATGGTTGGTTATGCCATTCGGCCTTTCTAACGCTCCAAGTACTTTCATGCGGGTGATGAACCAGGTGTTGAGACCTTTCACGGGACAGTTTGTCGTCGTTTATTTCGACGACATACTTATCTACAGCAAGACAGAGGATGAGCATGTGGGGCACGTGCGCCAAGTATTGATGGTGCTGCAAGAAAATAAGCTGTACATACAACTCAAGAAGTGCAGTTTCTTGACGAACAGCTTATTGTTCTTGGGCTATGTGGTGAGTGTTGATGGTATACACGTGGATGAGGACAAAGTTCGCGCCATTCGTGATTGGCCAATTCCCAAAACAGTTACTGAGGTGCGAAGTTTCCATGGATTGGCCACTTTCTACAGGCGATTCATTCGAAATTTTAGCACTATTGTGGCGCCAATCACCGAGTGCTTGAAGAAAGGAAAGTTCTTGTGGGGAGAAGCAGCGAACAACAGCTTCATGGTGATTAAGGAGAAGTTGTGCACTGCTCCAGTTCTAGCTCTACCTAGCTTCGAGAAGGTTTTTGAGGTTGAATGTGATGCTAGTGGAGTTGGTATTGGGGCTGTTCTTTCCTAAGAAAAGCGACCTGTGGCCTTCTTCAGCGAGAAGTTAAGTGAAGCAAGGCAGAAGTGGAGCACTTATGACCAAGAGTTCTATGCAGTGGTTCGTGCTCTCAAACATTGGGAGCATTATTTAATTCAAAGGGAATTTGTGTTGTACATTGACCATCAAGCACTGAAGTTCATCAACAGTCAAAAGAAGTTGGATAGCATGCATGTGCGGTGGGCCACTTTCATTCAGAAATTTCCTTTTACCATTCGGCACAAATCTGGGGTAACAAATCGAGTGGCTGAAGCATTGAGTCGTCGTGCCACATTGTTGGTGACTTTAACCCAAACGATTGTGGGTTTTGAGTTCTTGAAGGAGCTGTATCCAGAGGATGTGGATTTCAAAGAAATTTGGGAAATGTGCAACCAGAATCGACCTATTAGTGACTTTCATGTTACTGATGGGTATTTGTTTCGAGGCAATCGTCTTTGTATTCCAAGGACTTCGTTGAGGGAGAGCTTAATCCGAGACCTTCATGGTGGAGGATTAAGTGGTCATTTGGGGAGAGACAAGACGGTTGCAAGTTTGGAGGAGAGGTATTTTTGGCCGCAATTGAAGAGGGATGCTGGAAATTTTGTGCGGAGGTGCTATATATGTCAGGTATCTAAGGGTCAATCTCAAAATACTGGTCTTTATACTCCTTTACCTATTCCTAATAATATTTGGGAAGATTTGTTTATGGATTTTGTGTTGGGGCTGCCTCGTACCCAGCGTGGTATGGATTCTGTGTTCGTGGTGGTAGACAGGTTTTCCAAGATGGTGCATTTTATTGCGTGTCGAAAGACATCCGATGCATCTCATGTGGCCCGTTTGTTCTTTCGAGAGGTAGTACGCTTGCATGGGGTTCCACAGTCTATTACTTCTGACAGGGATGTGAAGTTCCTTAGCCATTTTTGGGTCACTTTGTGGAAGATGTTTGAGACTTCACTGAGGCGGAGCTCTACCGCGCATCCACAAACTGATGGACAAACGGAGGTGACTAACAGAAGCTTGGGTAATCTGATTCGAAGCATATGTGGGGACAAGCCAAGGCAATGGGATAATGCATTACCACAAGCTGAGTTTGCTTTCAACAGTGCAGTTCACAGTGCCACGGGAAAATCACCTTTTTCCTTGGTTTATGTGACGCCTCCAAAGCATGCAGTGGATTTAGTTCGTCTTCCGCGGGGTCCTGAATTTAGCGTTGCGGCTGAGGCAATGGCTAAGCAGTCCCAAGAGGTGGTTGATTACGTGAGGCAGAAGTTGGCTGAGACAAATGCGAAAAACAAGGCAGCTGCGGACAAGGGTAGGCGTGTTAAACTGTTCAACGTAGGCGATGAGGTGATGATTTTTCTAAGGAAGAAGAGGTTTCCCGCCGGCACCTACAACAAGTTAAAGCCAAGGAAGTATGGTCCGTACAAGATTTTGCAGAAAATCGGGGACAATGCTTATGTGATTGATCTTCCCGAGTCCATGCAGATCTCCAATGTGTTCAACATTGCGGATATTTTTGAGTATCGTGAGGAATAGTCGCTCTATCCAGATTTGAACTCGAGGTCGAGTTCTTTCGAAGAAGAAGGGATTGATGTAGAACAAGTAGCGGCCCAATTCTATGATCAATTGGACCAGTCGAAGCCTAAGAGGCCCAAGCAACTTCTAATAGAAAATTGCCAATTTCGGCAATTTATCGACGAGCCCGGAATAGGCCCAAACTTGGTGGGCTGAAGCAGAATTACAAGTAGTGTTTTAAGTTTCCTTATTTTTATTTTATTCATTTTGTTAGGAAGTCTCCAATTTTAGAAATAAGTGTTCTAGAGTATTTTTATTCCTAGTTGGATTAGGGTATGTTATTTGATTCCTAGTTGGATTAGGATTTGTTATTTCATTCCTAGTTGGATTAGGGTTACTTTGGCCCTATAAGTATCATTGTAAGCCTATGGCATATGCAACTTTTATTATTCAATCAATACAACTTTGAGAATTTTCTCTCTTTTCTTGTGGATTCAAGAACATCTCGTGGATTCGAGAACCTATCTCGTTTGGAATAGTACGTTAACTATTCTCTCGTGAATTCCGCTGCGTCATAGTCGGTCCTCTTTCTCTCTCTCTCTCTCTAAAACCACAAACCCTAGCCGCCTCCATATTTTCGGTGGGGGGAGGGGAGGGATCTATACCTCCCATCCTCTCTCTCTCTCTCTCTCTCTCTCTCTCTCGGTGGTGGTTGTGGCGAGGTGGGGTGGGTGGTTGGTCTTTGCAGCGTGGATGGTGGTTGGGCGGCGGATGCTAGTTGGGTGGCGGTCATCGATGGCTGGTTCTGGTGAAGCTTTTGACTCTGGTGAATTTGTGGCTGTCGAGCTATTCAACAGGACAGCAATAGGGGCTTGTTTCCCAGTTTTCGGTGATTGCGGTGGCAACGGCGTTTCTCTTCTTGTTGCAGTGATTGTGAGCTTTTTTGGGTTTCATTTGTTTGCGCTTGACCCATATCTGGTCATTGTAGGCCTTTGGTGACGTGTTGTGTTGTAATGTTTTATTCTGGTATTATGAGCCATTGGATGATAGGCTTCAGCCTTGGTTTTCTCAATTGTCTTCTTGCCAATCGTCAAGTATGGTCTCGTTTCATCTTTGTACAATCCGAAAGATTAATAAAATTATTAGTTTTGCTCGTCAAGAAAAAATGTATTTCAATATTCAATCCTAGTAAATGAGTTTGCATCCTAAATATTTGTAATTACACTCCAATATTTTCTTTTAAACACTGTACAATCAATTTTTTCAAGTGCATCTTATGATGGAATGCATAATTATTCTTAAAATCACTAGTTTTATTTTAGTTTCTGAAAAGCTGGCTTCTCAAGTGATAATGAAGTGATGATGTAAACATATGTTATAAATACTTGGTATACACAAAAAAATGTTCGTACGTTAACTTGTATTCTCTATATTTACCGTTAAAAAAAAAAACAAAAAAAACCTTGTATTCACCATATGCGGATTGCATGGTGAAACTGGTGTGAGATCAACTACGCGGTTATAATATTGCATTATTCATTCTCCTATTCATTGTTATCTTTTATATGTGAAATTTTGTTGATTTACAGCTCCTTTGGTTGGTGAGAGGAGAAAGGAGAAGAAAGGGGAGTGGTTTCTCACCCTCTCATCCAAACAAACAAGAGAAATCGAACTCTCTCTCTCGTATTCCGGTGACCTAACTCTCTCCGGCAACTCTTCGGCGGCTTCAGAACTCAGTTTCGAGGACAGATCTAGATTCGCCGAGACAAGACAAAAACAACAATGCAAGAACGACGACGATCCAACGAGAGGGTGGACTGCATGGCTGCGAGAAGTCGACGACGTCTCCCATTTATCACGGAATCGCGCCAACTATGGTGAGAAATGAAATGGGGATTTGAAGGGGGTCTGGACTCTCACCCTCTCCTCCTCTCTCTCACCGTTGGTGCCATCCAAACAGGGGTGAGAAATCATTTTTTGACGGAACCCTTTCTTATCTCTCAAAACCCCTCTATCCAAAGGAGGTGTTAGTCTATTGCTCAATAACACGGGCATGTGGTGCTTCATGACCTACATATTCATGCTGTGCCGCCAACCCGGCTCAATCAGCTCCGACCCATGTCAAAAACCGTCTTTGGAAATCATGGCGTGTTGGGCAGTAATATACAAAAACTAATCGGCAAGTGCATAAATGGGCCGAAAACCGAGCTCAAGCTCACCTGATTCACGAGCTGAGTCAAGATAATTTATTTAATGAGTATCCTTAAATGGGCTGAGCCGAGCCAAGATAATTTACTAAAAAGCCTAAAATTTGAGCTCTACCGATTACTTAATGAGCCGTGTTGAGTCCCGAGCAGCTCACGAGAGACTCGATTCTTTTACCGCCCTAATCGGGTCAGTTTGGGTGTTAGAGTAAAATTTCTGTAACCCTTGTGCTGTGGTTAACCCAACCCACGCGAAGAGCAACTCCAACACATGCTCTTTTCTTTAAAATGAAGAGTGGAAGTGACATATTAAGGAGAATTTTTGTAATTTATGCCCTCTTGTACTCAAAAAGTTGTATTGTTTGGAGGGACCTATCCATCTTTTTGTCACATCTATTCTTTAAAATTAATTTTGGCTCTTTAATTTTGAAGAGTTAAAATTAAATTTAAAGAGTAGATGTGACAAAAAAATAGATGAATCCCTCTAAATAGTACAACTTTTTTAAAAAAAAAGACATAAATTATAAAATTTTCCCTTAATATGTCCACTCTTTGTATAAAGAAAAGAGCATCTTGTTCTACAGGTACTTCTGTCTTCCGCGTAATTTTCTCGTAGTGAGCCCGCCCTCTTATCTGCTCTCTCTACACAGTTTGAAGGACGGTCGAGCGTACAGGCCTGGGCGTAAACAACTTAATGCCTCAAACAGTGTCGTTCCTCAAGCCTTTCATTTACTCTCCGTCTACTACCAATTGGAGGTTCGTTATCTTCAGTTTCTTCTGCTCTGTGCGTGCACGAATTCTTAATGATGGGTCAATGGGCTTTCACCTCTGGCTTGCCTGGTTGCTGGGAAATTCTCATATCCGTTTTTCTTAGGGTCAGAAAAGTTCTACCCAGATAACACAAGTAGTTGCATAATTGCATTTCAAGGCTCAGTTTTTAAGGCCCTGTTTGGTTGCTTGTTTTTGTAATACGGTTTCAAGAACAAGTGCCTTTGGGTACAAAAACACTCACTATTTACATTTTTTTCTCACGTAGAATTTGAAAATATCATCGAAGATATTTGCGTGGATTTGTAAACAGTCTCACATAGCCACTTGGTGTTCCATATTGAGGGGTTAACGGGGGTTTCACGCCTGGCTTGTTTGGGCCAGTTTGGCTGCTGGGAAATTCTTGTATCCAATTTCTTAGGGTCAGGAAAATTCTACTTAGATACCCAAGTAGTTCCACAATTGCGTTACAAGCTCAGTTTTTTTCTATTCTCATGGGTTCCAACTGAGTGAATACATTTTAAGGCCCTGTTTGGTTGCTGTTTTTGTAATATGGTTTCAAGAACGAGTGCCTTTGGAGTATAAAAACACTCACTACTTTTACATTTTACTCCTGTAAAATTTGAAGATATCCTCTAATGTTTTCTTTAGAAAAGATTTGTAGACATTCCTAGAAATCAACTTTATTGACAACTATTAGTTGTTAGAATCCTTTGTTTCCTTAAGTAGTGTCACCAATATATTTATTTTTTGTCCCAGCAAACCAAAGATACACGGAGACTTAGTTGATGGCAATATAAAAATTCATAAAAGAGCAGAGGTAGTTTGTTTTGGTATGCTGGCTCCAAGAAAGTTCTGGCAAAAGAGAAAGAAAGTAGAAGTTTTCAAAGATGCAGCTGATGAAGCAGATCAAAAAAAATGGAGGAAACTGATGAATGAAATTGACGAGACTGGGTCTGCAGTTTCAGTGCTCAGAAATCACAGGGTCGAAAACCAATCACTTCCTAAGGACCTTGTTGTGGGCACCCTAGTTAGATTTAAGCAGCTAAAGAAATGGAACCTTGTTAGCGAGGTAACTGTATCAGTCCCAACCTCCTCCTTTTGTTCATGATCTTTCTTGGTTTTCGTCTTGCTTTGGCATTTCCTCAATTTTGGAAAATTTCTTGCCAAACTGTTAACTCTGAGTCATGCATAATCACCACATTACCAGCGGTCAAGGGATCTGTCATGCCAATAGTTATGTTTAAATATCAAGTCTGCAACGTTGTCTAGTTCAAATGTTGTCCCAATTTATCTTCTATTCTAAACGATAGAAAGTAGGTAAAGAATGGAGATGATTATGTATGTGAAGGTACTCATAACCTGATGATAATAGAATTGTGGACTTGAGGCAATATTGAAACCTTTGGGCTATTTTTGTCATCGATGTGTGTTTTGAATTATAAGCTGCCTCGTGTTCTATGTATGGAGAGGAAAAATAGTCTTCCATAAACATACATGTCATTTTCTTTGTATTTATGGTTTATTTCTTGTTCTAATCACCTCTAGTGCTTCAAATGTGCACTAGATTCTTGAATGGCTTTGGATTCAGCATTGCTGGGATTTTAGTGAGATGGATTTTCTGATGCTTATTACGGCTTATGGGAAGCAAGGGGAGTTTAACAAAACTGAAACTGTTTTGAACTACATGACCAAGAAGGGTTATCCACCAAATGTGATATCCCACACTGCCCTTATGGAAGCATATGGAAGAGGAGGCCAATACAATAAGGCAGAGGCAATATTCCGAAGGATGCAATCTTCTGGCCCTGAACCTTCTGCTTTAACGTATCAGATAATCCTCAAAACATTGGTTGAGGTGATTAAACTTGGTCATACCGTTTTTTCAACTTGACTTATGCAGTTTCTTTGACTAAGAATTTCTGCTACTAAAACTACACGAGAATGAATGTCGTGGTCGAGAAGCGCGTAGAAGATAGCCAGGCATGCAATTTAAAGGTTGAAAATTTGAGTTCTTCGGGCTTTGTAGTAGATCAACTCTGATATGAAACTTCATCTAAGGATTTGCACTAGAGTTATATGTATCGTTACTGGTGTATTGTTCATATAATCAGTGTAGGTAATGGGCATCGTTTGTACTTGAATATATATGATGGTGTGCTGTACTAGTTTGGATAAACATAAAATTGTGGCTGGATTTCATGAATTGAATAGCAGTTTTGGAACATATGCACGCTAAGAAGCAAGGGGACAGATGCAAGCACGAGAAATGACATTTCTGAAAAATTGTGACACATACATAGTGGGGTACGACCCATAAAAAAAACATATACATTTCTTTACATGTCTTTAGTTGTTATTCATCATATATCCTATCCAGAAACAACCAAAACTAGTTTTAATTTTCAAGTCTTACCTTTTACTATATTTGATATTGTAGTTCAAACGAGGATTTTATCAGGTTTGATATTTTTAAATTTGCAATTTTGCATTTTATTTTTCTTGAATGTTACAACAAGTGTGTTTTATCATAAAATTGTCCCTATTGTGTTGCTTCTAACTTAAAATTGATGCATCTCCATGTCCAAATCCACATGTGCCACACTGAGATATTCATAATATTAATTGTTGTGTCCATAGTTTCCCGTCGTGTCCCCAACGTCGCACGTCCTAGGCGATGTCCGACATGAATATGACGTCTGATTTGATGTGTCTCTGCTTCATTGTATCCGAAAGGCAAGTTTAGTGATCCAATTAAATCCCAAAGTTTTTCCTATTATCACATTGACATTTTTTCTACAAGAGAAAACTTGAAATGAACTAAAAATCTAAAAAGAGTGGAGTGTTTTCAACGCAGAATGTAAAGCAAAAAAAAGAAAGGGGGTTCTAGTGCTCCTACAATATGTTTTACTTGAATACTATCCAAAATAATATTCAAGTTATTGGATGTTTAATCCTGAAATAAGTACACTCTAATATTGCAATATGTAGAACTACATTCCTATCGTACGAAAAGTTAGGCATATGGCGTACCAGATTCCCGTTCCTATACCTCGGATGGGAATGATTCGTGTTCCAGATAACATTGAGTTGTAACCAAACTAGAAAGACAAGCATCACATATCGCAGATAGCTTTTCTTATTGATATAAAAAAGAAGTGGATATAGATTTGTCTTCGGAATAGTCTAATTGATGTACCGTCTTTCAACGCAAGGTAGTGATGTTATCGAAGCTTATGGTTAATTGGGTCTTGCAGGCAGACAAGTTTGAATTGGCTGAAGAGATCTTTGAAACCCTTTTGAATAATGAGAGTTCACCCTTGAGACCAGATCAGAAGATGTTCCACATGATGATTTATATGTTTAGGAAAGCAAGGAATTATGGGAAAGCTCGCAAAATATTTGCATTGATGGCTGAGAGGGGAGTACAAAGATCTACAGTTACTTATAATAGCTTAATGTCGATTGAAACAAATTACAAGGAGGTCTCAAATATATATGATGAGGTAAAATTGAAGGGTTCTTTGTTTAGTTTAGTCAACCACAGTCTTTTGGCTACATTATAATCTTAGCATGATGCATTAATTTCTCTGGCTTCTAGTTTAGGATGAATCATGAGGATACTTTGCATAGCTTTTCCAAGGTTTTATTTTCAGTAATTAAGAACTTTCCTTCTCTACGACCCTTCCAGTTTTGATAGAAAAACTTTTAGCCATTTCCATTTTGGGAGTTATATTTCTTCCATTTGACCTTTTTCTTGCCCAAATTTGTTTGACATTGTTGAAATTCGGTATTTCTTTTGATATGGGATTCGATGCGGTTCAAGTTTCTGGTAGATAAGAAGCGCGAATCAGTGTATCAGCCTCACGTATCAGTGCACGACATGAAGGACATAGTTTTGGCACCATCAAATATGTGTCCATTTTTTTACTATTGTATTTTTGGATGGACATGTGGACATGCTTGGTAAACAATGGGGACATACTGCGGACACATTAGGATGTTTCAATGCTAGTTTAAAAGGTAAGTGAGGTTTGAAATTTCCAAGGAATGAAAATTGACGTGTCCTATCCATGTCCAGTGTTTCTTGGGTTTGCAGCAATGCTGATATTTTTACAGGGTTTGCAATTTGCATTAAGAGTAATGAAATCTAATATTTTGTACAAGATGCTAGGTCTGTAGTGGACTAAACAGTGGAAACACTCACATAGAGAAGAAATATAAAACTGTGAAGAAGAGTATGAAATAGCATGCCTTCAATGCTGGTCCATGCATTTTGAATGCTACAGCGATGAGATTAGCATATTGCTAGTAACCTTTATATCCTTTATAAAGTAAATTTATTTCTTGGGATCAATACATCGGTGATCAAGCACACAAGCATACTTTGTGAAAGATTAATCGTTGATACTCCTTATAAGTGTACAATAGGAATTTTTTATGGGAGGAGTTGTTTCCCGCCCTTCATCTTTTACCTTACTCGTGTAATGCTATCAGACTTTTGATGTAAATGTTTATTTTAGATGCAAAGAGCTGGTGTTCGACCCGATGTTGTGAGTTATACACTGCTCATCAGTGCTTATGGAAAAGCCAGAAAGGAAGAAGAAGCGTTGGCTGTTTTTGAGGAGATGCTTGATGCTCGTGTCAGGTGCGTTGGGTACTCAACTCATATTGTTATGATATAGCTAGCACACTGTTGCAAGACTTCAGATATTGAGAAAAACCTTGTTACCTAACACGGATGTAGAACTTCAGATATTAAATAATCTTTGTTACCTTACTTGCTTGGATTAGTTTGACTTGACGAAAAACCCTTGACCTTGCATAACGATTCTTATGTGGCCTCTTCAGGATTTTTCCATTATGTGGTGAATAAGAGCAATTGGATGCTATTAAAGTATTAATAGTTCATTGCATCTTGTATTGTGGGCAAGAGTGGAGCCACATGCAAAGGTGAACCTAGATTCTATGCCCAGGAGGCTATGAAGCACCAACATACCTAGAGGTTGCCCTATCCGTGTTTGACACATCAAGGACACACGGTGCGCAAGGGACATGCCAAGTGGCGCGTCCTGGATCTGGGACACGGGGGAGCACATGGGGACATGAATTTTTGTAAAATTTAAAAGCTTTCCCTGGGGTAAATTGTTATAACTACCATCGTATTGGGCCAAGAGTGTAATATAAAACATGCGTATGTATAAAGTTATAGACCATCGGTCTTTTATGCATTCGATAGGAGTCACTAGCATAAATATGTTGTGTTACAAGGTAGGTTTGCATGACTGAAAAATGCATTCAAAAGAATTTGTTGTGTCCCCCTCCGTGTCCATGCTACATAGCCACCCCTCCGTGACCATGCTACATAGCCAGGAGGTGTATTTGGCCCCGCCTTATGTACCGGCTTCTCTGTTTTTTCGAGCTGAACACTGAAGTTATGAATCCAGCTTTCACAATTGTTTGGAAGATAGATGCTACGTACTACTTGAGATTCCTTGCCCCCTTTTGAGATCAGCACCCACTTTAGTGTAATCTAGAGAGGTATGTGGTAAATTGTTTTGGCTGGTTTATAAATGATATAGTCTAAGTGGGATTTACAAATCTTCCAACCAGACAGGAACATTTTGTGTTCATTCACAAACTCTAAACAGTAACATGTACCCTTAGATACAGGTCAACCACGATCCTTGATCTCCAACTATTTATCTCCATTAGTAACAAACATGAAGATCCTCAACAGAATCAGGCACTTCTTTTTTTTAACCTGCAGAAGTCTTTCTATGATATAAACCTTGCAAAAGCCGGAACTACTTGGTCAAACAGGGTGGAGAACAGCCGAACAGGCACCCTGGTACCAAATGAAATGGGTCAGTTTGCTATGAGAAATTTATACCTGCATTTGTAGCTGGGTGAGTGTTGCTGGAGGCGGTCGTTGATGGTTGGAATTCGTCAGAGGGTGGCCTGAGGCAGTTGCAGGGAAGTTGTGGAGGAGGGAGGAGAGATTGGAAAGTTGTTTTATGAGAACATGCTTTTTCTACTTCCAAATTTTGGTAACTTGGTTAACTATTAGGATTTTGCCAAAAGCAAAAACAGCTCCCAACACACTTTTGTTTACAATTTTCAAATCATTGAAGCTGAAAACCGAAAAGTGAAAGTGGCAGTGTTACCGGATGTAGCCTAGATGACCAGTTTGGTCTTTTTAAAAGCTCTATAGTTGTTTTCTTACCTTTGTTTGATATGTGGCATTCATTTGCAGGCCAACACAAAAAGCTTATAACATCTTGCTTCATGCGTTTGCAATCTCTGGAATGGTGGAGCAAGCTCGAATTGTTTTCAAGAGCATGCGGAGAGACAGGTAATAGTGCCGTTTTCCTCTAAAATGTCTTAAACAATGAGTAATAGTGCCATTTTAACATAGTTATTATTCTCTCTCTCTCTGAAGAGATCCTGCAATAACCCAAGCATCGCCCAAGCTATACGAAAAGTTTGAGTACAAGCAGGTCCAGATCTTTGGGGCCAGTGTACAATGCAATTAACGATGGTTTACTGGCACGTGCACATCACACCAATCCACCACAAACTTAAGCCTCCTCCTCAAGTTAAATGTAACATGACAGTATAATACTGGCCTTTCTCATTGCTGTCAAGCGAAGAATGCTATGTTTGAAGGGCGACCTTTCCTTGGAAAGCAGCTATCCCCTTGCCCAAGAAGTCTGCGGCAAAAACACCAGAACTTTGGACTCGGGGCTCCATCTCATACCAAAAGAGTCTTCTGTCGTTTAGTATAGCCCTACAAAAGTAAACCGAACAACTCCACAATTGAGAGTACGGGTTATCCTGTGGAAAACCTGAATTTGGTTGGTTTAACATCAAATAGAAAGCTCACTTGACTTCCTGCCGAAAAGAAGTTACATCTGTCTTAACATCTCACAATTGTGTTTGGCTTCTTTGTGCAGAACAAAGAACCTGACATTGGATGGAGCTAGTTTGAGATAAACCACTATCGTGGAAAAGGCCATTCCTACCTAGATCGAATATCTTCCCTGTCGCTTTTTCCTGTAGTTAGTGCGGGGTCATTGTTGGGTCTGGGTTCTGTACTTCTTGGTTAGGGGCTTCTTAGTGCCAATCAGGGGGACTCTCTCCTAGCTCATGAATCTGATGTCAATAGCAAAGTACATATGTTTGTTGCAGGATTCGTATTTTTCTCTAAGAGCATTTGCATGGCTAGAAAGTGATTTCTGTTCGACGCAAATTAGCTCTCATTGTTGTAGAGGTGCTGTTTCTTTCTAGTTTGTATGGTCTGGTGTCTTTAAGACAGTAGAACATTTCTTTGGTATTTGTGTTTGATTGCACAACACAAATGTGCTTGACCATGATACCAGCGCCCTTTTGTCCTCTTTTCCTCTTTACTTATAACACCCTTTTGTTTATCTTATGCTACACCATCACTTTCGTTATTGCACTGTTGTTATTTACCTTTACATTTTGTATATAGTCTTTTTTTTTTTTCTCTTTGGCATTTATTTCTGGTCTTAACCGTTCGCCTCGGGTCTTGTCTTTACCATTTGCCTCTCTTTCCTTTTCGGCATGGAGTTAAAAGAGCATGTAGGAGAAGGAACCAGAAGTTGTGGATGAATTTGGATAGTTGTAGCTACAATAGTGCAAAATGAAACAGAAATATGATGCTTGTTGTGCCGTGTTTTCCCCCAGTGTGAAGTTTGGACACTGTACATTCAAAGAACTAGTGAGGTCTATCTACCAACTTGATCGAGTAATTTCAGAACCTGGGAAGTTAGCTGTGTCCAAGTGGTAGAGTTTATTATTACTGTTTATACTAAATATTACTTGAGTAGTAAGAAAAAGCCAATGAAAGGGATGTCCATTATTTCATTCGTGCCTGACAAAGGAAAACCTATATAATAATGGCTCGTTTGTTTGGATGGTCATGCACATCTTGGGCTAGTAGTTAGTTATCAATCTCGTTGTCACCACTTACCCGTGAATGCAGTGATCAAAACCAGAAAAAACTTAATGTGGTTGATACGAAATTGCACCCTTCTCAAGAGACGGAGTATAGGTAAACGCACACGCTGCCAGAACCTGAATCTTGTCCTCTTTCCACCAAAATTGTTCATGTTGCGGAAGTGATCCCAATAGCCCCGCGTAGATGTGCATCGGTTTTCCCCGTGTTTGTCCAGCTTCAGTATTGCAGATTGCCATGTAGCCTCAGGATGTTTGACATCTTTGATTGACAGACGAATCAATTAGACCCCTGCATTCTGGAAATGTTATATTTTTTGTCTGATGTTTTTTGGGTTTTATTTGCCCAAAGAGGTTGTGAAAGGTGATTATGTCTTTCAGTTTTAGGACTGTTTGAGCATTTGGACATACCATTTCTTTATCCCTCATATTTTTGTTAGTAAATGAAGCCTGTGTTTGTTTTACTGTGATGGTAATTACTTGGTAATTACTGTTGTCTCGTTACTGCAGATGTACGCCTGATCTCTACTCTTATAGCACTATGTTATTAGCTTATGTGAATGCATCTGACATGGAAGGTGCTGAGAAATTCTTCAGAAGAATAAAACAGGATGGATTTGAACGCAATGTCGTCACTTATGGGACAATGATCAAAGGCTATGCAAAGGAGAATAATCTAGAGAAGATGATGGCAAAATACGAAGACATGCGTGTTTCTAGTATCAAAGCCAATCAAACTGTCTTGACAACCATCATGGATGCATATGGGAAGAATAAGGATTTTGACAGTGCTATTGTGTGGTTCAAAGACATGGAATCTTGTGGGGTTGTTCCTGATCAGAAAGCAAAGAATGTTCTTTTATCTTTGGCAAAAACGACGGAAGAACTAACAGAAGCTAGGCAACTAGTAGGGCACATTGATTCTGGTGCCAATGAAAACACTGGCGATGGGTTCCCTAAGTCGGTTATTGATGAAGATGAAGATGATGACTTTGACTACGATTTTGCAGAGGAGACCCTTTCTTTCCAATAAGAAAATGAGTCGATTGCTTCGTTGACGAGCTTCAATATAATGTCTCACGTGTTGTAGAGTCTGTTGCTTTGTAAAGTTTGGATGTCTTGTATGTAGCGATTCATATAAATGACTAAGCTCTTGGGTAGATCTGATGAGTTTAGCCTTGGAACAGTTTGTAACAAAGATGTCATTCCAATGTATGCTACGGCATCAATCCAGTTTTCCAAATGCTACAATGAGAGAATTTTGCTGCATATTAGACTGTTTTTGGTGGTTGAGCAAGCCCAACTCATCTTCCCCCTTTAGAAAACACAATATCTTCATTCCAGCTACCAAAACTTTCAAGAAATTCTATTTCATCCAAAAAAAAAATCAACATATATAACTAGACTAATTCTAATTTACGCCCCCTGTAATTTACAGTTATGATTTTCACTTTCAACCCTTAAGACTATTTTTGTATTAATTTACATGCGTGTTATTGAAATAATCCAATGTACTATCAAGTCCTAGAGGGGGTGATTGTGACTGCAGTTTAAATTTTAAAGCTAATTAGAACTGCAATGATCCAAATTTCATTTCCACAATCACAAGTAAATACAAATATAAAACACTTTAAGTAAAGAGACAAGACAAATAGATTACATGGAAACTACTTAGGGTCTAAGAGCATCTCCACTCCTACACCAAATTTTTACTCAAATTTGAGTAAAAATTTGGTTAAAAACTCGATTTGATATCACCCCTTCCAATGGGAAAACCACTTTTTAACCAAATTCTAGTTAAAATTTTGTCAAAAACTGTTTTTTTTTTTTTTTTTTTTCATTTTGTCAATTCCTTTTCATCCTCTTCTTCCTCTTCTGTGGAAACAAAGGAAACAAGTCTTCAATGGAACAAATAGAGCCGTTGCCAATTTGGTGAAGGATTTGGTGTTGATCAAATTTGGTGAAAATTTTGAGCAAATTTGGTGTTGAGCAAATTTGGTGAAGGATTTGGTGAAGGAGTGGAGTGAGTTTTTTTGGTGATTTTTACTCAAATTTGATTTTGGTGAAACATTTGGTGTAGGAGTGGAGATGCTCTAACACCCTTGGTATGAACCCATAGTCTAATCCTCCTTATGTATTTCCATAAATTAAAATGTTTACAAGAGTTAACAAACTAGAAATTACCTAACAAGCTATTTGTGACACCTCATACTCCTCTTTGATTCCATGGACTCTATAAGCACACTTGTCTTGACTTTCGAATTAAATCCGCATCAGATCCATTCGGCTCATGTAGGAACCAAGGCAATAATCCATGATATGAGTGAAATGAAGAATGATGAAGATGTTTTTTGAAAAGAATCAATCTAGAATTAACTCATGGAGTATAAGAGAATTAATCTAGACTGAAAAAAAAAAAGAGATCAAACACGAGATTTAAATCATGTTTAACGCATCAAAACAGATGGTATAAGAGGAAAAATTTATTTCTCTCTCTAGAAGTGGGCTAATGCAAAAAAGGTACCCTAATTGGTGAAAAATACGTTTTTATAGGTGCAAGTACGATTACCTAGAGGTGACCAATGAGATAGCCAGGAGAGCAAAGTACCGTCGCAAGCATGCACAATCACTCTTCAACCAGGTTTGAAAACCACTTTGAAGTTTGAATATAGCTATAAATGTGTAGCCACCCTTGCGCAGCACTATGGGAAGACGAAGCGCTACCGCGCTTTCGATGAACAAGGGGCCTTGTAATGAGGGACTCACATAGGGGCATAGCGAGCCAATCTGACCGTTCATCTCGGCAATGAATGCTCGGATTTGAATCTAAACAATGATCGATTTGGATCATTTGGAGCTCGGATTCAATCCAAGCTGTTGGTGCCGAGATGGAAGGCCAGATGAGACTCACTACACCCCTGTAGTGAGTCCCAGGGGCCCATTTTTCCAAAAAATTTTAGCACCCAGGTGCTAAAATCATGATATTTCAAATCAAAAAATAAAGTGGTTACGTGTATCGTTTTTTAATTTTTTTCGCACCAAATCAAAGTACACGAGAAGTACTTTAATTTGGTGCAAAAAAAATTGAAAAACTATACACGGAACTACTTCATTTTTTGATTTGAAATATCATGATTTTAGCACTAGGGTGCTAAAATCTTTTGAAAAAATAGGCCTTACTCCGATTCGGCTTTCGACATGCCCTAAGCGCTTAGCTGCTAACTTCAAAATGCATTTTATGCGTTGGCCAAATTTTTGGCTTCCAACTCCAAGGCTAGAAAACGACTATAAACCCTTCAGCACCAGTTAAACCAAAATTTATAAAACAAGGGAACCCTAGATAGCCATGCATAATATGTAATGAAAAAACCATTGATCCTAAATGCAAATAAATTCAAAAGCTTTTTGGGTAAATATAAATTCAAAAGCTCCTTCAAATATAACTTTTGAATCCAATATTTTTACTTTATTTTACAAAATACATTTCAATAGACTTATTTTTCTTCGGTTGATAGTTTTGACATAAGTTTTGAAGATAATAGTTTTGCATAAGGTTGCGTAATATTTTATCTTTGGTCAATTTTTTTAAAATTTTAAAAATTTTTATTTTTATTTTTGAATAGGGGTATGTAATATACATAAAAAAAGCAGTACAGTAAAAAATAAATAAAATTTTTGATAAATATTTTGTTTTAGTTAGTTCACTCACAATATGACAGAAAAATACACCGATATATAATGATAATGAAAAATGGGTGCTGCTAAACCCCCCGAGTAAAAATTCCTCTTTTCAAGTTTCAGCCTTCAGGGTTTCTCATTATACTGCTCCATCATTTCCCTGCACGGAAGATTTGCAGTCTTCTCAATTTGCAGTACAAGTGATTCGTTCACGGCGGTCACCTTCTTCTATCCATTGAATTCAAAACCAAGTGAGGTACGTTATACAAATTCCTCTCTACATCACCAGTTTTACCGCTCTACTTGTACTCGAGTCATCACTCTGTGTGTGGGTGTATTGTTAGGGCCTAGGGCGAAGATGCATCAAGGGTATCCGCCCGATTTGTCTCAGCTACAAGCCGTCATGAATGCAATTGAAATCGCTTGCAGTTCCATTCAGGTATGTCACTCCTTTTTGTTTCTCTTCAATTATGTGTCTGAAATATTTTGCAAGAAGATAAGTGCAAAAGAGTCTTGGGTATATGCACGTGACGCATCAAGAGTTCAGTGAATACCCTCGAATACTGTTTTGTTCTTCTTTTGTGCAATGGAGGCGGGGAAAAAGATAGTAGTTTGTTTCTGGTTATGCAAAATGACTAATCTAGGGGGTATATGTGGAGAAATTGGCCATACCAACAAACACCGTGCGATGAATAATCAACAACGGAAGACAAGAACTCAAGACATAGAGATGTTTACGCAGTTCCCCAACTATGTGTTTGAGTACATCTGCGGTTAATACCGGCCGCGGTCTTCACCATGTATCAAATGAAGGAGAGTACAAATTTTCATCGGCTGCTGCTTATAAGTTATAACAAGTACTTATAACCTAGGTCGAACCCAAAATAGTCATAGGCTTCAATTTATGCTTCCCTTTTAGGTTTTACCTTATGTCAGTACGAGTATCGGGCTGTGTTCTTCTTTAAGAAGTATGTAAAGTACAAGTAAACTATTCCTGCGTTTTTCATTAGAGGTTTCAATGCATGACCTAGATTATTTGGGAAGCATTCCTAAGACAATAAATATTGTAAAGATTTAAATTAAATAGCGATCGTAAATGTAGCTCCTACTTATGTTCTAGTCCATGATATCGTCAGGGGTTGTCTTTCCATCCTGTAAATGCATAAAAGCCCCATTACACCTTTATTAATCAATTCATACAGCTCCTCCAATTGTCATTTGTCAACACCCCTTCTAGTCCCAAGATCTTAAGAAACGGAATCCTTCTATCCTCAGTGAAGATTGGGGGAAGTAGAGCATTATTCCCTCCTGGGGTATTCTGAAGGTGTAACCCAGGCTTCTGTTCCTTGGGTCCCTCTCAGAATTACTCCCACCCTCCCCTGAAGGGTGTTCCCTTTGTGAATAGGAATCCAATCTAATATAAAAAAAGGGAGAATCCAATCGGGTTCTAGATTATAAGTCTAGGGTTCTTTAAGATGTCAATAGGAATCCAAGCACTCTTGGGTCATGGGATGCCACCAATGCATCATTCATTCATGGGATGCCACTAGTGCATCATTCAACAATGGAGCTACGTGGATGATCCCTTTGGCTTTTCCGTGTCGCTGGGATATGGGATTCCTTTTTATTGGTCAAAGAAGTCGACCCAAAGCATGCAAGAGTTTGGGTATTGGTCTTGCTCAGGCCACTTGTGGTTCCATGTTTGCAGATGCAGAAGACGACATTGTGGGGTAATGGAAGGGATGGGATATATAACAAGTTTATCATGTTTTTTTGCAAGGTTCTATTACATCATGGGACAAATTTATCATGTTTGTAACTAACTTTATCATGGTTTATCATATTTATCATGTTTGTTGAAAAGTTCATATATAAGAAATTTATCATGTTTGTCGAAGTTTGTCATTAATGTTTTGCAAATTTATCATGTGCGGATTATTCAGGATACTCGCGGTTTTGAAATTTATCATGCTTGTCGAAACGTTCATATGCAACATTTATCATGTTTATTGAAGTGTTTACATATAAAAATTTATCATGTTATCAAAATTGTCATTAATCTATTGCAAATTTGTCATTTGTGGATCCTGAAATTTATCATGTTTGTCAAAATTGTCGTTAATATTTTTGCAAATTTATCATGTGGGGATTCTTGGGGATATTCGAGTTTTTTAAAATTGTCATTAATGTTTTGCAAAAAGACGCACATGGGTTAAGGCATTCAGAGGGTTGTTTTGGTATTATTTTTAGTGTAAAGGTGAAGACTCAAGTATTTGAACCAACTAGGAAGACTTGAGTATTACTAGGATTTAGGACCAATAATTAAGTTCCCCTATTATAAATTTCCAAATGAGTCTATGGAATAATGCTTCACTGGGACTCTATGTACAACAAATATGTATCCCTAAATTGGAAAGTATTTTCATGTGTCCTTCTTCAAAGGACCTGCTGATGTGCAGGTTGGCTGAGAAGGGAACAATTAGATAGATGCCATTTAGTGCCATATTTAAATCTCTTGAGCTTTCTTGTGGGGCTTTTAAATTCTCTCATATTGTCTTGATCTTCCTCTGATGTCTCCAAGCTCGCCATGATGGAATAGATAGGCACAACTGCCAATAGCATTATAGCAATATTGTCTTGCCATCCGATAAGTAGCAGGATGCTTCCAGCCTCAAAACCTTTGGTTTGTTTTGCAAGGAACTGAATGCATAGTGAAATACTGATATGATTCCACAAAATCAAGTCCTTTTGGTCTTGTAATTTTTTTTTCCTTAATCCCCTGTAACATTCTTCCTGTTCTGGAGTATTGTGTTCCGTATCAACTTTTAGCATCCATCATATCTTACTTCCTAAATAGGCAATCGATAGTACTTGGAAGCTGAAGGTGGTAATTTACACTTATGTGGCCATAAAGTATATTTCTGTATTTGTACAACGTTAGGCTGCTTTAAAGTGTGAGACATTGAGATCAAACTCAGATAATGCATAAGAGACTTTGAATCCCATGGCCAAATGCAAAATTATCTATAAATAGTCTCATTAACCGGATTTGCATTTTCTTCTCTTCAAACTAGTTTTAATGTGCCTTTCTTACAAGATTTGAAGTGTTTAGCTCTTGTGTTAATTTCAAAGTTATAATTCCCATGCACATATTTGTTGATTTGCTGTATTGACACTCAAGTGCACACGAAACACACAAACAAATATAGATATACATGTCTCTCGACATGAAGCTATGGACATGCACAAGCACATACCAACCTACTGGTTAATCTTTAAGCAGATTCATGTCAATCCGGCAGCAGCTGAGGCAACTATTCTATCACTATGTCAGTCTCCTCGGCCGTACCAAGCATGTCAATTCATTCTTGGTAAGTTGATACAATTAGTTTTGATTGCACGACTTTACATTGTGCCTTTCTCTAGTGGGAAGTTGATCACTTGACTATTTGGCTCTGTGACATTCTCTGGGATCCTCTTGCAAAGGATCCAAAACCCGATGAGCTAAGTTTGTTCTATCAGTTTTGAACTATAATTCTTGGTTAATCCTTTACCTCTTAACGGCAAGAACATAGAGGGAAAAGGTGTGAAATCAGCTTTCAGTAAAAAGCGTAAATTACTGAAAGCTATTATAATAAATTTATCAGCTTTCAGTAAATTATTGGAAAATGTGCAAATTAGTGGCGTCGCTCGGGCATGACCCATTTGGCATCCCATGTAGCCTTGAACATTACCATTTGATGGAAGACGTTTATCAATTCAGCTTATCTCCGTTGACTGTCTTAAGAGTAGACATTAGACATTACATTGGAATGCCATAAGCGATGGGGTTTGATGTTTGATATGGCAAGTTACATTTCTTTCCTGAATATAGTGCAACAATTGGCTTTATTGAACTTAAGTTTCGTACTGGAGGTTAGAAATAGGTAAAGAACAGAAGGAAAATGGGGAAAAAGAGGTGGTGGGAAGGAGGAATTGGAAAGAAGTTTTTATTCTACATTTGACATTTTTGCTGAATAATGCAGACGGGAAAAAACTCCTATAATTGCTTTATAAGTTAGACGAGGGAGAATAATGATAAATAAGAATTGTGTCATTGAGGCCGTTTTTGAAAACGAAGCAGTTGAACATCTAATAGGCCTGAACATCATGACTACTACATATTGGTAAACTTAGGCAAGGGGGAATGTGATCCTTCCCTTGACCAATTCATAGAGTGGTTTGATCATTTTCATACTAATGGTAGTCTATAGGGCCTTTTTGTAATCGCCTTCTTGTACATGGGCGGGATTCCCTTAATGCATTGTTTCCAATATTTTTATTTACTTATAAAAATATATTAAAAAATATTGCCAACCTGAGGCTATGTAATTCTGTCACTTGGGCTAAATTTCAATATGAAACTTGACCATTGACGTGGCCGTTCCTGGCTAGTAGTGAGAAAGCTTTAGGAGAAATGACGTGGTAGTTAGTGAAGAAAGAAGTGTTTTAGATTGGTGCATGGAAATCAAAATTTTGGAAGGAGCTGGTATCACCATCAAGAAAATTTAAGGAGATGAAATTTTGATAGCATTTAGCTCAATAGATTTATACTTCTCATGAGAGGTGAAGTCTTGATGTGCTTTAATTTCGTATAAGGAGTTTCTATGTTGTCTATCCTTGATGCTCTGTGGAGGGTAGTTGGCTTGTGCATCCAAGCATGTGTGAACCTTGTGCATACACTTCAAAAGTTTGTGATTGGTATTTATGTCTTAGCTGTCAGTTATATGCCTTGAGTTTTGGGATGGATTATCAAAGGAATCAAATTTTTGAAAAGAATCGTAAGCACCATCAGTTACACTCAGTTACCCTGTCTTGAGTCGAAATCAACACCAAAAGCTAGCTCTTGAGGTGACAGTGCCCTTTTTGCTTATATGCTGCAGTTACTTTTGTAGCCAGGCAATGTGGGAATTCTCTTCACAGTTCACACCCTCTCTCACGTGCAATATGCTCACTTGGCAGCTTTTGCCACATGCGGGCCAGGACACACACATCCTTGGTGGCTCAATTCTCCTTCCATGTTATATTGTTCTGAGTATTCACCCCCATAATTTAGCCATTGAGAGGGTGGCCTCACGTTTATGTGCTGCGCATTGATATGGTGTCAAGGCAGTGTGGGATTTCGCTTGACACCACCCTTCTGTATGTAGTTTTTTGAGTGTATAATGTTCATACGTAGAACTCAAAAGGATAACTGTACTCCATTAACACAAATAATGCTGGTTTTACCAGAAAATTCTCTGGTGGCAAATGCAAGGTTTCAGGCAGCTGCAGCAATTCGAGATGCAGCAATCAGAGAATGGGTGTTCCTGACGGATGATGAGAAGAAAAGCTTGATTAGGTGATGTTTAAGTTGGAAGTATTTATATAATTCAATCATAGAAGTACCTTATTTCTAATAACACATCAGTGCATCTCAATTCTTTTGACGATGGACAACTTTCTCCTCTACGAATTATGCTTGACTCCCTCTTAATTTCTTCTCCTTGTTTTTTGTTGTTTAGTTTCTCATAGGGTTGTTATGGAGATACTCCCTCCTCTCCTTATTGTTGGTCCTCTATCTTGTTTGAGATGTCCCAAAATATTAGTGCTCTTTGAAAAGTCAAAGAAAAAAGGCTTTGTATTTCCAAACTAAACCCTCGTTAAATGTAGTTTTAAAAGCAAGAATTGAGGTGTAATGTTGGAAATCAAAACCTTTCTTTCTAAGTAGACATTCATTTAATGCATCTGCCCTTGTAAAATTGGAACTTCCACAAGTGACCAATACTAAGGAACGGGGCGTACTGCATATGTTTTTTCCGAAGGATCAATCCATTGGTGAATTCGTATCCCCTTTATTTGGGACCGCTTCCTGCACACCACTAGGCTGCCAGCTTGTGGTACCGCTCAAAATTATTAGATAGCTCTTCGCTGCTGTTCTAGTGCCATGCGTTGCGTACTTGTACATATATGTTCCGCTCACTGAAAACTCTATATATTTGTTGCAGTTTTTGTTTGTGCTTTGTTATGCAACATGCTAATTCGCCCGAGGGATATGTACAAGTAAAAGTGTCTTCAGTGGCTGCTCAATTGATAAAAAGGGGCTGGTATGTTGCTCTTAAATCTGTAGGCTGTACCTTCACCTTTATCACGATGCTGCTTCCATATATTACCTTGGCATGATTTAGATTGGCCCCGTGTCCTATTATACATGCGCACATTTCAACAACTTTTTGCATGTTACTTGCATGTTTTGATCAGATACATATGATTAGCGCTTGATGACTTGTTGGGTCATTCATAGAACTTTTGTTGGTTTGATTGTCAATTAGGTGGAGGCCATGCAGGTCGAGTTTCAAGAATTGACTGAACTGACTGAGTTACATTCCTTGATAATGCTTAGCCTTGTTAGGGAAATGCAATCGACGGATTTTATGAGAAGTTGAATTCAGCTGGTTCCTTGTTTCAGGATGACAAGATCCATTTGCATGTTGTTTTGGAGATCTAGTCCACAGGTTCCACAAGAACCCTTGAGGAACAATGTCCCTCAAGCGGTATTGTATTCATGCATCCAGGCTAGATTTTCTAATGCTTCATGACAAACTTGTGGGTTATGTTCAATCAAGCAAAATAAAACTCTCAGGAGCATGGGATGGAAATGGTACAACATGAGTTATTACGTCGAAGTTTGGGCACATATCCCCGCCTTTTTCCTTGTCATAGAAGAGTCCATGTAATAGAAGAGTCTATGTACCAAAGGGGTTCCCATACCCCCTCTTTTGGTGAAACAAAACCAAGTAGCATAGTTTTCATTTTTCTCCGCTTCGTAAATTACAGCTGGTCGCCATATTGATCATTGTAGAACTGCAGAAGTTGAGGCTTCTCTGTCTGGAGAAGATAGCTTGATGGCTTCTTCAATTTATTTTTTCAAATTATCTAATTCTTCTTCCTCTTTTTCCATCTTGTGGAGTAAGTTATGGCCTCGAAATTTCTGCAGCTTAATTTAGGAAGTTCTAGCGTCTCGTGCCCTTTTCTATGGAATGCAACTTATGCTTCTGTCAAGACAATAGGAACCAACCAGAGTTCTGCAGTTACAGAGAGAGCTAGGTTTTCAATCCAGCCATCCCTTTTGCCTGGAAGAAAATAATTCAATAGGGTTAGGAAGAGATGTGTCCCATTATCGGCCTTCCAGTCTGAGCCATTCTTTTCTTTCCTTAGCTTCTGTTACCTGCTGACCTTGAGGATAATATAAACCAAAGGACGAATATTAAATTACCATAAGTCAATGCAAATCTCATTATGCTAGAGTTAACACTTGGCATACTCGTAAATTACCACAAATCACATGACTCACATGCTCTGTATTCTGAGAATTACAACTTACAACATATTGATTGATTGGTCCATTTTTTGTGCAGCATAATGATAATATTGTAGGAAAATGCAAGAGTATTGGGAGATAGAGAAACGTAATTCGATGGAAATTTTATCCAATTCTCTAGTAAGCCTAGTATTTGTATATACTTTTGTGTGTCTGATTATACATGTTGCGTTCTTCTAAAACATAAGGGGGGCATGCCACCCTTGTTCATTCCTTGGAGGGTATTAATGCTGATGTAATAGTGTATCGGTTTATTATAAACAGTGTAAGGAGTTAACCCTTGGGGTTTAAGCTCTCTTTTCTTTTTACCCACGCTTGCTTAACAGTGGTCAGCCACCTCATCTGGTGCGATCCCCAAAGGTGGATACCACCTCTATAATGTTGCTGAATTCTCTCCCTTGACCCACCCTTGTACTGGTATAATGGCATAAATTATCGCAACATTCAAACTTCTTTTCCAAACCGCCCTGCTGTTTTACATTGTAACCTCCAGTGATTTCCATTTACCACATATTTACAAGTTATGTCGACTATGGTAGCATCATTCTATAGGAGGTTTCATGTTGCTATATACCTTATCAAGTATAATGCATTAAATGATGAAAATTTGTCCATCTTTGGTCTTGTACTCTTGTCAACTAACCAGGTATTGACGTTCATTTTTGCATTTATGCTTCTCCTAATAACTAGGTATTGATCGTTGTTTCAACTTTCGGCATACAAAAAGCTCCAGCTTTGATTGAAACTTAGTTGAGAGTGACCCTTGATGTCTTGAAGTTAGGCATATGCAAATTAGTGGTGGTAGTTTGCTTTATTTGTTTCCCAAGTTAACCCAGTGTGTACGCAAGGGGCATGTTTGATGCCGGATAAGAGCGGTTCGATTGGATTAGCTATTCGTGGGACCCATTTATCTTGCATTTGGTTGCACAGTTTGACAATGGGATAATGTGGTAAGATGTTATATCCTATATCCCATAAAGGTTGGATAACTCAATCTTCACGGACAGGGCGGATTTAGCTAGAGATGATAAAATGAATGTACCAAAAGTGTCATGTATTTCTTACTGACAATATGATGTTGTCCTTGCCCCACATTACCACACGGGTTAAAGAATTGCCCCACTTACCTCAGGGGTAGACCTTATCTTCTTTATCATATTAGGTAAAGAACGGGATAGTGTGGTAGGATGACATGCTATATCCCATGAAGACATGATAACTCAATCTCCATGGAAGAGTTGGGATAGTGCGAGACATGATAAAAGGAATGCACCAAAATGTCATGAATTTGTTAATGACAATTCTAATTTTGTTCTTGCCAAACATTAGATAGGACAATATAAAATTTGCTTCCCATGGGATAAACAATTGCCCCACTTATCACAAGGGTAGTCTTTATCCTCATTATCATGTCGGTAATCAAAGTTCACCAAAGAATTTTGTGTAGAAAACCTGATATACTTAGCCTCATTACAGCCACACTGAAATGATTTGGGGTGGGTGAACCAACCAGAAGACCCAGGCACTAGGTGGGACAGGGCATTGCCCACAATAGCAAGCACACAACCTCCAGTTCTATAGATTCCCTGTGATGACCTTTAAGCCGCTCTTCCTAAATTTAAGCCGTTAGGAAATAGGCCCAACTATGCATACCAAGCCATTCACGACCCTCCCTCACGCGGAACTCCATCTTGCAAGTGGAGACGCAAACACCCACATGCTCCGTAGGTGAATAGAAGAAGCATAATGCAATGGGAACTATTGCAAACGGAGAGACTTAAACCTAAGACCTCTGTGTTAAGTCATGCTATCCAACAATTGTCGTGTTGTCAGACTTTATCATGACTTTCTTTTTCACAAACCTCATTGAATGACTAACATTTTATCTCATGGTCATTGAAAAATAACTCATTGTTTAGCCCTGATAGAGAAGTTGGAATCTTTGTATTTACGTTAGTCTAATTATGTTCTATGTGTAGGCTAGACTTTTCGGCTGTTGAGAAGGAGGGTTTCTTGTCTCAGGTAACAGTTCCTAAATTCAGTTGAGTGATTCTTATATTTCTGGGACTGATTCTTGCAGCTTTTGACTCATTTGCTGTTTTTACTTGGAATATTTTAGCGTGTGTTATTGGTTACTTTGACTTTGTTTTATGCAATATATTTTGAATATTTCTTTTGGTTTGCGCCTTTATTCCGTTTTCCCTGCTTATGCCAAAGCTTTGAATTTTTAGTTCCATCAATAACGTATCCCTCTAATACCTCTAGATCTTTCTTTGAGAGGAGGATCTGTTCGCCTTTCTCTTTTTGTGCTTTTCTTGTCTCGTCTTTCTTTTTTCTTGTAAGTATCTGGAATCTGGACCTCAACTGTATTTATACCATGGGCTGCATGTAGCATGCGCGATAGTAGATTAGTATGAGTGCTAAGAACAAAATTTGATTCAAAATTTTGTTATAATATTCCTTGTTTGCCAAGTTATGCCTTAATGTAAAGTCATGTTAGCGAAATTGGCCTCTTGATGAACATTCGCAGCTCACTTCCTTAATAAAGCACACATGCAACTCGACCATGAGACCATCCATGTTTCATATGAAACCAAGCAAACCAGGCCTTGTGCCCTAATCAATTGGGTCAATTAATGAATCCCTTTTCACCATTGCCTTCTGTCAGCAGCCATATGCTCAGTTAAATAAAGTGTATAATATAATATTTGGATACACCAATCCATGACAATTAGGCCTTCCCCTCACCCTAACATCCATGACAATTGCTCTCTCTTTGGTATCTCTTGGTTGTTAATATTCACTCTACTGGTATTAGTACTGAAAATAAATTTCATATCTTCAGTTTCGCTTCTACTTGTTCACTCCTTAGTATCTCTGTGATGAGATAATTGGTGATCTAAACATTATTTTGTCCACATGAGGTGATTAGGATAGCATGTATTACTAGGGGTGTGCACCAGTCTGTCCAAGTTGAGTTTGGACTTGACCTGCTACCCAACCAAACTCTCTCGTGGATTCGTGTGACATAACTCCTGGCCTGATGTCAAACGATAATGCACTCGTCTGTGGCCATTGGTTCAGTGGTCGGATGCAGGCGGTTTTAATGGGTTGACAGAGGTTCACAGAAGTTTCAAAATTAAATCAAAGAAGAAAGAAGTGGAATGCATAGATTTCTTACGGAGTGCACATGCAAACACACACACACACACACACACACACACACACACACACACAGAGCGCACACACACACACAGAGACATACATACGTACATATATGTGATGATTTAAATCTGAAAATCAATGAACAAACTAGGAAAAGGTAGATCTGAGGGAGAAGGGGAAAGCTTTTTCAGTGCAAATCAGAGGGTGCTAGGTTCCGGTGGAGATGATCGCTGCCAATTGCACAAGGACAGATGAACTTTGATGTTTATATGGAGGCTTAGTTCCTGTTGGTTTAGGGAAATATACGTCCCATAGAGCTGCCATTTAGTTAATATAGATGGTGCTTTACTTTTTTATTCTTTAGTGTAAGTGAAAAGAGTCTCGAGTCTTTACAATTGTGATGTCATGAGACTATGGTTTTTTTTTTTTTTTATGTATGGAGACCTTTAAATTGACTTCTTATAGTTCAACCTATTACTGCAGTTCTCTTTGTCAATGTCTACTTTAAGTATCTCTGGGTGTCTGATAGGTCTATGCTAACAGGTAAAACAAGCTGTTATTGGAAGCCACGGCCTGGATGTGCAGTTCCGTGGGATTAATGTCCTGGAGTCTTTGGTATGTATTGCTCTGAATATTGCTCCTTTTCCTTGGAATTGCTATTCTTGGTGGGCTTTGCCTTAGTTTTGGCATTGAAAAAACCATTTATGAGTAAACAATTCGTTTGCAGGTATCTGAATTTTCGCCATCTACATCATCTGCCATGGGCCTTCCGAGGGAGTTTCATGAGCAGTGCCGGGCTTCCCTAGAGAAGGACTATTTGAAGGTCTTCCAATATCCTTTTTGGGTTTTTCTGTTTTGTTTGTTTTGTTGATTCTTCTAGTTGCATTTGACTTTTTCCTTGTACTTTTTTTTTGTAGTATGGGCTGACTGGCTGATTTTTTCAGTTGGCTCTCTCTTCTAGGTATTTAATTATCACTTTCTCTTTCAAAAAAGAACGTAACCAGTGTTGGACACTGTTAATCAAGGTTACTGTATATAGACCTCAGATTTCTATTATCTAAGCAGAGTGGCTGCTCTATGATGCCAACCATTTTTTCATGGTTGCTGACCTGACCAATGTGCCTGCATTTTCCTCCTCTCGTATACTCTCTTATTTGCGGAAGTAAAATGTTATAACCACCACCATTAGGGCAGTGGTTAACGAGTAAAAAGTTTGTTGGTATTTGAAAGTGTGGAGAAATCTGTCAATGTTTGAATAAATCTGGGAAATGTGTATTGAAATTCTAATCTCTTTGGCATTGGGTTTATATTATTCACCGTCGTCTAGCATGACTGTTTGTGTAATGTGTTCAATCTTTTTAATTGCCAGACTTTCTACTGTTGGGCGCAAGATGCTGCTCTTAGTGTCACCAACAAAATAATGGAATCTAATTCTGCTGTACCAGAGGTCAATGTATGTTCAGCAGCAATGCGACTTATGCTTCAGATTCTGAATTGGGACTTCCAGCACAACAAAAATGCTAAGGGTGGAAAAAATGGCATAGATGTATATTCGGCTGAAGTTAGATATGAAGGTGCAAGGAGGTCTGATTGCGTCCTAGTGCAGGTAACAGATGGAAAGAACTTATGAAAAGTTGTGGCAGTCAGCATACGCATTGCACCATTCACCCGTCCTTTTATTTTCTCCACAGTTGGTTAAAGAAAATTTTGAAATATTGGATTCCAGTGTGATATCAACCTTATCTAGGACAGTGCATTTACTGTCACAATTAAGTTTGACTATTGAAATTGTGCTTTCAATAATGTCTGATTCTCTGTAAGATGTCACTGAGTGAATTTAATCACATCTGATTGACATTGTTTGACCCTGGCAAATTTAACTCTCTCTGACCACTTGCTGAAATGTCTTGTAGCCTGGCCCTTCTTGGCGTGATGTTTTGATAATAAGTGGTCACATTGGGTGGCTTTTGAGCTTGTATGGTGCACTTAGAAAGAAGTTCTCATGTGAAGGTTATTGGCTTGATTGTCCAATTGCAGTCTCTGCGCAGAAACTTATTGTACAGTTCTGCTCCTTGACGGGAACTATATTTCCATCTGGTATAGACCTTTTCTTCCACTTTCCCTTCAATAGTTAGTTTTGCTTTTGCTTTCTTACATGTGATTTTTAGTTGAAATTGACTACTTGCATCAGATGCACAATTTTCGCTGTCAGAGGAATATATTCAAATCATTTTAATGGAACTGGTGAGCTGGTTTTGTTTTCTAGGTTGTCTATGTTACCATCCCTGAAATCCTCTATGGATGAGGTCCATCAAGGGAAAAAAATCATTAACCAAGAACTAAGGTTAGTGTCTGTGTAACAACCGATATTGTTACAACTGAGACAATTCCCATGTCTAAGAGCCAAAAGGGTTTTGAGAACGGACAAATCCTCGATCCACGGAGTAGTTCAATTGACCAATAGTAAAGTCTGATAGCAGTAGACAATCGTAAAAGATATTATTACAAATTGCTTATGTGCATTTACATGTAGATTTAGCATAATTCAATGCAAAATCAGTGTAAAAGGGTCTGAGAACAGACAAATCCTCGATCCACTAAGTAGTTCAATTGACCGATGAGTAGAGTCTGATTGCAGTAGACAATTGTAAAAGCATAATTCAATGCAAAATCAGTGTAAAGGAGTTTTGAGAACGGATATCCTCGATCCATAGAGTAATTCAATTGACCGATGAGTAAAGTCTGATAGCAGTAGACATCAGTCAATTGAATTACTCCCCAGATTGAGGATGTCCGTTCTCAGAATTCCTTTACACTGATTTTGCATTGAATTACGCTTTTACAATTGTCTACTGCTATCAGACTTTAGTCATTGGTCAATTGAACTACTCCGGGAATCGAGGATTTGTCCGTTCTCAAACGCTTTTACTCTGATTTTGAATTGAATTACGCTTTTACAATTGTGCACTGCTACCAGACTTTACTCATCGGTCAATTGAACTACTCCGTGGATCGAGGATTTGTCCATTCTCAAAACCATTCGACTCTTAGACATGGAATTGTCTCAGTTGTAATAACGTTGGTTGTAACACAGACATTAACCTGGGTTCTTGGTTAACGATTTTTTTTCCTTGATGGACCTCATCCATAGCTGTGGCCTGTGGTATGTATCTTAATGCATTTTGCAACATCTCTCTCTCTCTCTCTCTCTCACTCACAATTGGGGTTAGTTATCTATGTGAGTTTCCTTAGAGCTGAACAAGCTAAACTTGTTTAGGCTTAATAAGAGTTGTCGATTTAGTAAATAGCTCATCAAAAGTTATACATGTCATTATCCTTAAACCAATACAAGCTGAACTTGCTTATGTTTTGTACAGCTGTGAATTCTTGAGTTGGGATATACTCATTGTATGTGTTGTCTTGGTTCAAATGGATTGACTAATTATACTTGAGCTTTATCTACATAACTTGCAGCAAAGAAGTATGAAATTAATTAAGTTGTTTGAGGGATGCATATGTTGTTTTCCTAGTTTTTAGGAGCTCAGACCATGAATAAGTTCTAACTGGGCTATGATCCTTTTTTAACTTTTGTTTGTGCCTATTTTTTACATTAGGAAAATATTTCAAACTTTCAATGCTCCAATGTTGTTACCCGAAACAGAAGGGAATCGAGAGGTGGTAGGATGTGGTCTTTGAGCAGCAGTGAAAGGATGGGATACTAATGGGAGCAATTTCCTTCTAAAGTTCAAGAGCCCCCCCGTATCAGATTGGATAGTGATGAATATGTGGCTGAAACATTCTCTGGCTAGCATTATGTTTTTCTGAATGCCTACCCAAGAAAATTGAGCAATTGTCACATTTATATTACCTTTTTGCCCATTATTACATTACTTAAATGTTTTGTTAATGAAGTTTCTGTTTGACTTTTGAAACTCTGCTGCTGGTTAGAGCAGTAGATATTGCACGTGTCCTCACTCGTTAACGACTGGTTCAACTACAGATAATGGACAAATGCAAGACCAGCATCTTTTGCAACTCCTTTCTGGAATCATACAATGGGTCAGCCCACCTGATGCCATTGCAAAAGCTATTGAATGTGGAAAAAGTGAAAGGTTCTATTCCTGCAGTCACTTCCACACCATATCTCTCTCTCTCTCTGACTTTTTATGCATTGTTTGATGCCTTATCTGTTATTTGGCTGTGTACAGTGAGATGCTTGATGGTTGCCGTGCACTCTTAGCCATAGCAACTATAACGACACCCCTTGTGTTTGACCGACTCTTGAAATCCATAAGGTCAGTTATATGATATTCCATTGTGTAATTTGTTCTGTCAAATGAAGGTCAAGCTCATATTTAGCATGTATGAAAAATGCTTTTCTGGATGCGGCTCTAAAAAGCTGACTTTTTTCCCCCTTAATGTTCAGCCCATTTGGTACTCTTAGCCTGCTGTCTGCCTTGACGTGTGAAGTTGTTAAAGTCTATATGGCTAATTTTACCGAAGAGGAGACATGGAGCTGGGTGGCACGGGATATCTTATTAGATACATGGACTGCACTTCTCATGGTAGGACTTCTAATATATATATATATATATATATATGTATATGTATGGGGCCGCTTTTGGTCCGGACTTGCGGACCCATATGATCTGAGCATTTTTTTGACGATCCGAACCGTCCAATGTGTTCAAAAGGTATTTTCAAGGGTCAACGCGGGAAATCTTCAAAAAAAAAAAAATATTGGGAAGGGCTTGATCCAAGCAGTTTTTCGCAAAACTAAATATAGTTTCGCAAAACTAAATATAGTTTTGCGAAAAACTGCTTGGATCAAGCCCTTCCCAGTATTTTTTTTTGTAGATTTTCCGCGTGGACCCTTGAAAACACCTTTTAAACACATTGGAGGACGGTTCGGATTTCCAAAAACAATTTTTAAAGTTGAAAAATTACATTTTTTCTTAAATCCGGGAGGTCCTTATTCTTGAGGTCACTTGTCTGTTTATTTTTTCTGTGTGTGGCAGTCCCCATATTGTTTTATGGTTTTGACCTCCTCCTTTGTCACCACCATTCTAGGATCGGAAATTTTTTGTAATCATAATAATCTTTTTACGTGCACATTGAGGTTTGGGTATTATGACATGCTTGTGAAGTCGGTCTAGCCCTGAACCTACGTGCCTTTCTTCGAGGGTTGTTATGTGATGTGCCAGCTACTGAACTAGAGGACTTGTTCCATACATTAACAGCAGGCGGATAATACCGGACAGAATTCACATCTTCCACCAGAAGGGGTCAACGCTGCAGCCAATCTATTTGCTTTGATTGTAGAGTCTGAATTAAAGGGTAATTCTATATCTTCGAATTATGTCGCTTTTTCTGTGGCTTGGTTTGCAAGTATTCAGTTAATTAATCGGCTTACAACACGATCTGATGTTATAGTGGCTTCAGCATCGGCCTTCACTGATGAGAGTGAATCTGAATTCCTGCAAGCTTCTATTACTGGTATGCTGCTATGCTGTCTAAATGGTGTATTACGTTTCCTTTGCTATTGTCTTCCTCGGTTTCATGGTCATCAGTCATGTTTTTGCAGTTACCATCATTGTTTTGATAATGGATTTATTTTCTTTGCAGGCATGGATGAAAGGTTAAGCTCTTATGGTCTTATTGCCCGGGCAGCGATTGATGTCACCATTCCTTTACTCACGAGATTATTCTCTGAGCGTTTTGCTAGGCTTCATGAGGTACTATTTTGTTTCCTCTAGCAGATATTAGAAATTTTAGTAAAATCTTGTGCTGCTTGGTAGATATGAGGAGTTATTTTTTACATCCTCAATAGTGTTATTGTGTAGGAGGGGTTGAATTTTGGGGTTGTGCAACTCTTGCAGAGAATGCGAGAGTTTTTGAGAATAAGGTCCAAGATTTAGAAGGTTCATGGGATAAGATTTAATACTTGTATTTATTTTTGGGTATCAGTGTCACCTTCTTGCAAAGGGATACCCTTGTCTTATTAACAAGGATTGGAAGGCAGTCTGAGATGTAATTTTGTTCTGTTCTTTTTCCTTCTTTTCGGGAGGATTTTGTGTCCTCCTTTGTACACCAAATGTGCTGCCTCTCTTTGTTCTTATTATAGATATTGTGGCGAAACATACTTGAGTTGGTGGCTTTAGTCTTTCTTCGTATTTAGCTTTCAGACCACTTGATAATGATATCCATGTCCCAAGTTCTGCACATTTCTTGTTCAATATCTGGTGGGCTGATGAGGTAGGTTCTGATCCTTAGTTCTACTGTTTTTGAAGGGAAGAGGCACAAAAGATCCCACAGAAACTCTGGAAGAGCTTTACTCACTGTTACTGCTAACTGGGCACATTCTTGCAGATGAAGGGGAGGGAGAAATGCCTTTGGTATTGATTCTTTTTTTTCGTTCTTGCTGCTGTTGTTTTTGCGATTGTCCCCTTAGAAACCGTGTTGGGTAATCTACTTATCAATAACTCGGCTATCTGTTATAATTTTTAAATATGTTAGAACATTCAACTCAAATCTAAATGGGAATTAACAGAGTGGTCGCCTAGGTTCATATTCTAGTTTTGGAGGTATTAAATATTCCATGGGGACTAGATCTGTCAGCCGTTACGTTTAACCCCAACTCAAACTTGGAGAGGTAGAACAAAAGATTCATAACATAGGGTCACAAAGGAACAAGGTGCACTTAATTCACAAATAATGGGACAACCGGACAATCAATCAAGAGAGGTTTGTGCAAAACATTCTGAATGCCTAGCTCCAATGCTAAGATAAAGCAACCAATTCAAATAAACTAGCAATGAGTGGAGAGGCTGCCCAAGCTCATATACTTGTTGTGAAGGTAGTAAATAATCAATGTAGGACAAGCTCTAACAAAGTGTTTATCTTAGGTTTTTCACATTTTTCATGACATTCTGGTCTGGCAACTGCAGAAGAAATATAACCTGTGGTATTTAAGAATATAGCATATGCTTCAATAAGTTGAACCATATTGGCTATTTTTATATGTATATTGCAAGTTCACTGGTAGCTACTAATGCACCAATACCACATGCATCTAACTGGGGTCATTTCACAGCCGCATAGGGCTAATAATTCGTTTAGCTTCCAAGTCAACATTTATTTACTTACTCTCTCCCAAATTCTTGATCCATCTTACCATTTTGGGATGTCCCAAATTGTTAGTCCTCTTAAAAATTCACAATGGAAAATCTTTATTTTCTCAAAATTTCCCCAAAAATGGATATGAATGCTGTAAAACTTGCAAGGGTTACGTGTTACACACTGCAGTTTCACATGCTTGACCACTTAAGAGGAATCAATAGAGTTCATGTAGGCGTTTATTCTTGTTGATTTATTTACTTTGTTTATCGATTTTCATGATTTTGTGTCTCCCTACTTATCTGTGGGTGTTAATGCTGCATCTAATTCTGGTGTTTAGTCATTCCTCTCTTGATAACTCAAATCTTATATAGTTGGTATCAGTCTAATACCTTATATGTCAGCTTAAGAGCATCTCCAATGGGCTCCTGAATTGACTCCTAAGTGAGGCTCCGTATGACACGATTAGTCAGTATATGTATTTTTTTGTCCAATTTTGGTCTGCATGGGCTCTCCAAACAAGCTACCAAGCGTGGCTTCCAAATTTGGCTGCCAAAGATTGTGTTATGCCAGCCATCTTCTTAGGACCGAAAAGCAGCAGAGAGAGGGAGGGAGGGAGGGACTTTACTTGATATATTGTATGTATTATGTACGTACTTAGGCACATTTGTCAATCAATTTAGCTACTCCATTAACGATTACAACTCCCTAACACAAAACAGGTAACAATTTTATCTCTTTCTGTCACATAATGCAGTTTAGGAGTCAAATTTGGCCATAACATTGGAGATGTTGAAATTTATTCTGGTTGTGCATTGGTGATGTAAGGCCATTGTGCGCAGATTCCAATTTGTTGTTTTACTGAAACAAATCTAATTGTTGATAAAATTGTGTGAAATTCAGGTTCCAAACGCCATCCAAACTCATTTTGTGGACTCCATGGAAATAGACAAACATCCTATCATTGTACTTTCTAGGTAAAGTTTGGCAGATCTTTTATTTTGTTTTTTTCCCTTATTGCTGAAACAGTAGATCTAATATTTGGAGCAGGGTACCAACTTGAAATTGTTGTGGCAACAGTTGTATTGAAGACAACAAGCAAAAAACAGCTCCATTTGATTTGTAGCGGTGTAGATATGATCTGGTTTTCATAGGATTGTCTCTTTCATCTTCATATGCTGTCAAATTTTGACCAGTGTTTCAATAATCCCATAGGTCACACTGGGGGATTTGCAAATCAACCATTTATTGTATGTTTTCAGTTCTTAGGCAACACGAGGTTGCATGCCTGGTTACCAGAGCTGCAGAGTCTAAAACCTTAAGAAGGCTCAAGCAAGCAAGAAACTCCGTAAAACCAACTCCAACCTTAAACTTTAATGCACAATAAGGGCAAAACCAATATTAATTCTGTCAAGATAACTAGGCCAAATTAATTGGAACTAACAATTCATTGAAACCAGCATGCTGAAGACAAGTCACGGACTCAATAGCAAAGATGGTGTGGGTTAGAAGGGGTGAGACAAGAGCCTGCTGACTTAGCGAAGAAAATTTTAAAAAGATTGAGATTTTAAGTATTTCCATTTTAAAAGGAGTGGAAAAAAACTGAGGGAGAAGTGGAAGCAAATTCATTTTGTGGCCATCAATAGTAACTCTGCTGAAACCTTGCATTTTACAAGAAGGATGACACATAATTTGTGCACTTTATGACACAAAAATGCTGTTTGAGCTTTTTCCCTTATTTATATTTGGGGCTCTATCAACTGCCTTCAACTATTTCCACAGAATCAAATTACCCTCTTCTTCTCCAACTGACCAACTCCTTTCTCCATCAGAGAAGGGCAATCCTTGAAGTCATTTTTAAAGCAATAAGAAAGTTTTTGAATGATTCAAGGGCTCTAGTTGATCCATTCGTTGGATATTATTACTACCATTGAGCCTTGAATCAATCAATCCTTTTGTATAAGGGTCGGTAATCCGTCAATAGAAACCGAGATGAGAAGCTCTTTCCATGGCTGCAATCACTTCTTAATCCCTCATTCTTCCCGCCTGGATCTACACAGTAGAAAGCCCGATCTGCTTGTGCATGTCACCCAATCTTCTCTTTAAGCCACGCCGGCTCCCCTTTTGTCGTAAGGCATAGAATTAGATCATGGGGAATCTCCATAGGAGGTAGTCCCATAGATTCGCACGAGAAAGATTCTTGATCCAGGCTGCGTCCATCTCACGAATCAGACAGAGGGACTCAGTGAGGAGATCGCCCCGCACTAATTTGATTGATTGGATGGAAGAGGCTTGACTTCAAAGAGGTTTTACAAGCTTTAAGGGAGTCTAAGGAGCGGGTTGCGGAAATAAAAAAGGGAGAAGGGACCTAGGAGGATGAAATCTCCTTTGATCTTTCTAGCTCGTATTAATGAAAGGGAACATGAGAGAAAGAAAGGAATGAAGAGAGAAAGAAAGGACCTTTATTCCACAGGGAATAAAGGTTGGTTGGTTAAACTCTACTGAATATCCTTGGCTTCAACGGCTTTAGGAAGAGAGAAAGAAAGGAGCTTTATTCCACAGGAAGAATGGCAGAAGGGCATTTGAATATGAGCTAGGTAATTATAGAGCGTGGGTATGGCTTGTACCTGGCTTTACATGGGGTGGGGATGGATGCCAGACAATTACCCACAATTTCGAAACCCTAAAATAGTGCCACTTACGGAAGTTTTTGTGCTTCAGCGATTCTGGAATAACAGTTTTTTGTCAACTGTTCGCTTTTTGGTCATAGAACAACCTGACAGGGTACCAAAGAGTGGGAACATCAAACTTTGGTCTTCACTTCATGTAAAGTATGCACATGTATTATCAGACAACCCTATGCTATCAAGCTGTGAGATATTTTCAATTGTACACAGTTAAATCAGCAGTTATCGAATTTCATGTGGGTAGCAGTAATTATCCAAGTTTGTGGTGGGACTTGATTTATGTTGGCCATCCCGCCCCTGCCAGTTGGAGCAGCGATTTGAAACCAAAAAATCACATAACTGAAAGTGGATTTTTTTCAGCTTTTATAAAAGTAATGAGGAGTGCCGGGAGCTTTCCATAATTTGATCACCAGGATACTTTGTTGCTTTTTTTTTTTTTTCCTTTCCTGAGTATGGGAGGAATTTTTCTCCCGCTTGAGAATTAGAATCCTTGGTGAAGTAAGAAATCCTGATCAAGATTTCAGGTACTATAGTCAATGTCCTTGAAACATACATTATTAAAACTAGCTTATTGTAGATGTATACAAGTGGAGAAGATACGTATCATGCAGGGATAACAATACTAGTTGTAGAACCATTATGTTATGAACCATGTAGATGTAGTTATGCATACACGTCTTGTTATAATAACCCAGAGTGATGCAGCACATTTTCCAGAAAAAACATGTCGTGCGTTTATTTATTTTGCTTCACCTGTGCTCTCCACTGGTGGAAAATGTTTGTTGCCTATCCTTTTCACTTATATGCGCTCTTGGTTGTTGCAGCTCAATTATAAGATTCGCTGAGCAGAGTTTAGATCCAGAGATGAGAGCATCAGTTTTTAGTCCTCGACTTATGGAGGTGATCTATCGAATTCATTTCCTTTTTGGCTATGTTAACTATGTATTCTTGTGAAAGCTTGATATTCGTTGTTGGATCCATTTCTAACAACTTAACTTTTGGAACAATTGGTAACTTCATATGGTATCAACACTCAGGTTGGGAGAGGTATTGCATTCTGCTTCTCCCTTTGTGATGAATATATGCATCTCCACATGCAAGATGAGGTTGCACATGAGGGAGTGTATTTAATACCTTGATATGTATTGTTGGGCCAATTGTCTAATAAGTTAAGCTTTTGGGACAATTCGTAACTTAACACTTCAAAGTCCCCTCTATTGCTATTTTTCATGTGACCCACAGGTGGGACCTTGGCCTAGTGGTTGAACTGCATTATCACCTTTTTTTATTAGGCATAAAGACTGGTCATATGTAGTGCTATTTGTAGTAATTTATTTTGCATTCTATCTCTTACTTTTAAGCTGGTAAAAAGGTCACTTGCAATCAAATATTACTTGAGCTCGTTTTTGTTCTCCTGTTCTGGTCAGCATAAACATTTTCATGCCATTAGAATTTCTATGATCACAGTTTTTGTTGGATATCCCTAGGTTATTTTTTATCACTTGAATACTTAATTCCTACGCAGCTATTGATTTGCGCAAGTCTAATAAACAACCATTGTCACACACTCACACTAAACATATCTACCTTTTAAAAGCAATAAAATAGGATATTGTAATTAAATTGTTCTCGAACAATTTAATCTAGTTATATCATCCTAGTTTACTTATTTGAGTCAGTGTTCTAGACAGGCAGTTATATGGTTCATTGCGAGGTGGTCTTGTACTTATCTAATGCCACCTGAAGAAACAACAAGTAGTAGTGATCATAGGCCGCATCTTCAGCCACAGTACTCTCGCAAAGCTTGGCTTACCTTTTTTGGAGAAGATAATCAGGGTAAACTCGTGCTTGACATCATTGTTCGAATCTCCAAGGCAACACTTGTATCATACCCCGGGGAGAAGGATTTGCAGGTATTTGACATACACTTTATTCTAGTATCTTGCATGGGATTTTTATTTTTATTTTTATATGTGACATTGAAAGTTCTGCTCCTTGTGAATGCTTTGAGTTCTATATATGTGCCTGTCTTAGTATAATTTTATATTTTCATGCAACATGCAAAATTATACACATCTAGTTTTTTCTAGGTTCCTGAAAGTTGAAAGATCAAGGTTACGGGGCCATCTTCATGCACATTTTCGTTGTACGTAGTTCACATTCCGTAGGCTTTCCTCACACATGACTTAAGGGAAGGCCCCAAAAGTTCATTCAGATCAAGAAATGTTTTGTCATATATTAACTTGATCCACCTCACCTGTTTTAAATGAAGTTGACTTTAATTGCCAAAATATATTGCATTTACTCCAATGTTTTCGTCTTTCCTTAATGGAAAGGCCCCCATGACTTATTATTTACTGAAAATCAATCTGTTTCCGCTGGCTCTGACATGCTTTTAAGCTTCCACAATGAACTGCCTTTCTGTATTTCAGAATAAAATTGCCAACAGGTTTCATGTTTCAGTATATCTATAGTAGTTAACTCTTTGTAATGACATTAAATATCCTTTCTCAAAAGGAAAATCTAGGCAGGTGATACGCTCTTCCTTTTGCGTTTGACAGGCACTTACTTGTTACCAGCTACTTCATGGACTGGTTCGAAGAAAGAGCATTTGCGTACACCTTGTTTCATTGGTGAGTTGCACTTCCCCTAATGTTTTAGTGCCAATTAAACATATAGAGAGTCATAAGTTTTGTGTTTGTTTTTTCCCACAGGACGACTCTCAATGCCCTAGAATATGTGTTGTGTAGCAACTAATACATTTCCTACATATGGATTCGGTTGAGGATCGGTTTTCTTTAAGAAATCAGTATAGATAATCCTTTAGTTGATATATGCACCTCTCCAGATCTAAAAGTTTTGAGTTACAGTACAAACATAAAAGCTTAAAGGGAAATCTGGTGAACTTGGAACACAGAGCAGGCCTCAAAATCTTGAAACAGATTATGGAAATTCCATCAAGAAACAGTGTTTATCTCATAGATGCATTGCAATCGATCACCTAACTTTTGGCACAGATTTGCCTGACCCAGTTTGCCTCCATTTATTCTGCAGGGATCGTGGCATGACTTAGCAAATGCTTTTGCAAATGAAAGGACTTTGTTTTCATTGAATGCTGCTCACCAAGTACGGAGTATAGTTACTTACATTTAACCTTACGTTCCGTGGAAATATAAAGTAACCGCAAAGTTGCCCTTTATTTCTTGTAGCGTTCTGTTGCTCAAACCCTCACTCTTTCAGCTTCCGGCATGAGAAACTCTGAGGCATCAAATCAGTGAGTCTAATTTTTGGGTTTCTTTATGAGCAAGTAAATTTACATACTGCTAGGTTTGATATCCAGTTTCAATTTGTAAAAGGTATGTTCGAGACCTCATGGGATATATGACTGCTTATCTCTTGGAAATGTCTGGGAAAAGTGATATAAAAAATGTTGCCCAGCAGCCAGATGTCATACTGTCGGTAAGGGCAGAATTTCAGCATTATAAATCATGTTCATTTCTATGCAAAAGTTACTCTTCGAGAACAGTTTTCTTAACCGTGATAGACATCCTGTAGGTAAGCTGCTTATTGGAGCGGCTACGTGGTGCTGCCAGTGCCTCAGAACCTCGAACACAGAAAGCAATCTATGAGATGGGATCCTCTGTAATGAATCCTATTCTGATTTTGCTGGAAGTTTACAAACATGAGGTATTAGTTGTACTTGTACTCGACGTCTGAAGATTCTTTTGTCATAAAAAACCTGCATAGTAACCTCCTTGAACTTCAAGCTATTATGCTTATGTGAAGATTTAAGTTAGCACATTGTCGTCAAATCTCATGTTTGATTTCCTGATGATTCAGACTTATATGAATTCCTTCATTGTGGATGGGTCTTTTTACCCTTACCTTTTTACTTGAGCCTGGAGTAGGACTAACAATAATTTTTTCGTTTGAGCAGTTTCTTTTTTCTTAAGGTCTTGGGTTCGAGTCTGAGCACAGCCACTTTGTGTATTATTACCAAAGGATAGGCTTGTCCTCAAGATTCCCCTTCCCAAACACCCATTAATGGGTACCAACTGGGTGCTTTTTTTTTTTTTTTTTTTAAAGCAGTTTCTGCTTTCTTTACATGGAGAATTCTGTTATACTCGGATATGTGGGACTTTGTAGGGCATCATGTTATGCATGGGGATGCATGGCAATTCTATTCTAAGTTCGTTCCCAAACCTTTGATTCAGATTGTCTAACTAATGTAGGACAGTACTGGAGATGTCAGAATAATGTTACTCTAGGTTTTTTGGTGGGACAATAAATCGAGATCTTAAGAACAGGGTGTTGAGAAGTGCCCAAATGGTAGTTGGTTTGTCAATCGGAAGGGAATAAGCCAGAAAACTGGTTCATCTCTGGAGCTAATGAAAATGTATTTGGCAATAAACAAGAAAATGACTTCCATTAGGTTGGTGGAATCTCTTGACAGCAGCTATAATAGAATGTAGTTTTATAGTCGATGTGTAAAAGCTACAGTGAGGCCTAGGATTAAGAAATGAGGATTTTAAGATGAATAAGCTAGAGGTTTCAGCTCCACCTTCATAGCAGGGCTATCTCCCATCATATGGCATGTCATCCCATTTAGCTCCTGTTTCTTTCATTATCGAAGACCTTCTCTAACCATCCAAGCACATCTCCCGATTAGCTGCGGTCAATTGGCTAAACTAATCCCCATCATCGAATAGCCGATATTATCTTCCGTCAAGATCTTCTCCTCAGGTTCAACCGTCCATCACCGAACAACAGCTTTTCGATCAGAATCTCCGTGATCCTCCTGTACCACCAGATCTCCCTCTTCACCACCACCCTTCACCTGAACTAGTGTGCTGCTTCACCCACTCATCATTAACGCTAAGATCTGAGCAGCTCGCCAGCTGCCACCTCAGCGTCTTACCGTCAACTTTCTTGGCGATAGCTTCATCCTGCCCATGTATGGATTTAGAGAAGGAAAAGAGAGTACAAAGACAGTAATGACTAAATGCGTTCCAATGTTAGCTTTGGCCTCAACTTCAACTTTAAATATGATTGGGAGTTGAGGAAGTTGTTTATGATAAAAATCATGAAAAATTTGGAGAATAACATGTCACACTGCATGCATTATCGTATACATGTATAATGTATTGCATATCAGTCCTATTTCAAGTTGACTAATCTATCTTACTTGTGGAATCAGCTATATTACTTGCTTCTTTTTGGACCAGTAATCTCATAGCCTCGTAGGCCAGTTGCCTTGTTAACATCTTTTTATTATTTTGTTCGCGATATTAGTTTTGTTGGAATGGTTGGATGGTTATCATTTGGAGGTCAGTTATTTTTGTTGGTAAACAGCGATGTTTTGTTCTGTATGAAACCTTTGACTACTAGTTCCCTTTCGTTCTGTTTTGTGCAATTACAATAACTCTGCTTGTACCTTGTTAATCTCCCTGAACTTTTTAACGTGAGTTGCATAGGTCCTTAATCAAGTATGTCTAAAGGGTTCATTAATGGATGCTGACCTGATGTATTATTTAGTCTGCAGTTGTCTATCTTCTGCTTAAATTTGTTGTTGACTGGGTGGACGGACAAATTATCTATCTGGAGGCTCAGGAAACTGCTGTTGTTGTTAACTTTTGTATGCGTTTGCTTCAGCTTTACTCTTCTCAGAACATTGGCAAGGTATCTTTTTCTTTCTGTGTCTGCATCTCCTGAATTTTGTAATTTGAAGCTCTTCAATGGCATGCTAAGAGCATCAATGATTTCTTTTCCCTGTGATAATTGTCCGGATGTGGTACGGTACTCTTTCTGGAATTCGTAGTAGACTGGGTACGGGAAAATGTTTTTAAATCTTTTAAATTGACATGTTTTTGTACTTCTAAACATACTTGCATGCTGGATATTTGTGTGACACACAAAGTGATGTCCATGTTACTTGTGAATACTAGGGGATTCTGATTTCTATCCATATATGAGCATAGAAAACTGTTTTGTTGTTAATTTCAGAGGAAATATATTACATATTTTCTTCTAATTTCAGTGTTATGCCTTTTTCTAGATTTACTGTTTGTTTTCTGTTGTATGCATGACCTATATGTCCGCACTTCTTAGGGTACTGGACATGAAGTTGTTGCTTATGATTATTGATGTCTCGCTATGTTGTTTTTCCATCCTGTCTAATGTGGTTTCATTGGTTTCTAGATATCGCTTAGCCTCTCAAGCAGCCTACTGAGTGAGGCAGAAACGGAGAAATATAAAGATTTACGTGCTCTTCTGCAACTCCTTTCGAACCTCTGCTCAAAGGATCTGGTATTGCTCTAAATACTTTTGGTTACTAAGAAAGAAAGTGATTTTATATTTGTGCTACTTTTTATTACTGTGTTGAAGAACAACAAAATCTGCAGGTTGACTTCTCATCAGATTCTAGTGAGGCACAGGGGACAAATATTTCTCAGGTACCATTCCGCGATCTGTTTACACACTATTTCATTGAATTCATACTGACACATGCTCTTGCAGGTGGTTTTTCTGGGTCTTCACATAGTTACACCTCTCATTTCTTTGGACCTTCTAAAATACCCAAAGCTTTGTCATGATGTAAGCTTTCTTTTTTCAGCATAAGAGAACAAGCATGTACTGATGTCCGAGTCATAAAGATAACACTTGTTTCTGTTTTCTGCAGTATTTTTCACTGCTGTCGCATATGCTGGAGGTTTATCCTGAAATGGTTGCACAATTAAATGCTGAAGCCTTTGGTCATGTATTGGGAACTCTTGATTTTGGTCTTCATAACCAGGTAAAACAATTTTTCACTAACCACTTGACTGGATCTGTTATCCATTTCACACCATGTTCTTGATATACATATCTTGTTGTGCATGTGCTTAGAGGGATTTGTCCTTCATGTTCTTTTGTGTAGACCACTATAACCTTTGTGGATATATATGGCTCAATAACTTGTGGTGCGTTTGGTTCTTTATGATAAAAAGAGCCTGTTGCCTAGCCTTTTTGTCTTTGAAGTGGCATTTCACCTATAGTTCCTTTCCTTCTCACTCTTCGTCTTCTTTGATTGTTGGTAAACAGGACACAGAAGTAGTAGACATGTGTCTGAGAGCTCTGAAAGCGCTAGCTTCGTACCACTATAAGGAGACAGGCGCTGGTAAAGTGGGTTTAGGGTCGCAAGCCACAATTTACACAGAACCTGATGGGAAATTGCAAGATGGCATTTTAAGCCGATTTCTCCGGCTGCTGCTGCAATTACTCCTCTTTGAGGATGTCAGGTGCAGTTCAGGAATATGTTGAAATTACATATAGCTGAGAACTACTGCTTTAAATAACCAAATTTTAACAGGTTAAACTATTGCAGTGTATGTATAAAGGTATAATTTAAAAAAAGGAAAATAAGTTGATTTTGCAGGCAATGCTCGAGAAACTGTTCAGACACTCCTTTCCTCCAAAGTTTGCAGGGTTTTGTTTACTGTGAATCTGTTGATTTATTTTAACTGATTTTGAGTCCTTTTTGTTCGTGGTGCAGTACTGATCTCATCAGCGCTTCAGCAGATGCTCTCCTTCCTTTGATTCTCTGTGAACAAGGTCTTTACCAGGTATTTCTACTGAAACTAATTCTTTAGTTACTGTGCAATTCCTGATCCGAGTTTCAAATGTACTGAATGTGAAGCGAAAAAACCCCCATTGCTTGGGTACCAAATTAATGTGCAGTATATAATTGTGAGGCCACCCTTACTTCAAAAGATAGCTTTTGTGGTTGCCCAAGACCATTTAACATAGTATCAGAGTTCAGGCTGGGAGAGGTGTTGGGTTCAAGTCTCTCTGTTTGCATTTGTTTCCTGTTTGCATTTTGTTTCGCACCATCTGTAAAAAGTTTGCATTTGTGTGTGCAAAACGGGGTTTGCACGTGAGAGAGGATATTGAATAATTTGATATACATTGTTGGGCCAATTTCCTAACAGCTTCAGTTGTTGGCCCCAGTACCTAGAAATGACAGTTTTGAGCTGGGTTTCTTTCTGATCTTTTGGTCAATCAACGGTAATGATTTTCGATAGCAATATTCGTAGAAAGGAAACTTCATCCATACAACACAATTCTTATCCACCTGCATGTGTTAAAGTTGATAACTCGGAGTTCTAGGTACTTGATGGGTAATAACAACATTTTTTACTTGATCTATTGACCCTGGAAAAAAAACTTAATGGTGAACTATACCTTTATGGAGATTTTACAGATGGTTGTTAGATGCTATATGCCATCATTTTCTTTATGGAACGACGTAGTCCCCGCTCTGAAACATCTTTTCTTTTGCAAGGCCTATATACTTAGTGCTGATATGGCCTTTACCATTTCTTACAGAGTTTGGGCAAGGAGTTAATAGAAAGACAGGCAAATCCAACATTCAGATCAAGGTTGGCTAATGCATTGCAGTCTCTCACAAGTTCGAACAACCTTTCTTCTACCCTTGACCGAACAAATTACCAGAAATTCAGAAAGAATCTATTCAATTTCCTTACTGAAGTTCGTGGATTTTTGCGGACAATGTGATTTGACAAGACACTCTACATGGATTTGCCAAGGGAGATTCTCCTTTTTCTTGTTCATTTCTTCCTGTACATTGCTCATCGAATCATAGGGATGCCGCCGTTTTTTCAGGCATTCCCTGTGACAATACAATGGGGACATTGATATTTGTGCTGAATGCAACTAATCGGAAAAATTGGACAGTTGGTGCGAATTTCAAGGTTCCAAAACCCATGGAAAGTCTGAGAACAAGGTTTCAAATAGCACTTCTGGTCGCCATATGAAGTGCAACGATGGTGGTGGTGATGTGTAACGAATGTTTGCCGTTCAAGAACTCATTCGTTGGGGTTTCAATTCGTTTTGGGTGGGTTTTATGTATTTTCAAATACGACCCATGAGATTTTTCCTTCACAATTCCATTATAAACCATTGTAAAAGACAGTGCAGTGGCTTGTTTGTGTTTCAATAGTAAGTGTTCTATTCACTTGATTATCAGTTCGGTATGTGTGTTTAGGTTGCTATAAATAAGGAAAGATCCACGGAACATATGAAAAAGGTGACGGGAAAAACAAGGGCTGTGTTTGGTTAAATAGTTTAGTTTAATTTTGATGATGTCAGCAGGTGTAATGAGTGGAGAGAGAGAGGAAAAAAATGAGAGAAATAATGATGTCATCAAAACTAAAACTAAAACTAAACATGGAAACGAATAAGGCCAAGAAATCTTCTACCGTGGGTTATCCAACGACTCTTGCATATGTTTTCCATTAGCACAGATATCAAGCATTGAAAATCGAGATTGCGAAGCTGAATTTTGTAGTTGCAGGCTACGTTTGAACCACATTGAACATACTCACATGAAACCAAGCCATCAAAGTTGGGAAAATTCCAAGTTGGAAGTCCATAATCACAATCTGCACTTAGGAGATTCCATCAACAATTCGCATTCGCAGGTTGCAGTTTGTTGGGAAATGTTGAAAACCCACATTTGCGAGTAGTTCATCAGTGATGTGAAAATTTTCAGTGTCGAGCTCCAACAAGCAAATCCTCACAAGCAAGACGAACAAGGGCGGACATACTGGGGTGCAAGGGGAACGTTTGGCCCCTACATTCTCCCCAATTCTTTTCCTATTTTTAGTACACTTTTAGAATTTTTTGTAAAATTATCAAAAAGTGGTCCCTACAAATTAGGCAAAAATTGCAACCCTGCGTCTGCCACTCAAGACGAACAAAAAAAAGTTGTTAACGCAAGACGAACAAAAAAGAGTTGTTAATGCAGTTGGAGAGCCTAGACCTAGAAATAGCCTCAAGAAAGTTGTTAACAGAAAAAGTCTATTATGGCCCCCTTGTTTCTATGGCTCTGTCGCGGCTTTATATGGCCTTGCCTTCATAAAAAATTTCTTCCACTAAATAGGAGATTTCAAGAAAATTTCATCCACATTTCCTTTCAACGGACTCCCAACACAAAGACTGAATGTAAGCGTAATAACCTATAAATATAAGAGTAATAAATACATCTTAATGCCGGATCAAAAAAAAAATACTGTACATCTTAATGCAGTTCACAAAGACTGAACGTCCAGAAATTATGTAACACAGACACACATCGGCCAACATTCGAAATGAAGAATAACAGAGGAAACAAGCATAACCGAGGACTTTTTAAGTCCTACCCATACTTATTTACCATAATAACGTTAGTCTGCAGGTCACTTGTGCAACACGCTCTTCTTCGGAAGCTTTGGTTTCTTTTGAGGTTGGTTCTGCCAAAAAAAAAAAAACGATGATCCATTATTAACTACAGCCCAAAAGAAAAAAAAGGGGCCACTCTAAACCAAGCATACATGAAGCGATGTAGCAAATGAAAAATGATAAGGAGGGGAATGAGCAAGTGTAAATTCACCTTTTGTCTTTCGAGGGCTTCAAAATCAGTCCTCTCTTTCCAATTGCTCTTGCGGAGTTTGATTGGCCGGTTTCCAACGTACTTGCCTGCAATAACAATTTATTCAAGCATCACTTATGATTTATCTTTTGATAATCAATAATTACTATAGGAAAGGCTAGGGAAGCCACCTATGTACAAAATAAGGCCAAGGACTCGTACAAGCATCACTTATTGTGCCTCGAGAACCTTCACCGTATTTCCATCTCGGGGGGAAAAATGTTATGCAAGAGCTAAACTACACATTCAGTTCAAACAAAATACTGTGGTAGTGAATACTATCATGCGAGGGACCAGAAATCATTCTGCAAGAACATTCAGTTTGAAATGCACCATTTCAGCTATGATACCTAAGCAAATCTTATTCCCATAACCACACCAAATCAACTCTAACCCAGTTACATTGTCGTAGACTAGACGCAGTTGCATGCACATGTTCGAGACCCAATTAGACAGTTTCCACATGACAAGGTTTTGGGCAAGTAGTGGAGTCCACTTGGAGTCTTATGCATCCTAGAAACTCTTGAAGTTTGTTGGTGCTGGTGTTTGTGGGAATATCAAACTATGAAAAAGATTGAACATACAAAATGGTGTTGCCTCCTCAATATAGTGCTTAATTATTCCCACTGATTCAACCTCTGATAAGCAGCTCACGAATCTCATAAATCATTCCGCACTAATACCATATGTAACAAAACTGGGGAATTCTAAATAAATGACCCAAAAGTATTCGTTCGTAAATGGAGCAACAAAGGATAATGAAATAGGATGTGGAAGAACCATCTATATGACTTACCATTCATTTCTTTTAAGGCTGTCGCAAGATCTGAAGGGCTGGCAAAACTAACAAATCCGTATCCCTTGGTTTTGCCAGTGCGCTTATCTCTGACAACCTATGGCCACAAAATAATGCAGACCCATCTAGATTAATGTCAGAAGATCCAGTTAATAAATACAAACTGTTCTCAAAATACACGGGGGAGCGAAAATAACATATGATCATAGTCGAGCTATCAGTTTGATAGGTGCATTAAAGTGGAAGATCCCAATCAGAGACACATACTTCACATAAACGACAAACCTTGCACACGGAGGCGCAACAACATAAAGCAATAGAAAGACAGTTGCCACAAATACAAAATTGTGAGAGGTCAAAATGGACATGGCCTTCTGAGGGCCCCATGTTACCAGCTTGCCACGATGTGAGTTTACCCAAGGCCCAACTCAACAAGTTCAGTATGATGTGAGTTGTAATTAGCCAACTTTGTCATTTCAATAGCATTAAACGATTGAGGCCACCTTGCTGGTTCGGTTAATGTGAAGCTGACTACATCAACTAGTGAGCTTATGTGGAAACCATGTCAACAACCACACAGAGGAGGCAGTTATGCACAGGGCATCACATTGAAGGAGCTCACCCCCAGCAGACAGGCATTTGAGATTTAATCAACCCTGAGGGAATTCTTGTGTGGGTGGGTGGGTGGGGGGAAGTGGGTCCAATGGTTCAAAACCCCACTTGCTAGCCAAATACGACCCTCCAGAAATAGGACAGACCCCAAAGGCCAAAGGTACAGTGGTACACTCCACAATTCACCCGAAATACTAATCACTCAGCTACTTCACTGCTAACAATCTTGAGGGTGTCGTTCAGGAACGTTAAGCCGATCTTATTCTCACAGTATTTTGCAATTACAGGAGGTCAAGAGTAGCACCATACAAAAATTATACGAGCACGACAAAATGCATTCCCTAGGCAACTATGGTCTGCTCCACAGTACAAATCAAATACGAAAGAAGAGGAAGCTGCAGCACAAAACATTGCTTGCCAAGAGTAAGCTTATAGAACAAAATGGCGGAACAATAGAACTCTCCCTCATTATTGCTGATTTGCTAGATACATATCCATTTATATATATGTGGGGATAATTGTTTTTGATACATAAAAAATACAAGATAATTTTGATATTTTTACAAGATTTTAATTATCAGATACCTATAGGTACAAAGATTTCAGGTATAAGTCATCTACTGATTAACAAGCACCAGGAATCAGCAAAGTCACCTAAGTCCTTAACCCACATTGTGCCAATAGCATACATGCATCAAAGCTTATTAAACATAGTAAATCCATCTATGTAATTGTGGGGATAATTGTTTTTGGTACATAAAAAATACAAGATAGATTTGATATTCTTACAAGATCTTAATTATCAGATACCCATAGGTACAATGATTTCAGGTCTAAGTTATCTGCTGATTAACAAGCACCAGGAATCGGCAAAGTCACCTTAAGTCCTTAACCCACATTGTGCCAATAGCATGCATGCATCAAAACATATTAAACATGGTAAAGCAGACAGAAGTCGAGATCTTAAATTACAGAAATTTTTCTACGCGAACGTTGTTGCAAATTGCAATCTCTATGATTCCCATAACGATGACCACATTTAAAAAATATATATATAAGAGCTTGTCCAAAATTGTAATGCTATGCATCCTTGTTCATATCTAGTGGGTGACAAATTCAGGTAGGAAAGATTTTCAAAAGAATATTCAATACGATACAAAAGGAGTTATTATTAACCCCAACACTGCAGTAACCTCAATACGAGACCCCAACTTCAAGACATCTATGACCCCTCCCAAAAAAACTTGTTTTTTCAATTCCATAGGAAAAATTTACCAGACATCGCAAGTACACAAGAGACTGAATGATTAAATCTAACGACGCTTTTTCCAACAATGATTGGGACCCAGCTTGCACAATATAAAAGTCAAAATTCAGACCACAGTCTGAACTGCAGAGAATCCTACCTCAACATATACGAGAAATTTGATAGCTCCATGCACTTCACATCGACATCTGAAGGATAACATACAAAAGGCTCAAACAAACACCAAGTAAACCACTATAAATGATGAAGTTCGTGTAGAACTTACCCTAGCCATGTTGAATGAAGGAAACCGCGAGAATGCTTTGGAAAGAACGTCATCATTCACCTCATTTCCAAGATCACCACAAAAAAGACGAAAATCATCTGCAGAATGCTAACATAATCAGAACTGTAAGGGATGAATCCAATGAGTTAAGACTCGAGACCACACTACCAAATGAAACTAGAAATGCATCCATGAAATCGTACTTTCTGGCCACTCTGCAAGAGTTGGATCCTCCCAACTTTGCCCGGCAGCTTTCCGTGGTATTGCTTTCTTCTTGGGTTCGGCTTTGTGCTCAATTTCACTGCTTGCAATGGCAGCTTTAACACTCTCAAGAGCTTCTGGTGTGATAATCTGTGCATCCCTTTGGAATAACTGTTGGGCCTGAACAGAAAGACTACAAAGATTATACTCACGATATGTTTGCACAAAGGCATCACACCACTATAGGCAACAAGATCACACCATAGGTTTTAAGTAAAGGTTGTTCTCGTTTGGCAGGGCGTATATGATCACTAGGATAAGCATCACCAAGGCAAGAAAATTCAAGAGGAGAAGCATATCCCGAATTAGATTAGACTGATTCGAGGCGGTGAATTTGTTCATGATTTGATTCACATGGCGAATTGCAAAACTAATCAACAAATAAAAACGAAACATACAAACTCACAAATATGTACTATACACAGCCGGGGAGCTATCATATGAAAACTCGTGCAAAATTTTCAAAAGGTGAAAACTTGCCATGCTCTGTTGTAAAAACTGAATATGTAGCTTTAATAATCAATATGATAGCTTTGATAGTACTATGATTGGACAAAAGTTCTTATTGTCACTTTGCCATTACCGACGATTTTTTTTTGTTGTGCTACTTGTGCATGTATTTCATAGTGCCCCACGGATTCATATTACTGGCTATGCCACTGACTACACAGAGAGAGGCAGTGGCAGCTATGATCAGTCCCCCTTCTTTTTAGTGCAAAATTTTATCAGTAGTAAGTTTGGTATAGTTTTTCGTAGAACACTCGGGAAATACACAATGAACATCCATCAATCTAGAAATTCATAATTGAACACCTACATCACCTCGAACAATACTCACAAAGAAACTTCAAAACAGAAAAAGGAAAAAAAGAATCAACAGGTGCATCATGCATGTATCGTGCTCTGGCAACTCTCTCCGTGTCCATTGTCGATGATGAAGATGTACCAATTTAGCATCCGTCACATTAACTATATTAATTTCTTGTTTGTTTAATAGAACAAAACTTAAAAAGAAACTCAAATACGTTGAAAATTCAGTTAACTCGAACGATTTTCCTTTGAACCATGATTCCGATAGAAAGTCTTATCAAATCCTAAAATTTAAGGCACAATCGGATTGTGAAAACTCGTCCATGAAGTCAAGAGAGGACATAACAAGCGCGAAAAGCATATCAGGTTCCAAAAACACACCGCTCACCTGCTGATACTGCGGGAGCGAGTAAACCCCCGGTACCGGCGCGGGGACGGAGATTTGCACCGCCGGAGGAGTGACGGCGGCTGTGTAAGGTTGCTGAAGGTGAAAAGGCACCGGAAAGTACGAACCGTTCAAGTAAGTAAATTGCGAAGCACCAGGCAATTGCGAACCACCCGGCAACGACACGGAGCTCAACGACGTAGACGCAGTCGACATCCCTCCGAACGAACATACCAAATTCATGGAGCGAGAGAAGAGTCTAGAATAAACGAGAAAATTTTGGGTGCCTCTAGGCATTCCTCGGAACAATTTGTTTAAAATCTAAATCGTCTAGAACCACTTTTGAACGAGAATCACTTTTGAACGACTGAGATGTAACACTCGGCTAACTAGGCTAGCTCTGTGAAGAAGTTTTTTTTTAAATCCGAGCCATTCAAAAAACTTTTGGATGAGCGGATGCGCGTTAAGTACCATCACGTAGTATCCAGCCGGCACCTAATTTTTTCTCAAAGTAACAGACTCGCGCCTAGGGGTAAAAAAAAAAAAGACTCATGAACCAACCCAGACCGAACCGGAATTTTTTTCGGTTCTTTCATTGTCCGTTTCTATTCCCGGTTCGGGAAATTTTGAAAATTTTAAAACCGAACTGGGATTCTTATATATACCTGAAAAAAATGGTTAAATTCTTCCGTGGAGGAGTTTTTTTAAATCCGAGCCATTGAAACATCTTTTCGATGGGCGGATGCACGTTAGGTACCACCACGTAGTACCTAGCCGGCACCTAATTTTTTCTCAAAGTTAACAGACTCGCGCCTAGGGGTGAAAAAAAAAAACCTCACGAACCAGCCCGAACCAAACCGGAATTTTTTTCGGTTCTTTCATTGTCCGATTCTGTTCCCAGTTCGGGAAATTTTGAAAATTTTAAAACCAAACCGGGATTCTTATATATACCTGAAAAATATAAGGGGGTGGGGATCGAACACCTTCCGCGTGGGAAAGCCATGTCTTACTGGGCTAGCAAGCCCTATGAGTTGTGAGATTGATAGGAAAGAAAAATATTTATTACAGTAGTTTCTAGAGAACTATATATATATATATACACACACTGTTATAACTTAGATGCCGCTCCCAAAACCCAAATTAGATGAAAAGTGAAAACCTACTCTCTCTCTCTCTCTCTCTCTCCATCTACACAACACAGAGATTTCATCTCTTGCGATGCTAGCTCCGGCGTTCTCTCTCCCTCTCGATCTACTAGTTTCTCAATCTCCGTCTTGATCTTACATCTCTGGCGCCGATAACGAAGAGAGGTGGCTGCTTGTGTCACCCACGTGACGACGTTAAGACAATCTTCGTAAGGGGCTGATACAATAAAGTTAAGGGGATGATTTTCATGAAAGCTTTTTTTGTGAAAAAACTATTTAGCCCTAAAACTTTAAAGGCAGGGCACAAGATTAGATCCCATGCCACCAATGTGGAGGGCTTGTGTATAACCACTGATTCCAAAGTCAGCTATTTATTCAAAGTAATGACTGTTTTATATTGGATACTTACCTTTTCTTGTTCAGGAGTGAGTGGAACGGGGTTCCCGTCATACAGAATCTCAATCCCATGCGGTTCATAAAGGGGCGGGAACTTCACGCTGCTGTGTTGCAAATCTGTCCAAAAGATCCTCTTATTTGACGAACTGCCACCAAATTCTGAAATCGGTTTCGAATTCTCCTCATCTTTGTCATTGACACCGTCACCATAATCGTAAATGCCAAGCACAGAATCAGTCGAGCAGGTACTCTGTTTTTTGTCATCGGAGTTGTCGTGATCGTCATTGTCACATTCAACAATAGTTTTACCCTTCGCAATTTCATTGCGTCTTCTTCTAAAATTTAACACCCTGAAAATATGCGTGTGTGAGAGAGTGTGTGTGTGATTAAATGAATTCAAAACCCTAGAATACTTACTGTTCATCATTGTTATTGTCAAGCACAGAATCAATCAGGTGGGTCCTCTATTTTTCGTCATCGAAGTTGTTGTGATCGTCATTGTCATATCCAACAGCAGTTTTACTCTTCGCGATTTCATTACGTCTTATTCTGAAATTTAACACCCTAAAAATATGAGAGAGAAAAAGAGAGATGAAGCTATTAATGAATTACAAACCCTAGAATACTTATTGTTCGTCATTGTTATTGCCAAGCACAGAATCAGTCGAGCAGGTCCTCTGTTCTTCGTCATTGGAGTTTTCGTGATCGTCAAATTCAATAGCAGTTTTACCCTTATCAATTTCATTACGTCTTCTTCTGAAATTTAACACTCTAAAAAAATATGAGAGAGAGACAAAGAGAGATGAAGTGATCAAATGAATCAAAACCCTAGAATACTTACGGCTACCAAACTGCCGTCACCCCTGGTTATGACTCCTCCAATTTCCAAATCAACTATTGCAAGGCCCAAGAAGTGAGAAATTGCGGGAACTTCTTTGCTGGCACCATGAAGAGCAGAAGAAGTGCAAAGCTATTGAAGCTTGCAGTGAGACAATGTCTAAGATGGTTAAACTTGAAGATGCAGTATTGTGGGGCTGAATGAGCTCAAGTTACAACTCCAGATATGGGCAAAGGGCATGCTTTTGGTCGTTCATATCATATCTTATCCATGTTACCCTTTCTTTAAGGAAATGAAGGAGTATCTTCAACTTACCTCATTATTTCCCTATCCAGTGGGGTAAACCATTGTTTCAAACCAAAGGGGCCAGAACCCATTTATCCTTCACATTCCATCTTCAAGATACACAACAAAGATTATGTGCAGAAAAACAGAGACCGGACAACTTTACAATAGACACACCTAGTAAACACGTGACATTGATCCGTATACGGAGATTTAGATACATACACACAAACACATCATATGTAACTCATACCTGGATCAAAAAAGTAAAATTAGCCACGAGAGAGAGTTGTTACTCGTGGTTACTAGCTGATATAACTAGACAGAGTTGTTACTCGTGGTTACTGGCTGATATAACTAGAGAGAGTTGTGTAGTTAGTGCTGTTAACAGCTGGCAGGTAGGTCGCCTTAACCAAATAGCTTATATACATGTAAACCCTCTCATTGATTTGTAATATTGAAATCATTCAATCAAGAACTGGAATACAATTTTCTCTCTCTACATTTTGAGTAAACAGGGGACGATGACTCTCTCTCTCTCTCTCCCCTCGAATAGACTCATATTCAACCATGTCTGAAACAGGGGACAATAACAATGACGAACAATAAGTTTTTTAGGGTTTTGAATTCATTTAATCACTTCGTCTCTCTCTCTCTCTCTCTCTCGCGTATATTTTTAGGGTGCTAAATTTCAGAAGAAGATGCAATGAAATTGTGAAGGGTAAAATTGTTGTTGGATGTCACGACAACTCCGATGACGAAAAACAGAGGACTTGCTCGACATTTGCGATTATGGTGACGGTGACGATGACAAAGATGAGGAGAATTCGAAACCGATATAAAAATTTGGTGGCAGTTCGTCAAATAAAAGGATCTTTTGGATAGATTTACAACACAGCGGGCTTGAAGTTCCCGACCCTTTATGAACCGCATGGGATTGAGATTCTGTATGACAGGAACTCCGTTCCACTCACTTCTGAACAAGAAAAGGTAAGTATCCAATATAAAACAGCCATTACGTTGAATAGATAATTGACTTTGGAATCAGTGGTTATACACAAGCCCTCCACATTGGTGGCATGGGATTGAATCTTGTGCCCTGCCTTTAAAGTTTTAGGGCTAAATAGTTTTTCAAAAAAAAAAAAAGCTTTTTTGAAATTCAGCCCTTTAACTTTATTGTATCAATAACATTTTTCATGAAATTACAGAAAGTTTCTTCAGTCCACTGATAGGGCTTTCTATTATGAATTCCCCTAGGGCCTCGAGATATATTAAGGGATTTGTTCTAGAATGAGGGGACATGGTATTACCACCGTCCGCATTGGTTGGTTCATTTTGTAATTTTTGATTGCTTATTTATTTCAATTTATAATAATTTTCATGATTTTACGAATTTTGGACAATGAATTTAATTGAGATATATCAAACAAGATCTATATTGTATATTTTTTGATATATATATAAAAAAGATATAAGCAATCGAAAATAATATAAATTTCTAAAAGGGAAATGTGGATGGAGGGAGTTAAAACGGATAGGGATGACAATGCGGAGGATCGGGGACGGATTTGGCCATCCCCGCCTCCAATCCATGAAACTCATATCTACCTCCGTCCCCGCCCCGATCCCCGAACGGGGAATCGTCTCCACCCTCCATCCCCACTCCTAACGGAGATCGGGGATCCCCGCCTTGATCCGAAAGTTATAAACTAATAAAAAATAAAAATAAAAATCTAAAAAAATACCCCTTAGACTTTACCAACATATTGATATCTAAACCACCAAATAATGAAAAACACGGCAACAATTTACAATTTTCCACCAAAAATTCCAACCAACTAAATAAAATTACATAATAGTCAAGGATTCCAACCTTGAAGGCTAGAATTACCAACTCGATTATGTTTGATTGTGTTTAAGAATGTGGAGAATGAAGTGTATTTATGTATAAACTTAAACTAATAGTCTATAAATTTAGGAAACCCTACGAATTAACAATAATTCAAGGGGTCTAAATGTGAATAACATGTTAGATAAATAATAAAAAACGGGTCGGAGACGGGTCGGGATATGTAGAACCGCCTCCAACCCGACCCCCGATTTTATTTTTATTTTTTCCTCCAAATCCGACCCGATCCCCGAAAAAAATCTCCGAAACTCCAACCCAAACGAAGCGGGGATGGATCGGAGCGGCTCGGATCTGCCAGAATTGCCATCCCTAAAAACAGATACATAATGAGGAGGGATACGAGATAAATGGTTAATTTGAGGGAGAGTAATAGGAAAATGGTGTAAATGACCAATTTCCCTTAATTCAGTATTGTATGGTAAACCAACAAGTTGGTGCAGAATGTCTCTTAATCCGGATTGATTTTTGCACTTTTTTTTTAATTATCGCACTTTCCGTTTTTGTCTTTTAATATTTTAAAATTACAATATTGCCCTTAGAGCAAGCCCAACAATAGTAGGTAATTATGTAGTGTACAACACATATATCAATTGTAGCTACACACATTTTTCTATCAAAGTTTTTAAAATTACAATATTACACTTCGGGCAAGCCCAACAATGGGTAGGTAAATTATGTATTGTACATTGCATGTATCAATTATAGTTAGACATTTTTCTATCAAAGTTCCAACAATACTCTCTATTTTGCATAACATCTATTATTATATACATCCTCTTATTTTATATTTCCTTCATTATTGTTTAATTAATTTTTTATGAGGAAGTGAAGAGAGAGAGAGAGAGAGAGAGAGAGTGGGTGAGAAGAAATAATAAAATAAGTAATAGATAGTAAATCAGGGTTGTTTATTGAGTTACTATTTATGAATGCATTTTACCCTAAGAAGCACGGACACATCTACCTCACGTATCCGTGTCCAACAGGACACTCTCTGGACACGTGTAGGACATACTTAAATACTTGTCTAATTTTTTTTTTTTTGTATTTCTTTTATTCAAACACATTGTAAATACTCTAGGACACATTGGCAAAAGTACTCTTAGAACATGCTAAGGACACATAAGATGTTAAAACCTAATTTTTAAAACTCGGCCATGAGTGGAAATTTCCACCGATATATAGTTCATGTATACTTATATGTGGACAACCAATTGTTGGAACTTGTGGCTCATATGGAGAGGTACTAAGGAGTTCTAATGAAAGGCCAGATGCCGGAGCGGAGTGGAGTGGTACGGTACGGAATTATTAGGGTTGAAATAGAGTAGGGCTACATATACTCTCTATTAGGGTTGAAATAGAGTAGGGCTACATATACTCTCTATTGTAAAAACCCTAGCCGATTTTCATAATAATACAGACTCGCTCTTGCTCCGGTGGACGTACCCGATCTTGGGGAACCACGTAAATTCCTGTGTTGATTTCCTTTACTGTTTTCGTATTCTGTTATGTGCGTGTGGTGATTATTCTAACACCAATTGATCTTCATTGTATTGTTCTTAAATTTGATAAAAATAAAGATTTCATCATTTATATGAATTCATCACATACCTCTATAATGCAAATACATTTTGTATTCGACGTATCCCGACGAGTCTGTGTCTTAATTTTTGAAGAAATAACGTGTTTGCGTGTCTATATCCCGCATCCGTATCCGTGCTTCTTAGATTTTACCTAGTCATTCTCTTAAGGGCTTTGATTTGATTGTTGGCTAGTTAAAATACCTAAAGGAAAATAGATGGCTAGACTCTTGTGCTTGCCTTAAATGTACTAAAAAATGAGTTATTTTAAGGGCATTGTTATAACTCCATGTGAATAAGACAAAAAGAGGGGGTGCAGTCATAGAAAAAAGGGGACTTTTGAAAAATTATTTAAAATTAAATAGGGTTGATATGATTTTATTTTATGTATGCCTCTTGTTTGCAGGTGGCAACGATGTATGCAGCCATCTCTCAGTCTAAATATGTGGAGAAAGGAATATTCAAGAAATTTTTTTATGAGGGATTGGAAAAAAATTCTTGGTAAAGAACATGTAATTCAAGAATTGAAAAACTGTGATTTTTCCCGAATTAGAGAAGAGAGCGGAAAGAAGAAGATGACCAAGAGGGAGAGGGAAGAAGAGGAGAAAATTTACGGGACGGGAAGGGTCGACGCCTCGACGGTGAGACCTGAAAGATTGCTAGTTACACGGTGGAACCACCCGGATTATTCATTGGCCGGGGAAAAAACAAGAATATTGGAAAAGTGAAGACCAGAATTCGGCCATGCGATGTGGCTATCCCTCCTTTAATTTTAGGGGTAATTGTTCTAGGGTCCAGAAGTGGGGACTTATTGGGCCATTTAGTCCATGTTAAAGTTTTACAAGGTCTAAGGTCCACAATTTTTTATTTTTTTTTTAATTTAGGTACTTTCAAAGGGTACCCTAGGGTTTAGGTTTTAGGGTGCACTTTCCTATTATAGGATTTTAGTGGTTTAGGCACTTTCATAGGGTACCCTAGGGTTTTAGGCACTTTCATAGGGTGCCCTATGATTTTAGGCACTTTCATAGGGTACCCTAGGATTTTAGACACTTTCATAGGGTACAAATTTTTTTGGCACTTTCCTAGAGGTACAAACTTTTTTTTTTGTTATAAAAAAAAAAAAAAGATGCCAGCATTAGGACTGGATAAGTTATAAACTTGTTTGGTGGATTAATGCGGTTACAAATTCTTTGCCTAGGACTTTTGAACAAGTCGCCCTTAATTTTAATGCTCCGGGAATTTGGAAAGAAGCCGTGCACGATAACACTGGGGCATAGTTTTTCAAAAGATTTTAGCAACTAGTTGCTAAAATCACAATTTTAGCAAATGAGTTCAATAAGAGCTAAAATTATGGTATTTTAAATAAAAAAAATTAAGTGTTTTTGTGTATTATTTTTTGAATTTTTTACATCGAATTAAAGTACAGTGGAGTACTTTAATTTGGTGCAAAAAAATCGAAAAACGCAACCACCTCATTTTTTTGATTTCAAAATCATGATTTTAGCACCTGTTGAACTCATTTGCTAAAATCATTGTGATTTTAGCAACTGAGTTGCTAAAATCTTTTGGAAAACTATGCCGGAATTGGATTGCCAATTGAAAAGACACAGACCATGTTCGTTTTTCAGTTTAGTTTTAGTTTTAATTTTGATGACATCATCATTTTCCTCATTTCTCTCTATGTCTTTCTATTCATTACACCTGCTACGTCATCAAAACTAAACTAAACTATCTAAGAGCATCCCCATTTGACACCCTATTTTAACTTTTGAGTTAAAATAGGGAGCCAAACCCCTTAAAACACCCAAAAATTAGCCTCTCTATTTTTTTTACCCAAATTATTTTTGCTACAGTGCCTACTCAAATTTGAGTAGGCACTGTTCACGCATCAAGTATTTTTTATTGTTTTTTTCGGCTGTTTTCCCGAGTAGTGCGTCAGGAGAGAGAGGGCGGGTGGGTGGTGGGGGTGGGGTCATGGACACTTGGCTACATGTTTATGGAGGGGGCAATATTTTAATGGCTAAAAGGGGGAGGGGAGGTCCACTTCTGCACCTCTACTGCACCAAAACAGCACCATTGCACCGAAACAATGTTTTGTTTTTTTTTTAATAGATTTAAGGGGAATAATTTAATATAGTAAATTTAAAATAGAGAGTGTGATTTTGTGAGTTTTTGATAAAGTGACTTGTTAATTTATAAAAGGTGTTTTTGAAGTTAAATTTGGTAAAAATTTTGGTGCCCCAGATAAGAATGCTCTAACCAAACACAACCACAATAAACTCTAGAAAGTACAAGTACCTTGGCAACGAAGCCTCAGATGGAGCTTGAAAAATTCGACAAAGCGCGTCGATTGAAGGCTCAAATTGATGGCATCCGAGCAACCTACATGGCAGACTTGCGAAACGGTGAACACGCGAAGAAGCAAATAGCTGTCGCTACATATCTCATAGAAAAACTCGCTTTCAGGCCAGGGAGTGAGAAGGTAATAAAAATTCCATCTTTATGATAAAAATGCCCCATATGTATATCCTATTTATATTTTGGCATTTGTAGGGTGTAGAGGCAGATACTGTGGGTTGCTGCACATTGAAAGTAAAGCATTATTTATTTATTTATTTTTATTTTCAGACCACTAAACCCATCATCAGTGGGATTTTTATAATAGATTACTCTGTTTGTCTTCAAGAAACAAAAATGGAGGAGGTGGGCGTTGAGGTAGTTGGTAGTGTTTGGAGTGGCTGTTTTGTAGGGTTCTTATTAGGGTGGTATTTTGATATATTTTAACTCAAAATCTTTGCAAAATCTGTATGTACAGTGAGGTATTTCTCCAATATCTTTTAACTCGATTTATTTTGCTACTTTCAGTTTAAGTTTGTCAGAAAAGACTCAATTGAATATAAAAATGTGGTTGAAGTGGATGCTCTCGTGTACCACGGAAATTGTGAATTTCCGAGAAGGTTAGCATCGCCTTAACCTTTCTTAGTCCATTAGATGATTAGGATGTGTTGATGGTTATCATGATGCTTCTCATATTGTTTGCAGGAAAAGGGCCCAGTGAAGATCTTTTTGACGAGCTAGATACTGATAAACTGAATGCTTGTTTGAAGCAGTCCATGGATGGCCTCACAGCAAGAGTCTTTCGTACATGTACTGCATCTACTACTTTGGAAGAAATGGTAATAGCCTACGAACTCCACGAGGACACTACATTAGAAACCTAAATAGGAACGTAGAACTTGAATTATTCAGCAAATAAGGCTACTTACCTCATCACAATCTGCTACTAAAAAAATAACAATCTTTATCTTATGCAATTTGCAAAACTTTCTCACCATTCACCATTGGGTTGATGGCATTTCTTTTCAGCTCTAATTGCTTGATACCTTTCTTTTGCATACGATTATGAGTGCAAATAGGATAATCATACGCCTTTGAAGGCTCATTGTGTTATTTTCGCATCATTTCTGAAATTTGTTCTGGCTGTTGTTGACAGTTGATTGGTGAATCTATGAATGGAGCAGATGCCACTTCCAAGAAAATTGAGGTATATCATGAAGCAAACAAGAACGTTGCTGAACTTTGTAATCATCGACGTACTCTCAAAGATGGCAAAACGACAAGACTGTTATTGATTACTTCACAGAGCAACTACCTAGATCCTAGGATTCTTGTTTACTTCACAGAGACTGAAAGATGGCAAAACGACAAGACTGAACATTGTAATCATCGACGTACTCTCAAAGATGGCAAAACGTTGCTGAAAATTGAGGTATATCATGAAGCAAACAAGAACGTTGCCGAGATCCTAGGATCTAGGTAGTTGCTCTGTGAAGTAATCAATAACAGTCTTGTCGTTTTGCCATCTTTGAGAGTACGTCGATGATTACAAAGTTCAGCAACGTTCTTGTTTGCTTCATGATATACCTCAATTTTCTTGGAAGTGGCATCTGTTCCATTCATAGATTCACCAATCAACTGTCAACAACAGCCAGAACAAATTTCAGAAATGATGCGAAAATAACACAACGAGCCTTCAAAGGCGTATGATTATCCTATTTGCACTCATAGGCCTCGTTTGTTTGGCCGGAGATAAATGGATGGGATATGAAATCTCATGGGATATGAGTGGGATATGAAATCCTTGGAATATTGCTCAGGATATCAATGGATGAGAAAAATTCATATCCGGTGTTTGTGTTCGACGGGATAGTGCTTGGGATATCCAGTTTTTTGCACTAAAAACTCCAAATCCCATCCAAATCACCCCCCCTCCCAATGGGATTTTATATCCCGTACGGATGGGGATATTAATTGGCTGGGGAAACCAAATCCCATCCCAAATAATGTTACCAAAGAATGGATTTTGGGACCCACATCCAAATCCAAATCCCATCCCACTCCATATCCTCCCTAACAAACAAGGCCATAATCGTATGCAAAAGAAAGGTATCAAGCAATTGGAGCTGAAAAGAAATTCCATCAACCCAATGGTGAATGGTGAGAAAGTTTTACAAATTGCATAAGATAAAGATTGTTATTTTTTTAGTAGCAGATTGTGATGAGGTAAGTAGCCTTATTTGCTGAATAATTCAAGTTCTACGTTCCTATTTAGGTTTCTAATGTAGTGTTCTCGTGGAGTTTGTAGGCTATTACCATTTCTTCAAAAGTAGCAGATGGCTGGTGCAAGTGACATGAGGTTCCAATTGAGAAGGTTTTCAACAAATCTCTTATGGAACAGTTTCAATGGGCGATGAATGTCGACCCTAGCTTCAGATTCTGAATGGTCATGATCCCTCATTAGTATACTGGCCTAGAATAATAATGTTTTCATGCCATCTCTTGATAATAAAAGGTGTATGTACTTCTCATTTTGTATAGCTCAAAAAATGCTACACGCGTTTTATAAGGATGCTCTTTGCTAAAAGGATTCTAATTGTTTGTGTACAATTGTAAGAAAGATGAATGACTAGGGAGGAATATCAGAGCTTGGGTAAGTCGCTTATTTCTTGATGTTCACTGATTGAGGTGTTTTAATCATCTGCCTTATGTTTTTCTTCTGCTCTTGCATGGTATAATATCCCATTATGAAAATGTTCTTGATTTTGTGCCTTTCATCCCATTATGAAAATGAATTAGAACTATGGATATAGCCTCACAACCTGGAAAAGATGTTTTAACTTCGGTATCCCATGAGGCAGGGTTAATATGAAAGTTTGCTTGAGATCTAGTATTTCTAAGTTCTTGAGATTTCCAATGGACATCCGGAAACTCCCTTATCATTGTCCTCCTCAAACTCAAGTATCTTAAGTGAATCATTTCAGACAGCTCTGGAGGAAATTCGTAAACCAGCGAACGATCAAGCTCCAAGAACTATATCTCTCTTTCATACGAACTTGACACAAAATTTTCCTGTTGTTTTGCTTCTCCTGATTTAACTCTTGGTTATCTCCTATTTCAAACTGGAGTGAAATGGATAGAAATTTTATCTTTAGTGAGCAACTGAGCATGCTTGAGTTGAGCCCTTCGTTTTCACTCTGGAAAATTGCAGGTTAAAGCTGAAATTGCAGTGCGTCAAATTCTGTGTCATTTTGTATTGGTAGTGTCTCATTATATCACATCATCCACCGTTCATTTGGTACTTTGGTAAAATATGTTTACTCTTTGATATCAAATCTGTTTCATTACAAAGACTTCTAGTTAACATAGTTTTTTGATCTTATCTCTGCAACAAAATTCTGGTTTAGCTTCGTAACTGTTATGTTCCTATCCAGAAAGTACTAAAAAGCTGACTTTCTGCAGTAAACTGTAGTATTTTGTTCACTTCCCACTGCCAAATTATCACGAATTTGGGATATGGCTTGGTATCACTTCGAAATGCCTTTTCTTTTCTAGATGCAGAAAACCTTCGCATTCAATTTTTTTTATTTTTTATTTTTGACATGCACCAGGCAAACTTCCTATGCTCCTGAGATTTGGAATGTTTGGTATTCATGGGACTCAACCTTGCTACCTCTTTGGGGTAAGCAATTTTGTTGCTGTCTTATGTCACCCGACCAAACCTATTGGGATTGAGAACTGTTTAAACTAGTTGGGAGAATGTGAGGTTGTGTTTGGGCTTGTGGATTGAAATGGCAGGCTGAGAGAACTCATTCAAGAAGTACTATGTTTAATGGAATTCTGTATTTTAGGTCTAGATTTCAATGATGGCTTTGAGCTGATTTTTTTGTGACTGCAGATTATCTGTGACCTTTCCCTAAATCGATCAATCTATGTGTATCTGAATTTTCTGCAAACCACATAATTACAATTGTCATCCACTTTAGCGTTGGAGTGGAGTCTTTCGTTTTCATTTTCATGCATACTCGATCGTACTTTTCCCCTGTAGAATTATGTGATTTCTTTAGATTTCAGACCTTAAGGTGTGGCCCTTTAGTTCCATACAACTCTAGTGTTCTTTTCATGTGTACTGATTCTTGTTTTGTTTATCTCCGCGTATATCACATGAATAGTGAATGTAAATGTCACTTCCATTTATTGACTGAATTTCGGATGCCTTTTATTTTGCGGCTATCGCCTCTGCCATTTGGAAGGTGTTGTAAGGCCTTGCTGCTATGGATCATGCAACGTGGTTTCAGTATTTCCGGTAAGCTCTTGTTATAGCGTGATTGTGTTATTCATGTTATCTCAGATTTACGTTGTTTGGCCAGTATGTCTGCTCCATGGAAAAAAATACGAGGTGTTCAACCGTAGGGATTAGAATTTGATACCTCTACATTGTGGTATATTGTATATCGTGTTGTTCTCTAATGTTTATCCTTGGGAAATGATTTTGCCACTACTATTTTCATAAATGCACTCTAAATATTGTTTTCTTTTGTGCATTGACAAATGTAATGTGTAATGTGTAACTTAATAAGTGCTATAAAGGACGAAATATGGAGTGTAGTTGTAAAAATGTGGAGTGCAAAATTATGTCCCTTATCTTTTTGCGGGATATTATTGTGCTCGTTTGGTAATTTCCTCAATTGCATCTGACATTTTTCGTTTCATTTTCCACTTTGATTACCATTTTTCATAGTCCGTATTTTCTATTGTGCTCGTTTGGTCTAGCACTCTAGCCTAGATAAACTGACTTTTGTGGCTAAATGGTACTTATAGTTATTGATAAATCATCCCATGTGAATCTGTATTTTCTGCAAAGCACATCTTTTCCATTGTCTGCTTTATAGTTCTAGATGCTAGGCTGTTTGGTAGCAGGACAAGTTTAGCACCACTTTGGCAGTGAATTGTAATTGTTCATGGGTGGTCCTGGGGCCTGGGCACAACTTGAAAACCACATGGTTCCACGACATGGATATTAAGGCATCACATGACGGTGTCTCACAAACTTGTTCTAACAACTTCTTCGATCGGACTTGAATGTGTAGTTATGGACATGTAATATAATATTTTTCGTGGATTGGATTTGGGTGAGAGTATCATTTTCTTGTTTGTTCTTGAATGGTTTCAAATTCCAGATCCATCTCCACTTGTCTCGGTTAGAGTATATTAGAGAGACAGTGAGTGAAGTTTGATATTTGGCAAGTTAAAACTGAGAGCTTCTGGTTTTCAAGGCCTTGTGTGGTGCTATATCTCTTACTCACGTGTGTGTTATTCATTGTCTTGTTTGCAAATGTGTAATTGGTTACTTAATGAGATGCATTAACCAAATCCCAACCAATAATATGTTGCAGTAATTTTTAGTACAGATCTTTTCTACTGGTTAATATCAGTCCTGCTAGCAATTTGGTCAATCTAGACTGTGTTTGAGTAAATTACTAATTTTTTCAGATGGTGAAATCAACTCATGGTTAATGTTTTTGGTGTCAGGAATTAATGGTGAAAATAGGACGCGTAAGAACATAGTCACATTTAAGGTTATCCTGCATCGTAGGAGTTAAATTACTAGTCAATGATCTCTACACAACTCATAAACGTAAACCTTTTCTAATAGAGTTGATACCACTTGGCTTCTTTACAAGTTCTGATATGATTTATATCTGATGCCATCAGTGCATGATCTCTATAATGATTCAAGTAGGTAACACATGAACCTTTTTTGTGCAGAACTTATATCCCGGTTCTTCAATTAAAAATCAGAGATTTATTCAAGGACCATCAAGAACTTGTTGCAGGCTTCAACGCCTTTGTGGCTGTTGGATGTGAGATACACGTGAAAGACCAGATCCAATACTTAAATGGAAAAGCGGATGATTTTGAGGATGCATTTACATTTCTTACCAAAGTAAAGGTACATTGTTAGGAGCAATAACAAAAAAAAGAAAAAATGTTCTTCTCCTAATCCTCTGACGTAATTCAGAATGTTGCATTTGCAGGAAGCATACAGGCATGATGAAAGTCGCTACAAGTCCTTTCTGGCCCTTCTGGACAGAATTAAGGCAGATACTGTCGCGGACGTGTTTACAGAGGTACGTTGTTTATAACCTAACCAAATTGAGCCTTGCGTCCCAAGGTTGATAATTTTCAATTACTTCAAGTTGTCTCTGCTCGTTGTGTTCATACTGTTACTTACTTGTCCTAGGGCCAAGGGCGGTCAAGCCACCTCTCGAGCTTCTAGACACTGTTCATAATCATTTCTGCATGTATTTAGAAAATGTTCTTACCAAAAAAAAAAAGGCCTTTTAAGATGTGATGAAAGCTTATCTACTGAAAGCACTTTGACTAAGGGCAAGAAAAATCATGGAGGCAGGCTTTGCATTTCTATTGATTGTACTGACCAATTAATGCTTCAAAATTATGGTCTAGATGGCCAGTGAATTTCAAACCAAGGGTCCAGACGACCAGTTTATAAACTAAAGATCCTAATTCTATTCAGAAGTTATGGGCATAATTTAGACAAGTGTTACGATCATATTTGGATTTACTGAGTTGCTTACATAATCCCTAATGCCTATTTAAGAAATTGTTAAACTGTATTTCTGAAGCTAAGTTTAATTGTTTTTTTCCTGCTCCACTGAACTTGTGCCCCCTAAATCGAAGCTTTAGCTTCGCCCCTGCATTCAAACTTGTAAGAAAAAACCCATCCGTTCAAGCATGCAACAAGAGAAGAATCTCCGAGAGTTTGGTGATTGATTCTAGTTTTCCCATTGCATAGACATGGGTTCTTCCTCCCTCTTTTTGTTCTGATATCTTTGGTAATAGTGCAGTTTGGAGTTAAAATTTTATATGAGTTAACAAGAGGGACATGCTCCTATAGTCCTATGCCCTTAATGAGAGGAAGAGAATCCTTCAGATTAGCCATGATTTTTCTACAGTTTTTTCCACACCCCCTTAGGAATTTCTTACCTAATTCATCCAACTGAATGACTACGGAAGCCGATAAAGAGAGGAAGCTGAACTGGCATAAAATGGAGATGGGAAAAGTTTCTTTCTTGTACTGTCACTTGCCTTGGCCAGAGCCGGCTTATAGGCAAATCCTATGAAGTCTGGACTTTAGGCCCACAAAAAATATAAAAATTTGGGGCCTCAATTATTTAGTACACCTACATATATATACTGGGCCCAAATAATTTTGTATAAGCCTTTCATACCAAATAAATTGGCTATTTTGTCTTTTGAGAAGGATATGGTGAAGCAACTTGATTACGAAAACTTAATTAGTACGTTTGCCGCTAAAAGTACGAGAAGACAAATGTTCAAATGATGGATTTTGAAATATTGTAGCGGTTTATTTTTGGATAACTATGGTCTGCATTTTGTGACGGCAAATATTTTGTACTGGTTTTTATAAAGACTCCTTATTGACCAATTTTTATGATATAGGGTGGGTTTCGTTTAATGAGTTCGATTCAGACCTCCAAAATCTATGAGCCGGCTCTGGCCTTGGCATTCTTTCCATCTATGATCATCAACTTTGGAACTTGATCAAACTTTTTGCACCAATTTCTTTTTGTGGGTACATTTGATGTATATTTTAGAGCATCTTTATCTGAGGCACCAAAATTTTCATCAAATTTAACTTCAAAAACACCTTTTATAAATTACCAAGTCACTTTATCAAAAACTCACAAAATCAGACTCTCTATTTTAACTTCACTATATTAAACTATTCCCCTCAAATCTATATAAAAAAAAAAAAAAAAAACTTCCCACTGCAGTGTACTACCCCAAGACACGTGTGTGCATCTCACCAATCTCACCAGTGTAGTGGCCCCCGCCCTGTCCCTGACGCGTTCTGCCCCTCCCCATCCCTCGCTGACGCGTGCAGCCCCTCCCCATGACTTCTGACGCAAAAACCGGAAAAAATAATAAAAAAACATTTTGGTATGTGAACAGTACTACACCAAATTTGGTGCGGTATTGTAGCAAAAATAATTTGATGAGGTAGAATAGAGAGCCTGATTTTTGGGGGTTTGGCTCCCTATTTTGACTTAAAAGTTAAATTGCAAAGCCAAATGGGGATGCCCTAAAGCGAAGGAAATACTGTAGACTAATAGTAGTACTATGTGTTTCCACACAGCTGTATATTTTGAAGTATTTTGATTCTATAGTGGTGTGGGAATGGCCGAATGGCAAGGTATGAAATAACTTGATGTGATCATATATATTATGTGCGGACTAGGGGTGCACATACCTCAAGCTGGGTTGGGCTTATACTATATACTAACGACACTTGTACTTGCCCAAGCTCGGCCCAATAATAATCGCTCTTCGTTTTATATTTCCAAACCCAGTCGAATTAAAGTTTTATTTCTCAAGCCCATCCGACAAGCCCATTTATTTTTCTAAAATGTAGTTTCACAAACATAAAGAAATCAACCACAACGATCACAAATTAGTCACAAAAGGTAACACTTAAAGTTTTGTTTGCTCGCAATACTTCAAAAACAAACCCATAAAACTATATAGTTCTACTAATTAAATATCTCCCAAAAGATAAAAGGAGAAGACTAGAGAAATTGAAGAGAATAAAACAAACATGAAACTTACTCTTCAATAAGAAGAGTTGTGCCTCTCTGAGACTTCTAGTTTTCTATAGGACCAAACATAATCATATAAGTATACATATATATTTTTAAAAACAACAGTATTATATTTGAACCGGCCCGGGTTGGGCTAGACTTTGAAGATTTTTCCAAACCCAACCCATTAACTATCGGGCTTAAAATATAATCCCGGCCCAACCCAATGGGCTTGAATTTATATCCCAAACTCTAAAAAATTCGGGTTGGGTGGGCTACCGGGCCGGTGTGCACCCCTAGTGCGGACTTAAAACCCTAAGCTAAGTTTTGACGGTCTTAACGTAAAATGTTTTTTTTAAAAAAAAAAAAATATTCCCTCGTTCTGAGTCGAAATGTTATGGAGTACTTTTTTTTGGGGGAACTTATTTGATAATTTCTTAATGTCAAGAGGACAAATCAATCCTATGTTTAAAAAATGCCCTCGCTAGCACATGAAAGTGTCTAAATATCCAAAACTGTATGGAAGTACCTAAACCTAAAAACCTAATGAAAGTGCCTAAATCTCCCAAACCGTATGAAAGTGCATAAACTTCTAAAACCCTATGAAACTGTATGATACTCTAAGTGCCTAAACCCAGAATGCCTAAACCCACTATACTCTACCCCAAAGTGCCTAAACCCCCTAAATTGAACCCACCCATAAAATTGAGGAGAGAGAAATTAATTTTGTCTCACTCCATCAATTTTGTCCCATGCATGATGATAAGCACACAAATATGTAAATATTAGTGGGCTTAAGTCCTCGAGTTTGATCATATTATTATGTTTATTATTAATTTTTATAAGATATTGCACGTAAGGTTTGTTTTGAGTATTTCAGGAGAAAACATGATAAAGATGGTGCATTCAATGTTGTGTGGAGGTGTGACGCGCCACGCTGGATAATTTTCCAGTCAAATGTGGCAACCACTGATGGAAAGAAATGAAGAAAAGAAAAATGGAAAGAAAGTCAGAAAGTGGTGACCTTCGATGGGTTTTGGAAAAGTGGAAAATATCGCGGAGTCCGGATGATATTAGATTTTTTCCTGCGAAACACATAAATTACAAGAGCTATACCGTTTTATTTCCGGTATTAAAGTAAGAAATTTGACTGTTCCGGCGCCTTAATCGGACACCGTTTTGAACATCAATCGAGAGCGTTGCGGACCAAGTCAGTGCAAGTGGCAACCACCAGTGCCTCTTTTTCCTTTACTTTTTCTATTTCTTTTTTTCTTTACTTTTTCCATTTCGTTGGCTGCCTATAAGGCATGTGAGGGCTTTGAGGGAAGTATCAGATTTTTTAGGTAATAGGAGTATTAGTTTAGTTAGGAGTAGTCCCACTCTCTGTCCGAATTCTCTCTCTCTCTCTCCCGTAGTTTATTTTTTTCTTTCTTTCTTTTCTTCTTCTGTTTACTTTCTGTCTTTCAATTTCAAGCCCAAGAGCCGAGAGCTCATTTCTTTTGCCACTGAAATTTAGTTCAAGTTCTTATTTGTTGTTTGTAAAGAGTTTAGTTTTATAATTTCATTTCCAAGTTCATTTTAATTTATCTATTATTTTAATTCCTAGTTTAATCCGCTTAATTTAGAGATTGAGGTTTGGTTGTGAGTATGCGCAAACTACTTGGCTGTTTCTCACACTAAACCCGAATCTAAGATTAGACTTAGTTGTGGATTCCTTTGAGATTGAAAGGAGGACACCTTTGGTCTGCCCTCTCGTACACATCTCATCGGTACGCCCTTAAGACCGATCTTCTTTAATCACGTTAATAAGCCGTTATGTTTAGCGTCATTTTCAGCCTTGTCTTGGCGAGTTCTTCGTCAATGGAGGGGTAGTTTTTATAGGCCCGGCCGAGGGTGATCACCACCCTATGGCCTAAGTGGATTTATGATTCTCGCACTCGTGCTATCAAAGTTTGTTTGTGTTTAATTTGGACTCGAATCTATCGATTTAAAACTCAAGGTTGTTATGTTTTTTATTTCGCGTCGACAATAACACTAGTACGCGTAATGCTTAAATCGATGTCACCTCGAGGGTTTAACAATTTTCTATCAAGTCGGAATTAATATCAAGCACTGTTAAGGAATCTAAATTAACTGTTTGTCCGTGTGAGGTCGAAGTCCTCTTCGCAACTCAAAAGTGTTAAGTCTTTGATTTTGCGTCAACATTATCACTGGCACGCTTAATACTTAGGTCGATGTCCTTTTGAGGGTCTGACAAATTCCTTAGAGAATTTAGCTAAACAAGGCATAATCTTCCGAGAGGGCGCACAATTACCATGTGACTCGATCGTGTAAACTTTTGAGAATCATGGATCTATTTAGGTTATAGGCAGTGTGAACCTTGGCCCGAGCCTATTTGTTAAATTTGAGCAAATTTATAGTTTTAATTTTAGTTTGGCAATCTCTAGTTCTAAAATCACCAAAAATCAAGAAACGAAAGGGTTGGCTACCTACAGCTAAAAATCACCGTTTAGATCGATAAGCCATTTCACTCCAGAAAACCGTTCCTTGTGGATTTGACCTCGAACTTACTGAGTTATATATTTGCAAGCGATTCCATAGCCCTACGCTTGGGGTTAAGCACTTTGAGACACAATCTTTGGTCGCAAGCAAGTTTTTGTCGCCGTTGCCGGGGAACGGTGTAGTTTGGAGTATTTAGCTACATCGCTCTATACGCCACTGTAAGTATTTCGCACTTCCTATGTTTTATATAATGTACTGTGTAGCCTGTAAATAATGTGTTAGTAGATTAAGATATTCAGTATTTCAAACTTTCTGTAGTTAAAAAGAAAAAAAAAGTGGTTTTTGTTTGTAAGGTTAAAAAGTGACTTTTTAACTATGTCAGTTTAAAAAAAAAAAATAGTATAGAATTCCGAAAAGAGGAAAGTGATGAAAAATTCCTCAAATTTGGTCGAGGAATTGGAGGTTGACATTCCACCCCGTCGGTACATTTCCGTTCCTCCCTTGGTTTTCATTTTAATATTGTCGTGCTTTGAGGACATAGCACAATTTAAGTTGGGGGAAGGGATAAATATTATCCGTTTAAATTTTTCGATTTTTAGTTGTTAATAGTGTGGTTTTAATAAGAAGGCTCACCATGTGCTCATTTTGTGTCCAAATAGCAAGGGTTTTGCTTTAATTTTCAATTTTTTTTTTTTTGCTTAGCTCGTCTCTGGTACATATACATAAACATTTGTGAACAAATCAAGTTAAAATGTGTTTTTTGAGTGAGTTTTGTCCATATCCCGTTTCATTTATCATTTATCATTCAAGATTTAGGTGAATAAATCTTTTGTTCATGTCTAGGTGTGTTGAATATCTTATGTGCATTACATGGAGCCTATGGCGTACTTAGGAAATGATACAAGGCATTTTTGTGTGATTAAACCACATATGAGTCTCCTAAACCTTTGTTTGAGCCTAGTCCGGGAACTTTTATTTGTTATCCTAAGAAACCGGATGTTTGGAGGGATTCTTAGAGAAGTACAAGGAGATATGAGGAGTGATTTGGGCGCCACACTGCAATTTCAAGGGGAAAAAAAAAAGAGTTGTACTAATAGACGGATTATCTCTACTAGTACCAGAATGGGCATGCTACTTTGAAAGGCATCTTGGTGCAAATTAGATTTGAAAAAAAAAAAAAAACACGAAACAGTGTGTACCAACAGGGCTTGGCCCATGACAGCACGCCATTTATCTTATAATGCCAGATGGAAAATTGAGGAGTAAAGGCATCAAAGTTAAACCAACTTTTCCATCCTCATAATGAAGTCAGTTCTTGGCTTTGAATTATTTTAACTTTGGATCAGAATTCTTCAAATGGATGAGTGTCCACGTAAATGCTGCCTCCATGTCTCTCTCATAAACTGCAAAACCCACTTGCCAAGTCCAATTCAGAGCCCAAAAAAAAGAAAAGAAAAGAAAAGTTGGAGAAGTTGGTTTGTTGGAGTATTCTATGTTCTGCATATGAGTAGTTTAGGGTTGCAATAACGGCCAATGGGTAGTTGACCCGAGCTTGCGATAGGCCATTATTCATTTTGCTTACCCTTTCTTTTGTAACCGTGGTCATTATAAGCTAAAAAAAGCCCTTAGTTGATCTCTAGTGCGCCTCTACTCCACTGTGATGCATTTTTGCTTATCTTGCGCATTTCAGTTCATGTTCATGCTTGTTTCGCTCTTATTATTGTTTACTCATTTGAATAAAAGCTTCTATCTTGTAGCGCTCCACCAATACAATGCCTAGCACCTTGTTCTTGCTAGTGCACAATTCTGGGCGTTGGTTGTGGATATGGCTGAGTTGTTGTTGAACATATTTTCCTTGTGAGAGTTAGCCTTGTAAATTGAATAAAGCTTCCTTGTGTGACTTGCCTTCAACAACAGATTTTAACTAATTTTGTTCATTTTTGTTCATGTGCATGTGTTGGAGTTGAGCATAGCTTGTTTAAAAATAAATAAAAAAAATCAAAAAATTTCTTTACTTTTTACCTTAGTTAATAGGATTCAAAGTGGGTAAAATGGTGAGCAATGTGTTTTTGGAAAAAAAAAGAAAAAGAAAAAGAAAAAGAAATTCTATTTGTTGATTTAGTTCTCTAAGGATTTACGATGTTTTGTAGGTTATCACTGCTGAAAACCCTCACGAGACTTCACTCGTCCTACCGGGGCCACCCGGGGGTTTAAAAGACGTATCTATTTTAGTTTGTTTTCATTAGTTGCATTTGTTTAGTTTGCTTGCGACCAAAGATTGTATCTCAAAGTGCTTAACCCCAAGCATGGGGCTATGGAATCGCTTGCAAGTATATAACTCGGTAAGTCCGAGGTCGAATCCACAGGGAACGGTTTTCTGGAGTGAAATGGCTTATCGATCTAAATGGTGATTTTTAGCTGTAGGTAGCCAACCCTTTCGTTTCTTTTTTTTTTTTTGTGATTTTAGAACTAGAGATTGCCAAATTAAAATTAAAATTATAAATTTTCTTGAAATTAAACTAAAGGTTTGGGCTAAGGTTCACACCACCTATAGCCTACGCAGATCTATGATTCTCACAATTTAGTGCGATTGAGCCACACGGTAATTGTGCGCTCTCTCGGAAGATGATTCAATGAAATTCTATATTTTTTTTCCCGGTGTTTGGTTTAATCAAGGCTCGATCGAAAATTTGTTAAACCCTCAAAATGACATCGATTTAAGTATAACGCGTGCCAGTGTTAGTGTCGACGTGAAAAAAAAACATAACAACCTTGAGTTTTAAATCGATAGCTACGAGCCCGGATTAAACACAAACCAGCTTTATTAGCACGAGTGTGAGAATCACGAAACCACTTAGGCCATAGAGTGATGATCACCCTAGGCCAAGTCTACGACTACTCCTCCATTAACGAAGAACTCGCCAAGGAAAAACTAAAAATTACACTAGACATAACAGCTTTTTAACGTAATTAAAAAGATCGGTTCTAGCATGTACCAAAAAGATGTGTACGGCAAACTTGGCCAAAGACGCTCAACCTTCAATCTTTTTGGAATTCAGAACTAGGACTAATCTTAGATTCGGTTCCGGTGTGAGAAACAACCGAGTAGTTTGCGAACTCTCACAACCAAACCTCAATCTCTTGTTTTAACGGAAATTAAACTAAGTATTGAAAAGATGAGGAAATTGAAACGAGCTAGAAATTGAAATTATAAAAGTAAATAATTAATTTTAGATCACACAACAAATAGTACAACTTTTGTGGAAGATAAAATAACAAACACAGAATTTAAGCTAACTTACAAAAGAATTTCAAAGAGACTTAAATGGACAAGTTTGCTCTCGGCTTCTAAGGCTGGGGAAATAACAAAGGAAGAGAGAAAAACAAAATAAGGAAAGAGAGAGAGAGAGACTCCTACGGAGTAATTTTTTTTCTTGGTTTTTTTCGGATCCTCATGCAGCAAGGCTGCTGACTTTATTTACACACAAAGGGTGTCGGTTGACAAGGATTGCGATCAAGTGTAGTGCGCGCATGTGAGGAAAGAAAGACGGACGGCTGAGATCAAGTTTAGAGTGCATCATTGCTGATTTAAACCTTTTGTCCGGATAAAGATACGGGTACAGGAAAAATGGGACAGAAAATGTACCGATCGCATTCGGGGACCCACTTTTGGGTCCCACATGAGTGATCCGAACCGTTCATTGTTCTTAAAACATTTTTCCGAGGGGCCCCACAACATTTCAGCTCAATCGGACGGTTGGAAGTGCTCAAACCAATGTCTCACCGTTTGAATCAAATTTTTTTCGATTCAAACGGTGAGACTTTGGTTCGAGCACTTCCAACCGTCCGATTGAGCTGAAATTTTGTGGGGCCTCTCGGAAAAATGTTTTAAGAACAATGAACGTTTCAGATCACTTGTGTTTGACCCAAAAGTGGATCCCCGAGCGCGATCGGTACATTTTCTGTCCATTTTTTCTGTACATTTTCTGTCCCATTTTTACTGTGTTGTCGTCCATTGGGAAGAAACTGAGTGTGAATTGGAAAATGATCCAGTGTGGTGCGCACATGAGACTTTGGCATGTGGCATTGAGGGAGTTGAACTCTTCATTGCTCAACTGCATGCATTAACACATGGGTCCAAATTTCTACACACATGCAATTCAATTCCCACAATTCCATTTCCATTTCTCTTTTGATTTTGATATTTTTGACTTCAATATGCATGGCTCATGGAAGAATAATTTGGTGTTTCGCGCACCTCATGTGATCTCGCACCTTCGGATATGCCTTATTTACAATAGAATTCCTGAAACACTTAAACAAGTACATTACGTGCAATATCACATAAAAACATAAATTAATTAAAATAAATGCAACATAAAATAAGACTTAAGCCCACAAATATTACACAATTGTGTGCTTATCACATGAGAGAGAGAGAGAGAGAGGTGGTGGGCTAAAAGTGAAAGTGACGAGGTGTCGGTCACTTCATAACTGTCAGGACATTGACTGTCAGCCAACAACCATCTTTCTCTCTCTAAAGTAGTTGCCGTAGTAGTGTGTGCGGGAGAGAGAGGGTGTTTTTGTCTAATGTTGTCCTTGAGTCCTCAAAAATTTCTCATCAATGTATTGAAGGCCTTAAAATAAGTTAGACTGAACTAAAAATCCTCTAAAGCCGCAAACTCCTTTTTGGACTATTTTCTGTTTTTTTTTTTTCCGTTTGTTTTGATGAGAGATACCCGATAGGTGCAATAGTTTGATTAAATACTTAAACATGTTGCGCCAAAGAAGCTTTTGGCTTATTTTCTTCCTTTTCTCAATTTATTCTAATGTTCTTTTATATTTTTTTACTTTTTCTACTGATCTTCTAAACACGTGGAAGTTTAAAAAAATGACAAAAATTAGATTAAAAAAAGTTATCCGGTTTTAAGCACCCGATACGAAATCGCATCACAGACAAAAGTATATCAACTGCTAAATATAAGTTGAGACTATCCAAACGAAAAATTTTGAATTATTTTTGTCTTTAGTGAACTTTTTAAAAATTTTGATATAATTTTTGACTTTTGTGGATTCCTCTCGTCGAGACGGAATAATAATCGTCAAAAAGTTGACGCAAAACTAAAAATGCAAAAAAAAAAAAAAGAATAAAGACCAAAAAATTGCGAAAACACAGTCTCACAGTGATTGATTCCACGGTCCGGACACTCGTCAATATCTGCAATTGAATTTCAAACACACACACACACACACAAAAGAACTAACCATACAAGAAAATACACAATCCCCGGTTGATTTTGCAAATAAGAACAAATCAAACTTTACTTGACTGGGCAAGTGGTGGCTAACTCATGCGGTATAGCTTTTGGATGCCTCACACTGCATCCTGTGATTGAGTCTCATTCTCTCCTTCCCCATGTAATAGATTAGGAATAACAAAAAAAAAAAAAACCTTTACTTGATTGGTCCAGAAAAAGAAAAAGTTTATATTATTTCATTTTTACTAGATCTCAATTGGAATCAAGTAGAGGAATCGTGCCTGCATAGCCTTCTGAAATTCGAATAACATTCTCGAAATCAAAACATGTCAGTAAGTGTGTTGGAGACTTGTTGGAAACTTTTGTTGTATATGTATCATTGTTGCAGCAAACATGAATCAACATCCTAAAGTAAGGTGCTTATTTTCCTCCTAACCCAAGAGCTAGAGTTGTTTTCGCTTTCGGGTTCCCTCTATCTCTCTGTCTCTACTCTAGTTATCAACCCCAATTGATGCTTCCTACAAATCAGTTAGTTTGGGACTATTTCGGGTCCTACACGGATGATCGGAGTCGTTCATGTTCTTCAAAATAATATTTCATTTTACCCCGTAAAATATCAGCTTAATCAGATATCGGTAAAACAGCCCGTATTATTTTTGTGTTGGACAGTGAAGGGATCCGGGTGGGACTAGATATTACCGTTGGATTACTTGTGCATGCAAAACAGCCCACATTATTTAGTACATAAATGTACACATGAAATTACCATATCAATTCATGATACAATACATGGACGTATATTTATAATATACTTCCATTAGTTAGTACCATATTTAATGCCTATGGACTTCTATTATTTATGTTCCATAAATTTGTAACCAAATCAAACCAAACCAGGCCTTATGTCTCAATCAATTGGGGTCGGCTACATGAATCTTTTTTCTCCATTGAACTCTGTCAAATATGGGCTGTTTGGGCTTGGTTGTAGCTCCATCATACTATCATAGAAATAGTTTGCTGGACCTGGGCTAAGGACTTTCACAAAATAGTGGAGCCCAAATCAGCAAAAGTCCAATGGAAGAGGCTCGACAGAGACGCCTGTTAACTTTTGCGGGCCGGAAACGAATTCTTGAGGTGGGCCTCATTAACATTTCACTCGGAATTTCATAAAGAAATGAATAAAATTAGAATTTCATACAGAAATGTAAAAAATTAAAAACCAATAAAATATAAGATTGGTCTAGATACTTCATATTCTTTAAAAAAAAAAAATCGGTTTTAAAAATAGAAAACACCAAACAAAAATCTAACCGTTTGCAAAAAGTGATGCTTAAAAGAATCCGCTATTCACATTTCGAGATTAGGAATTGTGCCTTTTTTTTTTTCCCTGTTGCTAAGCAAAGAGAAAAGAATTTATTAATATTTGACGAAACAAGTTACAAAGATTAATGGAAAAATAAGCATGGAGGCTTTACAACCGAGATTAAGCATGAAGCATCCAAACTATATTGGCACATGAGAAAACAACAATCATATGCCGCCCCATACCTGGGAGTGCTGGAGAGCACCCCTGGAGAGCGGCCCTGGTGCCGTGCACCAGGGCCGTTGGATATGTTTTTAACTGTTTGGATTTCACCTCGGCAATAAACGGATCGGATCAACAAAGTTCCGAGATGAAATCCAAGCTACGGAAAACACATCCGATGGCCCTAGTACTGCACACCTGGGCCGCTTTCCAGGGAGCGCTCTCGAGCACCCCCCTTCCATGCCAGGTACAACCTCACACGGATAAAGTTGGCAAGGAGCTAGCAAACCCAAAGCAGAAAACTCTGAGCAAGTGAAATGAATTCAATTGAAATTTGATTTAACTTACCAATCATCCTCACTTAAAAGTTCTCCTCTTTGCATTTTAGCTAATTAATAATCAAGTTTGCTGAGTTTTCATTTTGCTCAAACTAAGGGATTGTTCAAGTAGCATACATACATGCGAACTAATGAAAATTACGTTTGATTTTGGCTTTCGGTTGGTTGAAGAATAATTTGAAACTAATTATTTTGGCTCGTTTGGCTCTTTTATCACTATAATCACAGAAATGCATAAATAAATCTAAGAAAAAAACAACACGCAACAAAAATGGAACATTTCTGTAGTACACCGCACTTTGTGTAATAACCGACCCTCACTTAAATTTATAGGGAAATTAGATGGAGATGTTGATCAAACAAAAATTATGATAGCTTATAAATTTGGCCTTAGATGGCTTGCTGGCTTATACCTGGCCTTGGATTGAGATTCGAATTCTAAAACCCTAGCCACCACAAATACCTCTCTCTCTCTGTGAAAACCCTGGCCACCGTAGATATTACTCTTCTTCCTTCCCTCCCCCCCAGGGTTTCAATACCCTCGTATGGTGGTGGAGGGGATCGAGGGCCATGGTACTATTTCTTTTCTCCGTTTGTTTGTTTTTTTTTATTTTTTCCTTTTGTCTCTCCATATCAACGACTTGTCGTTTGATCTGAGTGGGTTGTCTCCCGCTTTGTGAGAGTTGTTAGTTTCATCTACATATTGGGTACTTTTAGGCATGGTTTTATAATGATATCTGTGCCAACAATGTTCTTACCCTATATCATATCGCTGGCAGGGCAACTCGTGGTGACTTTGAATATCTATAATTTTGAGAGTTCATTAGTGCGAGCATACTTGGTTGGAGTCTATTCAATCGTCTGGGTATTCACTATATTTTATCTTCAACTAGCGCTAAGTCTCTTCAGAGATGTTGATTCTAGGTATGAATCTAGTAAGTGCCGCTGTTTGCGTCAGACCATGGGTGGGTTAGGGTGAAATACATCGATTGCCTTGTGCGTTTCTTGTTCTCTATTTAGATGATTAGTTTGGCTTTGTCCAAGATCTTTGTAATGAATTCCGTTTTGTAAGTGCCGTTGCGTTTTCATTAATATAATTTTCTTATTTCCGTATCAAACAAAAAAAAAATATTGACGCAGCGCAAGAGTACATAAGCACAAAATTAGCACGAGTTAAATTCCATTGATTCGCGCACAAATATCCAAAGATTGAATCCTTCTCTAAGCCTGTTGATTCCGAGAATACCCAGGAATAAAGACATCAAACACTTCGTTGATTCCGCAGAATACCAAAGAACGTGAAAGAAAAGAGATACTCTCTCTATAAAACTCAATATCATTCAAATCAACTCAATCTCTCATAAGAACTGGAAACATATTTATACAAAGTAGACACTCTTAATATTCCCAAGACATGATAAATAATTTAGAAACTAGAACCAACCTTTAGACTCCTTGTGTACTTAGAAAAACAAAAGGGCTCTTCGATTATCTTAATGACTCCTGACTAACAAAACTAGGTAGATTCTTTGAATGACTCCATGATTTTTCGAATGACTAGAATGACACTAAAAACTGTGTAAATAAATACTTAGAGTAATAATTAAAAGACATAAAACAAGACTCCTCGGTTCAACGATTTTATTATTTGCTCCTGCATCATTCAATCCGGGTTAGAAAGAATTCGTCCTCGAATTTGCCGGCGCCTTTGCTTGAATAAAAATTTATCCTCGAATTTGAAAAGTAAGATATGCAATATCTCTAATACTTGTTGCTCCGCATATTATGATCCTGAAGCTTGAATAACCTATTGAGTGTTGGAGACGGACTACGAATTTGCCAATTTTCACACGGACATCCATCCAATCAGTCTATTGAGTTAAAATAAAGTGATTAATAATCAGCTTCTAAGTGTCACACGCCACTTCCCTCTCTAATTCTAAGGCATTCTTCCTCCCCTAAGAGTTTCCACATAGTTCAAAAGCATCTCATTCCTCATCAAAACATACGTGATCAATTCGTCATCGGTATTCTGCATGTGGTGGAGTTTAAAATATCTTCCGAGCCAAATTAAGGTGTCTACAAGCTTTAAGGGCTGAAATCTAAAGCAACCTCAAAATTCGACTAGAAAAAGTACAATCAAGTTCAAAACAAAATTAAAGAATCTACTCAAGTTGTTGGCAGCACATCTATCTATATTACATTTGTTGTGCGGCGGTCCTCCTTGGAACCCAACCGCAACCCAAGATTATCATGGTCATGATAATGGGGAAGAAGCAAATTTAACATATGCGAAATCAAAACGGAGAAACCAAACCAAAAGCATAAACAAATAAGAGAGACACTAAGAGTTACGTGCTTCGGCTTACGGATGTAAACCTACTCCACGGGGCAAGCAAACGAGAGAAGATTCCAGTATGTGACGAGAACATGCTCTGAAGAGCTACAGTGGTGACAAACAAACAAAGCTCTCGCAAGAGACACTCACCAACGCCAAATACAAGTTCTCTCACCAAAACCCAATTGAAATCTCTCACCAAAAAAGATTCTCTCTCATCAAGTCTAACAGAACCACTAGGGTTTTAACCAAGAGACGCAAAACAAAGATCTTCCTAAGCCCACTAAAGAGCCAGCAATCAAAGAACCATGGAGATCTAACCAAGAACCCTAATTTCATATGAGACCCCCTAGGGGTCTCTCAAAGCGATGCACTCGGGTAGTCCAAAACCTAATGGAGAGAGCAAGGCTATATTTATAGCCACAAAATCCTTCCTAAGACCAATACTTGCCCAAACAAATATCCTTGCACCCCAAGACAAAAACCCACAAGGAAACAAATCTTTAGGAAGTCCAAACGGAAACAAAATCAGAACAAATCGACTAAAACATCGCAAAAATGGACCTGTTGGTCCGGGCCAGACATGCTGCACCCAAACTGACCAATCTGATTTGGTGGTCTGGACCAAAGGTTTTGGTGGTCCGGACCAAGGGTATAGTGAGTTGCAAATTTGTCCAGAATTGTCCGAAATTGCTTGGTCCGGACCAAAGAAGCCTTGGTTCGGACCAACCATTTTGCGAACTCTAAAATCGAGCCGAAATTCCAACAACATTACACAAAGGTTTTTCCAAAATGTTCTACATGGCATTTCCATGTTTCAAAGATCTCTCATTTCTCTCTTAACAATATCTATAATAAGGCCAAGTCATCATTTCATATGGGAATTTCAAATTTCACAAAGTAACTCTCTCTCTCTCTGACATCCAATCCAGAAAAAGGAAAGCAGATAAAAAAAATAACACGTGAAAGAAAATTCATTTCTTCTAGAACCATCTATATTACATTACACAAAGGTTTTTTCAAAATGTCCTACATGGCATTTCCATGTTTCAAAGATCTCTCATTTCTCTTTTAATAATATCTATAATTAGGCCAAGTCATCATTTCATATGAGAATTTCAAATTTCAAAAAATAAATCTCTCTCTCTCTCTCTCTCTCTCTCTCTCTCTCTGTGACATCCAATCCAGAAAAAGGAAAAGCAGATCAAAAAAATACCACATGAAAGAAAATTGATTTCTAAAAGAACCACTATTTCATATGGGAATTTCAAATTTCAAAAAACACTCTTTCTCTCTCTTTAATATCCAATCCGTCATAGGAAAATTTCAATTTCAAAATATTCTCCCCCTCTCTCTCCCTCAATTACAAAAAGAAGAAGAAGAAGAAAGCGGAGAGAAAAAAAAAACACATGAAAGAATCCCACTTCGCAAAATAAACACCATCCTTTAATTCATATGCGAATTTTAAAAATCCTCTCTCTCTCTCTCTGTAACACCCGGATTATCTCAAATATTTTATGCGTTTTCACATGATATTAGCGGACTCATTTGTGTACGCGAATTATGAGTGGTTTGGAATAATTATGTGTGGCTTGGGGTGATTATGAGATTTGGGCTTAAATCTAATAGCTATGTAAGTTGGAGGGGTGAAGTGTAATTTGGGCATAAGATATTTTTCTCTTTTTTCCCTTATTGGGCTGATGATTAATCAGAGAAGAGGGAGAGAGAGAGAGAGAGGGATGTCGGCAGAAGAAGAAGAAGAAGAAGAAGAAGAAGAAGAAGAAGAAGAAGAAGAAGAGGAGGAAGAGGAAGAACGAAGAAAAATTGGGGAAAACCCAAAATTAAGGTACGAATTGAAGTTTGATTTCCGAAATTCTTGATATATGTTGCTCATATACAAGTTAATCACTGATTTTGCATCTCATAAGAGTGATTTGGGGTTTGTTTTTATGAAATTCGTGAAAGGAAGGTGAAGGGTTCACTGACTGGTTTTCTGAAAAATCACATCTGCCATGGGTTTTGACGAATTTTAAGACATGGTTCTAGAAGTCGAAATTTTACGAGATTTTTACAGTGGATACCCATGGATGTTTTCTGCTTTTTGTAAAAATTTCAGAGTTTAATTCGAAGTACAGAAAATATGAAAATTCGTGAATCAATCTGCTGTCGGGTTCGTGTTTGTGCACACAGCACTGACATGCCTTGGGAAAACAGTTATAACTTCTAGCGTGGGTATCCGATTGGCACACCGTCTTTTGATTCTGAAACTAGACTCATATACCTTCGATTTGATGTATGGTTTATGCTCTAATTCCTTCTGGAGAATAGCAGTTTTTAGTTTGAAGTTGGAGAAAAATCTGTTTCGTGGAATTTTCAGCAAGTTCTGGGTCTGTTTGGAGGTTGTTTAAAAATAGTTTCGGAGCTCAGAAAATTCTGAATTTTGGATATGATGATGAAGTGTGATTCTGGAGTTTGTGGTGAAAATTTCGTGGGAATCGGATAAGTAGATTAATTCTGAAAATTCATAGAGCGCAGCACTGTTGAGTTGTAGAATACATTTTCATGCATTTCATTTGCATTTGGGCATGAGTTTTAGTAGTGAGCTTATGGGTGATATATAATTGTTATTATAGGTGATGTAATCATAAGAATGGTCGTGGTTATGCTTTCGGTGCGTGGAGGTTAAGTTGATAGCAGAGTTTGTCCTTTTGTGGCAGGTGAGAATGTACAGCCTCTATAATAAATAGAAGTGTGTAGTGTTTATGTGGTGTTTTCAAATGTGTGGTGTGATTATTGATGTTTTGAAAACTCTCCTTGTGATTTTTGTATATGTTAAAAGTATTGTGTTTGGACGGATTAAATGATTTTCAGTGATGGATCAAATGATTTTTGGTGAGTGGGAAGAGAATTTTTACGCCTTTTGTGCCAATGTTTAGTTTGCAAGGTTGGCATCTTGCATTCGTGGGCTGTGCCATCTGGCTGAGTGCCAGCTTTTTAGCCAAAAAGTTGCAAGGTTGGCATCTTGCAGCGTGGGCTGAGCCAATATTTTTAGTTTGCAAGGTTGGCAACTTGCATTCGTGGGCTGTGCCAAATGTTCGTAGTGCAAGCTTAGTTCTTGCTTGTGGGCTGCACCTACCATTGGTGATAAAGAATGGCCCTCGTCACCGCCACTATATGTGAGCCTGTGAGCGAGGTAACGGTACCGTCATAACTCCCGGTCGTGAGGTTGGCGACTCGTTGGCACATTGGGTAAATTGTTTTGATATTATTTTATTCTGTGAAAGAAAATGTGAAATATTTTGCAAAACTTGCAGAGGTGTATTGATGAAATGGGCCGGTGGGCCGTGTTTTTGAGATGAGCCGATAGGCTGTGTTTTTTAGATGGGCCGGTGGGCCATATTTTGAGATGAGCCGGTGGGCTGCATTTTTGAAATAAATATGGTGGGCTGTGTTTTTTAGATAAAAGTGTGGGTGTGATGTTTAAAACTGTGATCCATCTAAATTGTTTAAGCAAATGTGTTGGTGTGTTGTTTATACTTCGAACCATTTAAACACTTATCATTTCCATTTATTATGTTGCTAAGGTACATTCTCCTGTAACCTTTTTGGTTGCAGATTTCCAGTTGAGCTAGACGTCGGTCCACTACAGTGCCAGAGTGCCAGTCAGGTGTTCATAGAGGTTGAGTTTTGTGTTTTCGCTAGTCAGTGAGTGTTGGGTGGTTGAATACGTGTTAAATACTTTTGACTGTACAGCTGTTGAGAAGGTGTGAACACCTGGTTTATTTTATGACAGCGGAGTTTTGGTGAAACTTAATCTTTTGACTGCTTCAGTGGCGAGATTAAGGTTGAGCTTTGTACCTGATTTTTGTGAGTAGCCTAAAAGGCGTACATGATGGTGACAAGTGTTATGCCATTTTGTGCATTTTAGATTGTGTTGGAGCGGGGTGTGACACTCTCTCTCTCTCTCTCTCTCACACACACACACACACACACACACACATACATCCAAGCCTCATAGAGAAATTTCAAATTCAGAATACTTCTCTCTCTCTCTCTCTCTCTCTCTGAAATTTCTCTTGGATTACAACAAATACACAGTCTAGAATCTCTCTTTCACACACAATCTACTTTTAAAATGATTTGGATTATTGATTTGAAAATCATAAAAAAAGAAAGAAAGATTCTTTTAGTGCTCCTTCAAAATTATATAAATGAGGCTTATCTACTTATGTAGTCCCTAGAAAATTGCTCAGGTTTCAATTTCGTCCTCAACAAAATTTTTGTCTCAATTTCATCCTTGTCTATTATTATTATTATTCATGGCCATAATGGGCCTAGCTAGTTTTTTTTTTTTTGAAATGGGTGGTGGGCCTAGTTTACATCATAGGAATCACATGGAGAAAATGAAAACGGAATGAAAAATACAAAGGGGCAATTAGAGGCCAGCCCCGTTTTTTATCTTCACGAAAGGTTTTGAATTCCGTCTTAAAGGCCAGCCCCCGTTTTTGATCTCCGCCCAAGGTTTTGAATTCCGTCCCGGCTTCAATATTGGGGCTTATCGGAAAATGCCAGAATTTCTGCCCAATCTCGGACAAGATGGCGATATTGATGATTCCGTTTGGTACCATTTTTTACTTCTTCATCTGTGTAACAATGCAGATCCAGTAGAAAGTGGAAGCTTATCTGGTAGTGAAGCTTTTATAGCACGAAAACCCTAAGTATCGCACAATGACCAAATTATCCCTTCATCTCACAATTTTTATAATTAATGGCTATTCTTGCCCGCGGGAAATTGGGTTGAATGGGAAGGCTTTAAAAGTGCTTGGAAATTGGGTCGATATTGATGGTTTGAGAGTTTTTATCAATAAGCTGAACCGATTTTTTAAACCAAGACAATTAAAATTAATTTAATTGTACTATAGTATTCAGAACTAGTGGGAAAAATTTTAAATGGATTTTTTTAAAAAAATTTTTGGGAGTGTAATGTTTGAGATTCAAGAACTAGTGGGAAAAATTTGATGGTGTGGGAAAAATATATAACATATGTAGATAGTACTATAGTAGCGCTAAATTTAAAACGATACTTGATATTTGACCGGAACGGGTACCCAAACCGGTACACTATTCAGAACTTTGGCTCTGTGCCCAAATCAGTCTCGCATATTTGATCACGATCATTATTCCAAATATGGCTTCGTCCTCACGCACATTTAGGAGTTATCATCATATGATGCACCATGAATGCATGATTAGTTAATGTTAGAGACCTTTTCCATTTTTTGGTGATTTAATCAACAAATTAGTATGAGGCAAATGGTGAATGGTTTGAACAATATTTTAAGATATTTCAAGACCGCTGAATACTTTTTTTATTCATTACTTTTTTGGCTCTCTCTATTCACGTGCTACCCAAATAAAGATATACATATACGTACACACACACATGTATTTAATAATACATTGTTCAAATTTAAAAATACCATATATATTTTGTTGCAGATATCTAATTTTTTTTTTAAAAAATACATTTTTGGATAACCAAAATATATATTGAAATATGAAATTATGTGAAGATAGAAAAAGTTATTTGAAGTGAACAATTCATATAGTTCACTTAGGTCATAGGATTCACACAATTCACACATAGTTCATAGAGTTCACATGGATTACATAATTCATATGGTTCACACACTCCACAGAATTCACATTGTATAAATAATTCACATAATTCACGATGACTCACATAGTTTATAGAATTCACACAATTCACCATAGTTCACAAAAATTCACATAGTTCACGTAGTTCATAGACGCAGCCGCATGGTGTGAGCACAAAGCAATTCTTTTGCATTTTACTACTAAAATACCATGTGCTTGTTGCAAGTATATATTCATAACATTCACATAGTTTACAATAGTTCAACAAATTCGTATAATTCAAATAATTCACCATAGTTTACAAAGTTCACATAGTTCATAGACACAGCCCCGCAACGAGCACACACGAGCTGTTCTTTCGACTTTCACTAAAGAATACAATGTGCTCATCGCAAATAATTCGTAGAATTTACATACTTTGCATAATTCACATAGTTCATTGTTCACAATGAAAATGTAATTTTTTTTTTATCTGTACATAATTTCACAATGAACGTAAATCTCATTTGATAAATCTTATTGAATAGATCAAAAAATACAAATTTTACAAAAAAAGGGACATGTTACACTAAAATAAGTAGGAAATTTATTCTCAAAGTTGACTTATTGCGCTTTATAAGACAGATCATTATCTCATAATACATCAACCACTTAAGCCAATTAAGCCAATAACAACCCCTAAATACATAATGAGAAGTGCCAAGAACTAGTAATATCGAATGTCTTGGAATTTAAGTATCCTTTCTCAATGGGAAAAAACAGAAGCATACCTAGAGTGCATTTTAACGAGCGTGAACATAATTCTCCAATTTTGTAGCAGACACTTTTTCCTTTATTTATTTATTTTATATATCCCTGGGTGTCCGGATAGGTTTCGCGTCCCTTGATTAATACCCTTTTTCGATCCAGTTGAAGGCAGACAGATCCTTGGGAATTTATAAAAAGTTACTTGTCTGACCCAGCCAGTTGGCACAAACCCCCTCGCAATTGTTAGAGACACTTTGTGGAAATAGTACTCGACAATGCAAAAGTATAAGAATGTATTGCTTTTAAACCTAAGGATTTAATATAGGAGTACTTGAATTAAAGTTTACCTACCAGTTCGACAATACTATGACGTGGATTGTTTTCAAGCATGAACATAGGAGTACTTTTATGTGCCACGAACGGAATAAAATATTGGCAATTTTGACATTTGGTTAGATGTCCAATCCAAATTATAGGTTTATGCACAATTGTTATATTGATTTGAATCGCGTAAAAATTAGGATAAGCAAACAAAATTACAACTTAAAAAAAAAAGATTAATTTAAATAAGGGACCTAGGTTGAAGAGATCCTTGTAGATACTATATTATTGACTTTCAAGCCACCAAATTTACAACTCTTCTACATGTTTTATACTATATATTTCATAATTTCTTAGCCACATCAGTTTGGTTTTTTTGGCAAGAATGATTGATGTGATCTGTTCAAAATTAGTTAAAATTCCAGTTCTGTAACATGTTATATTTGGAAAAGGCTTTCATACGCTATGAAATTCCCTTGTCTCCTGCACAAAGTAACGCCCAATCAGGGACACTCTTGGCGGTAGTGTTTGACCTAAAAATGTCCCCTAATGGTTAAGTTAGCTTTTGGGGCATATAGCCCCAAATGGTACACAACTTGGTATGTTGTGTATAAGTTTTTTTCATCCCCTTACCCTTTGCATGGAGTCCCGTTTTATAGGCTTTTTATGGTATAGAATTCTCCAAATACTTTGTGTACAAAAAAACAAGTTTAATTGACATAGATTTTTGGAAGTGTTATTGGCACTCCCCGTTTCTTCATTGGCACTCCCTTTTTTTTTTTTGTCTTTATTAGGTAAATTTATTCTTGCACTTCATATGTAGAGACAAAAAAAATGAGTGCCAATAGAGAAAATGAGAGTGCCAATAGAGAAAATGGGAGTGCCAATATCAATTCCCTAGATTTTCCTTACAATTTCTTCTCTAAATCATATCAATCACTCATTTATTAAAAATTTGTTATCCGGTTGTATATCAATCGATATTTAGTCAATCTAAGGATCCGGGGATCCTGTAGGGCGGTGCCGCACTACAACCCTGTAGTGCGGCAGGAAGAGGGCATCCTGTACTACGGTGCCGCATTACAGGGTTGTAGTGCGGCATCCGAGCCATTGATCGCGGAATCAACGGCTCAGATTTCATCTTGGTACTTGCATGATTTGAGTCGTTCATTGCTGAGATGAAATCTGATCCGTTCATTGCCGAGATCAACGGCTCGTGTGCCTGTAGTGCGGCACCGCCCTACAGGATCCCCGAATCCCAATTCTAATTCAATGTATGTATGGATGAACCCTCAAACATGGATTTCTCATATTGTTATAATTATTATATATAATTAACTGCACCACAAGACCCACGTCGCTGGTTGATGATACTCCTAGAAGTCTAGCAATTTGGGCTAACTTTTAAGTGTCTTATTAGCACCATTTTTTAAAGTTTTGTTCTCTTAATTTTTATTATTAAATTTTTGGATCAAAATTTTACATCATATCGTTTGGCTCGACGAGAGAAACTATATAAAGTATGAAAACATAGACCAAAGTTGGAAAAATGTATTTTAGTGTCTTTAGCGTTGTCTTGGAGACATTTTTTTAAACTTTAATATCTATGTTTATATATTTTATATATTTTTCTCGTTAAGCCAAGCAATAAAAAAAAAATCTGATACAAATTTAATACTAAAAAAAAAAAATACGGTGCCCAAAACGACACTAAAAGGCAGTCAAAGGCCCAAAATCAGAGAAAAACTTGCGTGCGGGACGAGTACTCCTTAACGGTACTTTTTGTGCATCTCGGCAGTTCAAAACATTTTTAGATAGTTCAGATTTTAAATATACTTTTACCGGTTAGAGCGTATTTAAAATTCAGACCGTTTAAAATACCTTTGGATGACCGATATTCGCGCTCGGACACCATGTGATCCCTACCGTACACGCACCGAAATTCTTGGTACTGAAGGACAGAACTCAGAAGGAGCAGTTCTTCACAGCAGGGATCCCGTGCATCAAAACACCGCACATCGTACTTGGCCTTTCCCGGTGAACCAATTAGAATTACGCACACGATAACAACTGTGAAACAGACCGCATATCAAAATTTCCCCGCACAGTTTTGCAGAAGCATCTAAAATACGAATAAAAATTTTCACATGCGGGCGACCTCCCCAATCTCTCTCTCTCCATTCGCCACCTCTCTCATCACGCATGCCGTCCACATCTAGATCGGTCTACACCGGATAAAAATCGGTAAGATGAATCGTTCAAAATATCCCCAATTTCTCGACCCACAGTTTTTAGTTGCCCACTGCTCGCGCTCTCAATTATCGCTTCACACTCACGCGTTTTTTCACGCTCTCGCTTCCGTTCATGCACCCGCACGCGCCTTAGTTAGGTGTAAGTATAGATTACTTATTGCTAATATTTTGTCCTGTGAGGTTAATCCACTTTTCCTATTGGTCCATACTTGAAAGCTTCATCTACTGCAAAGCAAAAAGAGGGGTTGTCCAAAAGAAATAAAAACCAAAAACAAATTCTAAACAAAAACTTTGATTGCTCATTAAAAAGGCCATTAAACTATATGGGCAGATGGCAATAGAAACCATATAACAAATTGGGCACATGGTTTTGGAGAAAAAAGGTGTGTTATGATTTTCCTGCCAAAATTGAAGGGTTACCCTTGTACATATACATATACTTGTATGCCTGGTACGGTTAGGGTTTTCAATATCTATTTCTGGATTTGTTTTCAATTTTAATCAGATATGCTATATCTGCAAATCCAAATCCAGTAATTTTCTTACAGTTATCAGTAGTTCATGTGAATTGGGTTTCTGGGTTTTACTTTGCCCTAATTTTCTTCCCAATTCGAGGTTTACTTTTGACTCATAGTGAAAAGCCAGTTTTCCTGTAACGCAAAACGTGTTTGGTTGTGGGTACAAGCTACTCAGACTTTTGGGGTTAGGGTTAGATCTGATGAATCTGATTTTCTAGTTTCTGGTTCTTTACCCTGTTATGATTCACAAATCTGGTGTTTTCTAGTTTTTTTTTTTGTTTGTTCTGTGTTTACTGAAACTGTTCATTTCTTCACCATCAGGATGTGGTCGATGGGGTCTTGAGCTGCTTTTGGTCAATTGACATCTCAGATTAGTGGATCAAGAATTTGTAAGTCTATAAACTATTTATCATTTTCCTAGGTCAATTGTTTGTTATATTGGTTAAGAATCTGGCTTAGTTGCTGGTTTTTAGAACTCAATTTTATTCGAATTAATCTAGTATTTATTAAGTTGCTGCAATTGATGAATGCTTTTTGTCTAGTTCTTCCTCCTGGTTCATATTTGTCAATTATGTGTTCATATAAGCTGTAATTGCTTTTTAAAGGGAAAAAATAGAACTTGAATCGGTCAACTGTGGGCTTCAAGGGTCCAAGTACACGAGTTTTACGATCGGACGTGGTCTGTTTGAAGTCATTTATTTAACAAATTAATTTATATCTTTCTTATAATTTGCTAATGGAATAAAGTTGTTATTGATGAACCTTAGAAGTAGCGGGAGCCTAATTCCAGATCTGCTTTTATAGGTGATATTCTGAAAGTACTTAACCTGGGAAAAATAGATTAGCTAACCTTCTTATGAGGAGTTTTTGTTGGGTTCCGATAAGCTACATAATACATATACACTTATATATGTGGGCCTTCAACATCAATAGACTCCGGAAATTTATTTCAACGTGTGCATTGTAAAATGGTGGGTAGCTGCCTTTTCTCTACCTCTCCCTAACCAATGTACCACCATTTTCTTCTTATGCTGTTGCAGGAATGATTAGAGGGAGGAATATGTTGTAACTTTAGCTTATAATTTCCTCTTAAGTTTCAAACATTGTTATATCCCATGCTTATTGAAAGGGCAATTTTGAGGAAAACAACTAATAGACGAGTGGAAGGCATCAGACCAATCAACTGGTGATTATCTGGTTACAACACTCTCGAGTACGTGTTAGCATATCCCCTGCGCAATAGCATGCTTACCAAAGAGTGCAGCAATCCCTGTGGTCCATTCTGGGATTAAAGCATTGGGCACTCTGAGTATGTGCTGTATCTCCTAAATTAATCATCTTACTTTTGGGTTTACAGATAAGTTTAGTTTAGTTTTTTTTTTAATGTTTTTCTGAAGTTGTGTTGATAATTGAATTCTGAAGAAAACGGAGTAATTATTTTTTTTCTCCATATTATTGGTTGCTTGCTGATGAAATTTATTTGATATGCGATATGTACTTTGAAGCACTGAGAGACCTAGAGGTGGCTGTGTCAGATTTGGACCTGCCTAGGACATGCCAACACGCTGGGGAGACAGCACTGTGTGGCTTGTGTAAATATTAAGATCATTTTCCTGCGCTAGATGTATATAATCTCAAAAGTACTGGGTTAACGGTAACATAAAACATGTGTACTTTTAGGAATACACATCATTCGATGATGCATCGAGAGGAGTCCAAACCTAAATATGTTGTGGTTACAGTGTACGTTTGCATAAATAAAAGAATTATAAAAACACATTGCGGTGTCCCCCACCGTGTCTGTGTTCCCATTGTTTGAGAGTTGCCATGACTTGCATCCATGTCCATGTTCCCCGCCGTATCCGTGTCCATTTCACATCGTTTATCTATAGTGGTTTCCATGCTACATAGGATACGCATCTACAGTTGTGTTTATTGACTTGGTATGTTGGTTGTTGGATGAACTATAAAGTGTCAGTTTCCTTGACACTTCCTCTAAGTCTTGCATCCATAATTTTATCTTCTTTTCTGCTGAAAATTTTAAGGCTTCAAGTTTGACATTACTATTTAGAAGGTAATTTGGCAACTAATAGTATTTAGCACTCGATATGATACCCTGAGTAATTTTTCCTTTTCATTTCACAGTAATGATGGGAACAGAACTTGTTAGATCTTGTCTCAAAGAAGAGAACATGGAAATTCCAGCAGTTCCACCTGGTTTCGAGTCATTTACATCCTTCACTCTTAAGAGGGTTGAAGATAAAGAAGTAGTGAGCAGCTGCTCTACCTCCGCAAGTCCTTCTGAACTGCAGACAGTAAACATGGGAACTGAGTTGGAGTGTAGTGATGATGCAACGGTTTCAAGGTCCCTCAGGCGTAGGCCTTGGATAAATTACAGCCGATTGGATGACAGTTCTGGAGAGGAGTCTGACTCTGAGCAGGTTGATCAAATTTTCTTTGCCTCTGGCCTTTTTTTCTTGAGTTTGGTTTGATTTTATCACAATGGTTTCTTTTCGTCTTTTGTGAACTTCTTAAGTTTTTCTATTCTGACTTGTCTACAACTATACATTAACTTCTGTAGTCTTCGGTTAAAAAATTTTACTTTCCAGATTCCTGTAGTTGAAACCAATCGGATAAAATTTGGACGTGACGTTGAATAAAGTTCAGAAAAGAAAAAGATAGGAAGGAAAAAAAAGCCAATACCCAAAGGTTTGGGTAAAAAGACCTGTTCTTGATTTTATATCAATCACCATATCTTACATTGCATTTGCACTTTCAGAAAACCTCTCAAAGAGCCTGCCTTCCGAAAGGGGTTATCCGTGGGTGTATCGAGTGTAGCAACTGCCAAAAGGTAAAGTTTCAACTGAATTCTCTCTCTTAGATTGCCTTTGGTGCTAGATGTCCAGTCAGAAATGGTTTCTTGACTTGCTTTATTTACGTGATCCATTCACAAAACCTGTAGAAAATTAAGTGCATGACAGCAGTGAATGCAGTGATTACGAAAACATCTTTTTTTGGATATAACTAGAGGCCCGTTGTGCATTTTGGTAGGAAACAGGCTGGTTATTGTTGCAATCTTAAGTATTTTAATGTAATCCTAATATAAAGATTACTGTTCATGTCTTTTGTATTTTAATACGTTTTGCTTGTTTGTGAATTCTTGAACAGGTAATTGCGAGATGGCGTCCTGAAGAAACTTGCAGGCCTGATCTTGAAGAGGTTCCTGTATTCTACCCAAATGAAGAGGTACATCTTTTGGCTTAATTTTATTCGGTCCCATTTTTAACTCTGGCCTCTTTATTACCCATGTTATTTGGAGTGAGTTATTTCTTCTCTTTTTTATTTTGTTCCTACATTTATGTTGGTTTTTCTTTCCTGTTTAGACAATTCTGAATACCGGGAGTTTGTTTTCCTTTGCAGGAGTTTGAAGACACTCTAAAATATATGGATACCATACGCCCTAGGGCAGAAAAGTATGGAATTTGTCGTATCGTACCTCCTACTTCATGGAAACCTCCTTGCCCTCTTATGGATAAAAATATATGGGATGGATCTAAATTTCCTACTCGCATCCAGAGAATTGACAAACTTCAGAATCGGAATTCGAGGAAAAGGATGTTGAAGACACATAATGATAAGAGGAAAAAGAGAAGATGCGTAAAAAATGGGGTGGATTATGGCATTGGTACTGGTGAAGCTGGAATTTTAGAGGAGACTTTTGGGTTTGAACCTGGTCCTGAGTTCACTCTAGATGCTTTTCAAAAATACGCAAATGATTTTAAGGTGCAATACTTTAGGAGGAATGGAAGTGTTGAGCCGTGGGAGCCTACGTTGGAGGACATTGAGGGTGAATATTGGCGGATGGTGGAGAAACCCACTGAAGAAATTGAGGTAGGATATGAGTTGTGAGGAGTTTATGAATATTTTATTCTCTGCTGTGGTGGCTCAACTCATTGCTCTTCTCTTTCTCTCCAACTTTAATGGTTTTGTGTCTTCTATTCTAGGTGCTTTACGGTGCTGATTTGGAAACTGGGGTTTTTGGCAGCGGGTTCCCTAAACTGTCTAGCCAACGTGGTTCTGTTTCAGATGAGAAGTATGTGAAATCAGGCTGGAATTTGAATAACTTCCCTAGGCTTTCGGGTTCTGTCCTTGCGTATGAAAGCAGCGACATATCTGGTGTTCTGGTGCCATGGTTATATGTAGGAATGTGCTTTTCCTCATTTTGTTGGGTATGACCATCTGGCTCTTTGTCTCCTGTTCCAGATTTATTATGGTTATATTGTAACTGTATTGCCTTCACATCTTTGTGAATAGCCAAATTATTGTGGACGTGTGTTTCACGATTATAAAATGCATGTGCAATAAGGGCCAGCATGCTTTTGCCCGTGGTCATTTGGCTTACTCTTCAAGAATGACCTTATGTGCACGCCTTTTGTGAAAGCAATTTCAAGAGCTGTGAAGTCAATAATTGAGAAAGGAACTAGTATATCAGTATTGCGGAAAGCCATAAAAGACTGAGACTGAGTCATGGCAATTTATTTTGTTTTCATAAGCCCTGATCATCTAGAAGACTTACAAATTTTTAATGTAATTTTGACTGATGATTAAATAGTTGATCTTCAATCTTCATGGTTCTGGGTTCTGTTCATGACTCCATGATTACACTTTCAGCATGGAGTCTGAGACTTCAAAATTAGGGCTGAAACTATGAAGGAGAAACTGAATATATTTGAACATGAACACTCGAGGAAATTTTAGGTGGCCCTTTATAAAGCTCCATGATTGCACAAGCAGTGCTCTATGTACCAGATGTAGCATTGACAGCTTGTCAGAGGCATTGATGATCGCTTATTCTTCCTCTTTCCTCTCCCTCACACCTGCACACACACACATTACCAAGTATAAGAAAGACCGAGAAGTGGTAGAACCTTGTTTTGGTGGATGCTTTCTATCACATATATTGTGATATAGTTATTCTTTATTTCTCTGATTTTGTTGTTTCTTCCTTTCCTTTTAAATTTTGGGTTCAGCATGTTGAAGATCATCACTTGTATTCATTGAATTACGCGCACTGGGGAGCTCCAAAAATATGGTATGGTGTCCCAGCGGAAGATGCTGCTAAGTTGGAAGCAGCTATGAGAAAGCATTTGCCAGACCTTTTTGAAGAACAACCCGACTTGCTTCATAAGCTGGTACACATCATTTGTGCTTTTGTTGTAATGTAGTTTTCTATGTTTTGGTAATCTTGTGACATTTTTGTTCCCTCCATTTTTGTGGGCATGCTGGATTGTACGACGAGGCAAACCTCAAATTATGCTTCTAGTTCTTAGCTGCAGCTAGAAAACAACATTCCTCGCTTAGTTCTGGTGAAAAAACTTAAGTTTGAATCACTATTAGCCGCTCATTTATGTAACTCTAGTATGTTCACTACCTCAATACCATAAGAACGGTACATCAATAACTAAAGAGTCTACAATTATCAACGGTCGCAGCTTTAATAGCCATTCAATCCGCATGATCAGATACATCCTCAGGGTCAGGCTCACAGCCATGGGTCCAGAAATAGAAGCAATTTTGACTACTTTGGTTTGTTTACTAAGAATTAGTAAATTTACTTTCAGGTGTTGAAGTCAAACCATTAGCTGTCGACCAAAGCTTGTTCGAAATTTTGATCCTTTACCTTGATACAATCGAGCTCCACTCTTTTGTTGTCAATCATCCAGGGCATGTGTTAAAGTAATTATCAATAATTATGGACCTTTTGTGTCCTGATTTGTGTAGTGATTAACTGATGGAGATTTTCCTGTTTCTTTGAACGCCTATAAATTTTTATCTAATGTAAGTCCCTGGTTTGTGATTCGACTACTTAAGCCAGGTCCATGAATGTTTGAACTTCCATTAGCTAAATTTGTGTCATAGATTGATGGCTCTCTTTCTCTCGATGAGTACATGAAAGAAGTTGCTTTCTTGTGATCTTGGAATATACTCCAAAGAAAGAGAATCTGATGATCACTTATTAAATGGGCAAATTTCCTGTCTTGCTGAGAAATCTCATGTATTCCCATGAAGGTGAAAATGTCGATACTTTTGAAGAGGAATTTACAAGTAAAGCTGGAGTCAGGTCCTTGATCACTAGAGTTCTCCGTAACCAAAACTTGAAATGCATATTATTTCTCTGAAATATTTCATGGCCTTTGCCTTCTTCAGATCTTGTAATATCCCTGAATTCAACTGCAGGAGTGATGGAAAGCCAGAAGTTTTCTGGTTCAACTACCGAATCCGTCTTACATATCCCTTACTTGTTTTCCTTGTGTAGGTAACACAACTCTCTCCCTCTGTACTAAGATCCGAGGGAGTACGCGTCTATCGGTGTGTTCAGAACCCTGGGGAGTTTGTTCTGACCTTTCCTAGAGCGTATCACTCTGGGTTCAACTGTGGCTTCAACTGTGCAGAAGCAGTAAATGGAGCTCCTGTTGATTGGTTGCCTCACGGGCAAAATGCTATTGAGCTTTATCGAGAGCAAGGCAGAAAAACTTCGATTTCCCATGATAAACTCTTGCTTGGAGCAGCAAGAGATGCAGTCAAAGCACATTGGGAAATTAGTTTACTGAGGAAAAATAATGCAGATAACTTAAGATGGAAGGAAGTCTCTGGGAAGGATGGAATCTTATTAAGAGCACTCAAGGTAAGGTCCTCAAATATTGCTCCTTGTGATGTTGTCTTTTTGCCAACGTGAATACTTAGTTTAAAGCTTATTTGATGCAGTACTTAATTCGCAATTTGAATCTAGTTGGGTTGGAAGTTTAGATGGTGACATAGGTCGCCAAGATTTTTGGGAGGAATTGCTACTTTAACAAACTTGAATAGGGAAAAAGAAATGAGAGGGAGAGAGCGCCATTAAATAATTTGTGGTATCCACAAAAGAAAATCCTGAATTACATTAGATGTTATGATCATCTATATGATCAAATTACAAAAATCGGAATATATGTAGTCAGTCAGTTTGTACTAGTGATATAAAATGAGATACCTTTGGAGTTGGGATCTATTGTCGTGAACTCATAGTGCTAGCATAAATTTGGGAATTACCGTATGGTTTTGAATTGTCTTTACGCATCTTATGCCCAGGATCGTGTTGAGATGGAGCGGGTGAGGAGGGAATTTCTCTGCAATTCTTCTCAGGCAGTGAAGATGGAGAGCAGTTTTGACGCTGCCACTGAGAGGGAATGCAGTGTATGCCTTTTTGATTTACACTTGTCTGCTGCTGGATGCCAATGTTCACCAGAGAGATACACATGCCTGAATCATACAAAGCACTTGTGTTTATGTTCATGGAGTGCGAAATTTTTCCTCTTTCGCTATGACATCAATGAACTAAACATGCTGGTTGAAGCATTGGAGGGCAAATTGAGTGCAGTTTACAGATGGGCTAAACTTGATCTTGGTCTGGCCTTGAGTTCTTATGTCTCGAAAAACAACACTCAAGCCCCTGAGCTTGTTCGTAATTTATCTCATTTGCCAGAAGTAAAGAGGGAGATGAATATGCAACCATCGTTAACATCTCATTCGATAGATGAAAAACCGAATCTGGCTGGGATCAATGGTGGGACGTGCTTACTTCAGAAAGAAATGCCATTTCAGGCTGTATTGGGGTTGGAAGCTGTAAAAGTGTCATCTAAGTTGCCGAAGTCATTACATGGAGTCAAGGTCTCAAATTATGGTTCTCAAATCAAGAAAGAAGGGGCCTTCCCTAATTTAAGAACTCCAGTTTGTCAGCTTTCTCAAGAAGATACCTCATTCGCTGACAGTTTGCCTGAAGAGAAATTTGAAGTAAGGAAGCCTTCATTTTCAGGCAATGGTAATGTTATACTTCTCAGCGATGATGAGGGAGAGGAATCAAATGCGCCACTTCCAGAAAGAGTGAAGAAAACTTCTACTAAGCCTACAGAACATTCTCAGAGGCTGTCTGGTACTAGTACAGCAAGTGGCAGTAACCGTAGTAAAGATCCAATATTGACCAATCCTACGACCAATGCAGCAGTGATGTGTGAAGTGGATGCAAAATTGTTACCTGATGGGGAAACAAAAGGAATTCACTCATCAAACTGTGCCAAAGGTGGAGTTTCTTCCGGGACAGATTTTAATCAAAATGTTCGGGACTTGTCAAATGCAGTAGGAACTGGTGATTGTAAGATGAGTAATGCAGGAAGTGGCAGTGAAATACGTACCACTGAGGATAGTAATAAGATGGGAATGAATGTCAACATGAGGTTGGGTGGTGATGTGCAAAGTGCATCAGGAAGCCCATCTAGCAGTCAAAATAATCTGGATAGCTATTATCGCCAGAAGGGTCCTCGTATTGCAAAGGTAGTGAGAAGAATCAACTGCAATGTTGAGCCTGTGGACTATGGCGTTGTGCGTTCTGGAAACTTATGGTGCGATAGTCGGGCCATTTTTCCTAAGGGTATGTGTCATGTCTACGGTCCACATGGATTGTTGTCCCTTAGTCAAACATTTTAGCTAAAGCATGTTTCTACCTTTTTTTCTTTTTCGTTCTGCAGGGTTCAAAAGCCGTGTAAGGTACATAAGTGTTTTAGATCCAGCAAATATGTGTTACTATGTTTCTGAAATTCTGGATGCTGGACGCGATGGACCCCTTTTTATGGTAATGGGAACTTCATTTTTGGATAATATTTTTCTTTATCTAATGCCACTTTATGGAATATGGTCTCTTTTGTCTTCCCCTAGAATCCTCTCTTCCTAATCCCATTGAACCCTCATAGAATAACACACTTTTTCATTGGTGATGCTATCTTGATTATGCCTGACTCTGATAATTCTCATAATATTCCTGCTCATTAGTTCCGAACCGCATGCAGAGTGTTGACTCCTAGAAGAATTCATAGATGACCAAAGAGGTCGTCTTGAATTTTTTTTGGGTCTTGTTATTATATGTTACTTCAACCATGTTGCTTTGTGCTCCAATAGTATCGATGCGATTCGATGTAGCATCACTCCATATTTTTCAAACTCCCTTATATATTTTTCGAACTCCCTTATATATAAGCTGCTAAATGTATATCAGATCAAGCTTTCATTTCCTATATATATATATGCAAGTACTAGGTGTTAAATTCAAATACTAGAATTTTATGTCACAGCTTTATTTTAAAATGCATAACTGGCGTTTCAAATCGTGTATGTGTTGTATAAAGAATAGTTTTGAATTTTGATGGTGAAACATAAGCTCCTTCAATATAGTATCTGTGCTGGAATGTCAAGCATGGTATTCCGACAACAATTTCAAACGCCAGAGTTGTCGTGTTCTTGTGTTTACTTGTAACAAATGTTGAGTGCGTGATAAGAGTTCAGTTTCAACCAAATGACATCAAAACGTGCAAGAAAAGAAAGAAAGGAAAATAGATTCTGACTGAAATGGTTCTCAGATAATATGTTGTGGATTTTAAGGTTATGATCTTGTGAATATAAACGCTGATATAATGATGCTGCTTTTAAGCTTTGAATTCCGATATTTTTCAGGTTTCCGTTGAGCATTGTCAAAGTGAGGTATTTGTTCATGTTTCTGCTGCAAAATGCTGGGAAATGGTGAGAGAGAGAGTGAATCAAGAGATCACGAAGCAGCATAAGTTGGGAAGGAACAATCTTCCCCCTCTACAGCCTCCTGGGAGTCTTGATGGCTTGGAAATGTTTGGCTTTTCTTCCCCAGCAATTGTTCAGGTAAACTTGGGGCTGCAGCTACTTTTCTTTTTCTGAAGATGGTGTGTATACACGCCTCTAATTTTGATATGTTGTAGGGTGACTCTTGTTTGGGTCCCAGACCGCTACAGTTTTTATATTTTGTCAATAATGAAAAACATTCTAAAGATTTTGCTTTCAGTGTTATCTGTCTCTCTCTCTCTCTCTCTCTCTCTCTCTATAGAGATGCATTTATGTTATGTTGAAGTGTTCTTACTTAACGAATACGATTTTCTATTTTTTCAGAGGATTGGATCTTATGTTCACTATTTTTTTGAATAACTCATAAGACTTCATATCTTTTTGCTTACATTAACAGGTTATTCAGGCGATGGACCGAAATCAAGTTAGTTCAGAGTACTGGAAATCCCGTCCCCTAATGCAGATTCCACAAGATTCTCAATCCGAAGTTAAGGGTGCGAATCACTTTCCTCGAACTGACATAGGCAATGAGCCCCATGGAGTGGATACAATACTCCGTGGCCTATTCAAGAAGGCAAACCCTGAAGAACTACACACATTGTATGGCATTCTGACTGATAACAGGCCCGCCACAGAGCAAGGCCTAGTGACCCAGCTTCTTAACCAAGAGCTTCACAAGCGCCCCAGATGATCATTTCCAGGCTTGTGGGCCGACGTCACTGGACTTGCCATAACTTTGTAAATGTTGGCATCCCAGCTCAAGGTCAACACATTTTTTTCTCTGTGGCCTGGTTCACTAATAATTAGGGTAATTAAACTTTTACGCCCTCAAAATATTGCCCGATGCTCACCTTGACACTTGATGTGTTCTCAATCGAGTCCTTCCAACTGATCAAATCTTGCATATGTACCCAATTGGTACGTGTTGTTCAGTTCTCTGACAGAAAAAGCCATGTGGGTGCTGAAATGTTTCCCATGTTGACCCTTCAAGTGACATGCATTTTCCTATTCCGACCCAGTTTTCCCACATTGGCTCTGGGTCAAGGTGTCACGGTTTTTTCCATTAGAGAACTGGATGACAGTTACAAATTGGATCGCATATGGAACAAATATTCTATACTACGAGGATAAGAGCTGGGAATTTCAAAATTGAAGCGGCAAAGTGAGAATTAAATAATATTTTGCAGGTGCGAACTTTAGTTACCCTGAGTTTTTGAACCCACTCTTTTGGCAGAGAAGCTGGAAACTTATAGGTGGATAGTCCGGTTTTTGTACCTTTTTTTTTTTTGTTTTTTCTTCACATTCTTTCAGGCAGAGGAGGTAAAAAAAAAGTAGGTTCCATTTTTTGATTTTTGTCTGGCAGATACGAGCCTTTACTGTACCGAGTCTTATTAACAGTGAATAATCTGGTCTGCCCAAGTTAGATTGGAAAATACAAATTTATCTAAGCTTTGACAATGAACAGAAATGCTTAGATAGTTGGAATATATGATGGCTATTTTAGCCGTTGATTTAGCTTAATTGTGATATTGTTATGGTTTTTGCATATCGATCGTGTCCTGTGAATTTCCCACAACAGATTTTTGGGTTCTAAAGCGTTCTTCACCTGGGTGCTGTCATTCTTTACCACTGCATTTCTAATTTCGTGGGGGAGCAAGCCAGGTCTGTCAATCCTCTTCTACCAAACATGACAGGAGTAATGATTATGTGACATGTACTGGTAATTTTTGCTCAGTTTTTAGGATGTGTTATTGAAATTGAACCAAAAGGAACTGTTACTTGCTGGGATTTTTTTTTTTTTTGGGTGGTGTTAAACTTTAGCCCAGATTTGAATCCAGTAAGGATTACTGTTGGTGTCCATTTAAAGTAATTTGTAATTATGGATGGGTTGGTTCTTACAGTAGTAACGGTTACAAAAATGATACTTGTATAACCATTTCATCTTCAACCATGAAGCCTCAGTGTTTACGGAGAGAACATAGTGGGGGCATTATAGTGGAGAGGATCTGGTTACTAAATCCTATGTAAGAGGATCTTGAACTTACTTTTAGGTCCACTCTTCATTTGGAATTGGATCATCCCATGTCTGCATTTTGGACTGAAAGAGACAGTCCAAATTAATGTGAAAGGTGTAACAAAAATGTCTTTTTAATAAGTTGGATTTACGAAGCAATACACTTAAAAAAAGACGGAGAGAGTAACAAGTTTTGTTGTACCTTAGTTATACTTACTTTAGTGCCATGATGAATTGTTTACATATAGGGATATAATGCGGGAATAACTACAAGGCTTTGGTTCTCTTTTGAAGAGCAGTGGACCAGTTTCTCAACAGCCAATCAAGTCCTCTAAACAGCCATTCCATTTAAGTGTTCTTTTTCGTCTCCTATAAACATTTTGATTTTCCCAAGGTTCTAAAACTCGGTAGGCACTCCCAGGGCGGCCAGACACCTTTTAGCTTCTAGGACTGCGTACTCGGCGCCTAGTCGGGCAATTAGTCGGATAGTTAATCTAGTCGGGCTAGTCAGCGAGTGTCCTTCTAGTGCCTAGGCGGCGAGTACTCGGCTTTCTAGACCTTTTTTTAGAACACTCATTTTCCTCACACTGCCATCCATGCAGAGCATCATGGCACTGCAAGATCCCCAAGTCTAACACAAACTTGTCTGTCATGGACAATGATATTTCAAATCTAAGGGCAGTCTACCAAAGATGAATAAATTCCTCTTGCTGATGAGAAAAATAAACTCAGGCAGTTGGTTCAAGCTCGTACAATTACTTTCTGGTGTTACCATTCTGAACTCGACTGTCAAAATCTTACGGTAAAAATGATCTAACAAAGCACAAAATCATCCAATCATTCTCTCCATCTTTTCACAGCAAAACCAGTTCACCAAATATGAATTATCGTTAATCTGTCTCATACTCAAACAACACGACAAGGAATAAAATCCAAAGGCTTTCCAAATTTGGCAAAACGACGAGAATTATGACAAACGGTGGCACCATTCACTTCATCTCTTCCAACAGTGAGTACCTGAGTATCCTGTTCATCGTTTCTCATATTTCCTCTTCCTCGAAGGGATCTCGTTCTGGGTAGTCACCAACCTGGAGAATATTAAGAATGTAAACCACCCAAAGCCCGCCCTTAACAAGTTAACATGGTACATAAATAAAAGGTTTAAAAGGCTAACAAACTCTTTCGCACTTCAACGGCTCTTCTTAACTTGCCACAAACATATGAAGTCGTGTCTCCATACAAAGTTTATTACTCATTTAGCCGTCACAGAATAATAAAGCACGTCTACAGAAACATATCTGATAATAGAAACCACTTAGTTTTTCCTGTAGCCAAAAGTTTCGACACTCAGATGAGTTAGAACTTTCAGTATATGCTCATATTTCCAAATTTCTTGGCTGCCAGAATTTTTTTATATTCCCCTCACAATGCAAGTTGAGATCAGCAAATATCAAAGCAACAAATAATATCCCTTTGTCCCACAATGTCAGTCTCTTTTTCATTTGGAACACTACATGCCCAAACTGCTACAATCACCCAAATTCCGGAGCCCTTTGTTGGGAAGAACAATCCTCAACTTTCGGCTTCTCCACGTGGATTGGCAAGGAATACAACCGGATACCCATAGAGGGTAGGGAATATAGACGAAAACCCATAGGCCTCGTTTGACTCGCGGACTAAAACAGGTGGGATTGATAGTCCTGGATTAATAGTACTGGACTATTTGTCATGGGACTAATTTAGTCCTGAATCCTACACAATCCCCGAATAAAACGAGGCTATAGAGGGCAGTAAAATTTCCACACAGGAAACACACAATTCCAATTTTTTAAGTGGGACAAACATTAAATGCATGTCTCTTTCAAAATGAGCACTGGTTTCCAACACTACCTATTGAATTCCACTTATGAAGTTAATCATAATTATTTATGAAGGGCAAATTTTGAAAATCCCCCACACATTTTTAGTTGACTTTTCAAATAGGACTAATATTTTGGGACATCTCAAAATAAAATAAATTACCAACATTATGGGAGGAAGGGAGAAGTTAGTGCCATGAACCAACACATTTAACTGTGTTAATTAATCAAACTCAAGTGTAGAGTGCGGTGGGTGGGGACGACAAAACAAACATTAAACACGCATCATTGATTTAGAAACTAATACCCAAAGATTTTGTTTATCATATAAAGAGCTACATGTACTTTTGACTAAAACACCGTAACATCCACAGCAGCCTCAAAATATTCACACCGTTAAGTTGGTCTAAGGCTCTCAGCAAGTCATCCGGGCCTCGACCATACTAACCCAGAAATGCAACTAGGAATTCCAATTCTTGATCTATGGCTCTCAGCACGTCACCCGGGCCTCAACAATACTACCCCAGAAATGCAACTAGGAATTACAATTCTTGCGTAAGTTCGTAAGTCTTTACAGAAAGTTAAAGTTGCCAAATAAAGCTGCCATCTTGTAAAAGATGCTGAACTGATCCGACTTGGTTGTGCTCCTTGCATAAAGGCTATAATCAAGTGGAAGTTAACTAATCTTTCACGAAGAGTGAGTGGTTTTTGTGTCAGGTTGAAGTTGGATATAATACTACTAACATCCTTTTCAGTGGTATCCAACCATCCGGCCTGTCTGTCTATTGTTCTGCCCTTCAACATTTTATTCATACTGTCCATTTCTACACATTCTAGAGCATGAATTCTTTCTGAAAGCTTTCTTAACTTCATGCCAATACCCTTCCATCACTTTTTATACAAAATTTAATAATGGTAAACATGCATACGAAAAACGCTGTTGTAGTTGGCCTATATGCACCCAATACCCAACCATCGTCATGCTATTTCAAACATATATAGCAAGCTACATGAATGTAGTTCATCATTTAAGTAGCTCTTTGAGTTTGCCCTTATCAATGCAGAGGTCACCAATGCCTGAAATCCTCCAAATCTCAGTAGGTGACTATGAGTTCATACAATGTATAATGTTGCAAGCATACCTGTACTTTGTCTGGTCTGACCATTGCACCATGAAGTGGCGGGCAATCAAAGTAGCGTGTTCCTTTCACCCTGCAGTTGTGATCAAGTCAAAACCGTAGTGATGCACAACTTAAAACCATGACACATAAGAGAGAGAATGCAATTTAACCAACATCTAAGACCAGGGAAACTGCTATACGGAATCTACAGACATTTATTTATGCATGGTACAGATGTAGGTAATAGTGGAGCTTTGGCGAAAATGACTTGGGTCAATGAGATGCTTACTGATGCATGATAAAGACCATCAACCAAATTTGAGGTTGATGAATAAGAATATGAGTGTGTGCTTGTAAGGAACAAAGAAGTCCAAAAGCAATAAAATTCAAAATGGTAAATTGCATAGTTTTATAATGAGGGAACTACATCAGTCATCAGGTATCATATCCTAGTTTGGGAAATATGAAAGGACCTGTAAGGTCACTACACATCTTTCATAGATGAGGGATATCCCTCCGGTTACATTATAGCAAACCCACAAGGCATGAATCAAATATGTAGTTGCATTAGATATGTCGGGTTACATTATACTAGCACACCCATAAAGCATTTATTGAATATGTAGTTGCACTAGATGCACAGTTGCATTAGTTGAGTACTACTAGCTACATGCAACTTTGAGCCTTCAGTAATTACTCACTCTCTCCCATAATTTTTGTCCAATTTTAAACCCAACAAATGCATTCCTGGAAATAATTTTAAATTCTTGTACACCGTGCAGAAGATGTCATTGAGAAATTTTAAACTGGATAAATAATACATTATTTACAGAAATGCATTTCTTTTGGGTTTAAAAACGTACAGAAATCCAAGCAGGACAAGAATTATGGGTTGGAGTGAGTCAAAAGAAGTACCTAGGCTACCCAAAAAATGTGCTTGACTACACCTCGCCGAGCCTTCCTAATATTAGGAAAAACTAAAAAGAGAAAAACAGGGCTGTTCACTTGTGCTGGAAATCCTATTGGCCTACCACTGAGCACAAGCTGTGAAATTTCCAACTGGTGACTAAACCAATGATCCAAGAAGAGACTGCTACGTTCGTTGTTTAAGTTTTTCAAACACTTCAGGTATTTCATTCTCATCCCTTAATGTTATGGCTAAATAAGATGCATGACCAAATAAACTAGTACCCAAACAATGAACGACTAAATTATTAGCATCTGTAAGAAGACCAAATGCAATTACCAACCATAAGGGGCGAAATCCCCAAAACAAAAGACGAGGAACTGAATTTTTTTTTTTTAAAAAAAAAAATTCATGAATTTTGCTAGGAAAGGAAAGTTAAGAGTTGACTTACATTCCGTCATGTTTTCCCAGGGGTTCATCATATTGGACACCAATCCAGAAACCAGGTCCTAGAGTTTCTGCTTGGCCAACAAACTTGACAACACCCCTCTTCTCTCCTGGTTCAACTTGACATCTATCTCCTACCTTGATAGCCGAAAAGAAAAAGAAGAGTGTACCAACAAAGTAATGATCACTAATACAGGTGTGCATAACTCTTTCAGAAGAGATAATATACAGGATAAAGGAAGTGAAGAAAACACTTTGAAAAGAAGAAAATAGATCGGGCGACTGGATAATAACAAAAACTTGCTCCCCTTCAAAGTTCAGACATGTAAAGGGCATGAAAGAAATTTACTTGTCTGGTTCCATATATTCACTTTAGCTATCGACCTATTGTCAATTTCATTTTAGGTATCCACGTAATTGCAGGCCATGTTAGGCATTGGTGCCATAAGCACTTTCACTGCACAAGGCCACTCAATAAATATCACCGTAACCACATAGTTCATCTGTCCAAGGGTCTGACCCACTTGGTTTTTCAAACCCTACAAATTCAAGCTAATTTCTTATTTGAGGTGGCCCATGTGCACACTTCAAATATATGAAAAACTGATCCCAAAGCTTTTTAGTAGCCATCAAAGAGGATAGCGCTATCCTTCCAAAGCACTGGAAAAGAAAGAACGAGGAATGCTGTACCGGGTCTAATCCAGTTTTACATGATTGCTCAAATACATCATATTGAAGAAATGCAAAAGTACTGCTTAAGTCTAACGTCGTGTTCTAACTGAGCAACACGACAACCAAAGAGGGATTTGTTTCAGTAAGTGCCTGAACCTGTGAAGTTTGTTCTGTTGCAAAGACTTTCCTGTGTTTTTCCCCAATAAGACTATGCTAATAAGCAACAAAAAGTAATTTTGTACAATGTCTATCCTTTCTATTTGGTTCCTGTCGATTTATTGTTTTTCCACTTATTTTCTCGTCTATGACACAACAATGCAATTTCAACTGCTACAGAAATCTAACAGGACAAGGACCAAGAAAACAAACCATGAAGCTCAACTAACCTTGATGTTTGCACAGAGTTCCTCCACACAGTTGTCTGGTACCTACAGAGAAATAGAGATAGGAAAGTAAGCTCATTTCCACGCAGAGATAGAACAACTCAAACAAAGACTAGCAATAAATGCCCAAATAACTTTATCAAGTTTGTCAAGGTTGAACAAATCAAGTCCACAAGCGAATGCATACATGTAATTGCGCATACAAATAGGTACATATGCAGCAGAAAACATCGCAAAGAGTAGTAGTTCAAAACAAAATACCAGTTTCTTTAACGTAGAGCAAAGGAGTTTTGGAGATAATCTAAGCATAACAGACAACATGCTCAACTTAATCCACTAATGGAAAACAGAAAACTAAAAAATCACCCTCAGACTTGTGTTTTAGATAATATTACATCAAATGCTTACTTTGGTCTGATGAGCAGAAGGATTTTGACGAGCCAATTTTTCCTTAAACCTCCTATAAGTGCCTGCAAGAATAACGAGTTTTTAAAACTAAGTGGTTTCCTCTGCTTCACCAACCGGTAACCACTGACAATGATCCTGTAACCCAGATCTAAATTCTGCTGCTATTCATTAACATAAGAGTAATCCTGATAAACTTTCTCAAACAGATTATCGATAAAAGAATAGTTAGTGTTTTATGAATCTAGAAATCAACATATATGCCGCATTGTCCATCTAGAAATAGAGCAGGTCCAAATCTGAAATGCACAAGGCCTAACCAACCAAAGCCAATCACTGATTACTCCAAAATAACAAGCAATTGCCATTTATTGCCAGCTCCTATTTAGCACAGATGCAGAGACGGGCACGGACACAGGACACCACAATTCTAACAAAATGGGACACAAACACGACAGGGACATGGAAATTCTTTCTTGTAACTCTTTTAGTTATGCATAATAACATTATTATCTCTGAAAATCTACGTTAGGGCTCCTTTCGCATTTGTTAGATGATATATGCCAATACATTGAAGTACATTTTGTATTACAATTTTGGGCTGTACTTATGAAGTTCTAATAGCTACTTGAGGAAAAGCTTTTTGAAAATATACAAAAGCCATCCCACCGTGTCCTGGCCGTGTCACCCCGTGGCTCAGGCATGTCCCTCCATAAAGTTAGATACATATTATAGCGTGTATCCAGTATGTCATGTGCCCCCGTGTGCCTGATATGGATACAGGGACTCACAGGTGCGTCGGTGCTTCATCTGCCAGCTCTAACTCCAATATTCAATTGCAGAAAACCACATCTATCATGCAGCTGAATCTAAAGTTGAAATCTCCTATCTGCATCAAGTTCTCTCACGAGATCAGTGTTCGAAAAAAAGGTCTGGGTGGCCAAGTACTCGCCGCCTAGGCGCTAGAAGGCCCCTCGCCGAATAGCCCGACTAGGTGCTGAGTACTCAGCTTGGAAGCTAGAAGGTGCCCAGCCGCCCTGGGAGCGCCTAGTGAGTTTTAGAATCTTGCACGAGATCAAAGACATAATGACTTCCAAAGGGATAGATCATAGACAGACTACAGACCTCAACAGCTAGTGTGAACTTTACATGCATCTACACCTTTCTTTTCAAGATCTTTAGCTAAGACTAAAATCATCTCCACACATCTAGTGCACTTGGCCAAGATAATTCAGTCATCATTCATCTACACCTTTGAACACATGGAACCTTAAATTCCCTTTTCTTTAAGATTCAACTTTCTTCTCAATTACCAGAAAGTGGTCTTGTGGTGTTCAAATAGGTAAAATCCAGTACCAATTGGCATCTATCTACCGTTTAATCTCACAAGAACGGATAGTTTATAATAAGCTAACAGGTTCACAAAGCATTTTCAGTCAGGCTATTAACAAGATTCACATTCCACGTGGCTAATGATCCTGCCATCAGTTGACACTTGACCAACGTCTATTTGATCTGCCACATCATTACAATGTGGATAAAGAAGTGATATTATATTGACTAAAGATATATGTAAGTCCTAATAGAACTTAAAATTTTGAATCGCAAGTCGCAACTCTATCTAAGACCTCGTACATAAAACCCAGTAGATGACCACATGACAACTGATGGGCTACTCCTACAGCCTACAACTGAATAATTAGAAAGTAAATCCCGCTTTTGTTCCTAACCCCATGTTGAGCTTGGTACTTTGAAACCAAGAAATCTCTGAATGTTGTTTATTGAATTCTACTTTTTCTTGAAAATGTTGCATTGTGCATTGTTGATGAGCCAAAAGGAGAAATGCATTCACAATTTTCAGTATTTGACCATGCAAAGTGGAGTTTATCAATACTTTCCATCACGTTTATCATAGGCTTCATCAGATATTTTGTATTTCTCTACAAGTGAAGTGTCTTCCAGCCAGCCGCCAGAGGTAACTGATGACGGATCCAAATCGACAACATGCAATCGATACCTATAGAACAATGGAGGTAAACAAATTATCTAAAGAATCCATGGACGCATTTGCATAAGATTGCCAGAAGTATACTTCTAAAAACAAAAACAAAGAAATAAAATATTTCAATGCAAAGTAATGAGGGCTATTGGTTTACATAAGAGCATGTTTGAATGCAACCACGTAATATTTCATGGTAATTCCAATTAAGCAAGGACAGTAAACAAGGAACAGACACATCAATCAGAAGAAAACTATTTCACCCATGTGTTGGGTATCTCAAAACTTCAGTGTTGAGAAATTAACCAAGTAGCATAAAAAAAAAAAAAAACAGCTTGACACAGCAAGGAAAGCTGGTGAAAACAGCTTTGACAAGAAACAGGAAAAAGGGCATGAATGCAAGAGCTTTGAAAGTTGTATCCTTAAATAGACTTTTATTTTTCATTTGTATTTAAATGCTAGTAGAGGAGTTAGTGCGAAGTTAGAAATATGGAGAGAAGCATTAGAGTCAAAAGGCTTTAGGATAAGTAGAAGCAAGACTGAGTATATGGAAGTTTAGTGGTGGTAGAAGTGCTCTTGTAGAATGAGTAAGGATTCAAGATCAAGAGATACCACAAAGTGATCATTTAGGTATTTAGGTTCTATTTTTAGCAAAGATGGTGAGACTGCATAAGATGTGACTCATAGGATCCAAGTAGGGTGGCTTAAGTGGAGAAGCACTACAGATGTACTATGTGACAACAGGATACCCACAAAACTGAAAGGGAAATTTTATAGAACTTCTACAAGAACAGCGATGCTTTACGGGACAGAATGTTGGCCTCTGTCTTATTAAAAAACAAGTGAGTAAGATGGGTGTAATTGAGATGAGAATACTGAGATGGATGTGTGGTAAGACTAGAAATGAAACCGTTCGTGAGATGGTGGGCGTAGCTGTAGCACCTATAGAGGAGAAATTGCGGGAAAATAGACTAACGTAGATTGGAAATATCTACCGTAGACCTGTAGATGCAGTAGTTAGGAGAGTTGATAGAATAGATTTAGGTAGTAACGCGACAAGGAGAGGAAGACCCAGATTGACATTAGATGCTATATTCCGCAAGGATATGAGTAGTCTAAATCTCAGTGAACATGTAACCCTTGATAGAGCTTAATGGAAAAACAGGATTCATGTAGCCAACCCCAATTAATTGGGACTTAAGGTTCGGTTTGGTTTGCTTTGGTTAATAACTGTCTACTATTACTGTCTTTTAGCAATTGTATTCCCGGCAACTGTATTGTTTTTGCATTCTCTCACAGAGTGGAATAGTATCAGCTTGAAACTTCCCCAAGAAGATTCATTTAGCAGTGCAACTTTATGAGAAGGATTTCCTCACTCTTCAATACCCTAAGCGACATATTTAAATATTATCTAAAACTCAGCCCATGTCCTGCAGGAACTAAATTAAAGGTCCTTCATTGGAACTTGGTAGAATAACTAAATCAGATTACAAACAGTTGATGACCTAATACACACGAGAAGGTTCAGTTAGCCACTGTACGTACATTAAACAGCTAAACAAACCCAACCAAACCTTACCTTATGTGCCAATCAATTGGGGTTGGCACGTCCATTAAGTAGCTACACCAGCAATCAAGGATAATATTAAGAAGGTCAAGCATACAGTTGGTTATACTTATACAGCTTATAGCCCAGTAACATTTTGCCGGAACAATATCTACACCAACAAAATGTTATTGGGCTATAAGCTGTATAACCAAATGTATGCTTGACCTTCTTAACATTATCCTTCATTAAGCATCCAGAGAGCAACCCCGCAGAACATAAGAATAGGAAACTTCTGAACACAATAGCATTTGGGGAGCCGAGAAACATTTAGCAGCATAGTTAGAGAATATCAGACAACTAGCTTTCCATAGCTTTAAAGCATATTTAATGAAACAAGCATCGCATAGGGTTGACATTTCATAAGTCCCATATCGTTATGCTAAGCTAATAATGCAAACTTCCAACAGATGTTAACAACATAGAACATCCATAGGTGGCAAACAACAATAATATAGCGTGGCAACTAACACTGGATAATTCAAAATACGCAGAGTTATTAGTTGTTACTTTTGATTCACTTCTCAGAACATAAAGCATATTGTGTTACAGATCAAAAGTACGCAACAAAAATATAGTCAACTAACCCGTCCTGTGGAGAATAAAAACCAAGAGGCCTCGAGTTGTCGCTTAATTCCGAAATTTTGGCACCCATCTCATCATATAGCTCAAGGCCCATTGAATTAACAGAAGTACCACATTTTTTCCACATCTTTTCCTTCACGGCTTCGATTGTCATCTGATGGGACAATAACAAAATTTGGTCATAGAACACATCGCAAGCAGAGCAAGTGAGCTAGTTTCATGTGTCACACTCAAGCCCCCTCAAAAGTTAATCAAAGAGATGTGGTCATAGCATATTCAAACAAATTGATAAATGCCAAATAAACTAGTGACAAAAATTACAAGTTCATGCAGCATATGAAGTATGAACAAAATGCAACCTAGCAACTAAATCCATTGGACTTGAAAAAGAATGCATATTTCAACATTGAAATGTAAAATCTAAAGCAGGAATTGGTTATGATGTCCCAGTACCTGAAGAGAAAAGCGAACATCAGCAGCGAAGCTCTTGAGGTTAGAATGTGTTACACGTAAAAGAACTGACTCATCCCCATGAATCTGTAAGCGAGACCCCATGGCCTTGAAACTCGACCTCTCTGTGGTCTTCTCAACTTCTATGGCAAGTGACGCTTTTTGTCGCGGAATTTGAGCCCTCACTCTTTTTATCTGGTCATACATACACATAATTGTATGATATACAATGAGAAACCGGTTGACTAAAATTAAACAACATATTCATCACATTACAGATGGTTGAGGTTTTACATGGAATATATTTCCACATTAAAGATCTCAAAAGTAAAATAGAATAAGCAAACCATCATCTTTTATTGCCTGGTTGAATGCTAGAAATGTTCAGGTGTTTGGTGCAAAACAATATAGTCAGCGCAAAAAATTAAGGACTACAATCTCCCAGTCCCAAAAAGGGAATTAATACAAGCTGAAATTAACAACGATTTAGAGCATCTCCAGCCCTGCCCCTTATTTAAACCCAAATTTGGGTCAAAACTCCATTTGGTTATGCCTCCTCCAATGCTAAACCCATATTTTTATCCAAATCTGTTATTTTTAATCTTTCGCCTAAAAAATTTGGGTAACAATGGCTCATTTAAATAAATAATAGCAAAGTGAAGAGAGGGTTTGAGAAAAAGGTGTGGATTTCCCTTCATTTGGGTAAGAAAAATTCCAAACTATAAAAAGGGTAGGCAAAAGGGTACGTCATTGGAGATGGATTTTTACTATTTTTACTGAAATTTTGAGCTTGGGTAGGAAAAAAAAAAAAGAGAGAGTAAGGATTGGATGACTGAGCCTAATTATGAAGCCAAACTACTAGAACTTTGAAGATGAAACCAGCCCATTTGGCATATTCATGATACAAAGCAAGACACAAGATCAATGAATGACTTTTCCCTCCAGCCCACCCAAAAGAAGAAAAAAAAAAATAGATTCAATCAGAATAGGTAGGGAAAGGTAGAAGGAGAATAACTAACATGACAAACACATATCACGAAACCAACAGTTTCAGAAATTATGAAGAACCAATTACAAACGGAGAAGATCGAGAGAGAGAGAGAGAGAGAGAGAGAGGACCTGTTGGGATCTCGATTAGGTTGGAGCAATTTCAATTTTGTGAGATCGACTGCTCCATTTTGAACTTCTTTCTCAGCTTTTGGTGGGAAGTGAGAGCAGGATGGTGTGAAGGGTTCTCGGGTTTTCAGGATGCGAGGTCGGTTTGGGCCAAGAACCCGGGTGGGGTACCGTATTTCCAATGGAAAAGAAATTGAACAGATAAAGAGCGTCTCAACAAGGCTTGGTAAATATTGAGCCAAAAAAATTAGTGCACTGTACTTTATCTGTACTTTATCTACTCGTTTTTTTCAATACTCCAATAATACTATCTATGTTACCTAGCTACTATTAAAATATTATTTTTTCCTATTTTAAATATTACTAAAGAAAGGAGAGAGAGAAGGGGAGAGAAGAGGGGAAAAATAGTAAACCATTCCTTGGGAGTAAATAGTGACTCCCTATATGGTGAGGGATTTAGGGAGTTACTGTAGCATTTGGTATTTTGTTCACCTATTTAGGGAGTCTCTTGGAGCTTGTTTTTAGGATTTGGCTGAGTAAAATAGAGATATGAAAGGATTTAGATAGTTTGTTGCACTTGCCCTAAGGGTTGGCAGAGACTGAGGTTCACAAGCTGCGGTGAAATTGAACAGATCTGTGAGGAAGAAGAAGTGAACCATGGGCCTCATTCGCCTAAACCAGGTTTAGCACAAAAGCGTGTATACGAAACATGACTTTAGAAAGCGTTTTTTGCAACCACGATTTTAGCAAGCGTGTTTGCTAAACACGTTTTCAATTAAACTAACCGGAAAGTTAATTATGCCATTAATCGCTGCAATGGCGTGATTTCCAAACACGTTTTCACGTACTTTGGGAATAAAATTAAAAAACACACATTTTATTTAATAAAGTTAAAAAAAACCTTAAATCGGTTAATGAGCCCCTTTATCGGTTCTACTATTTCAATGATATGAATTTCATTTAGCTAAAGCTCATATTTAACTTGCCTTTATGAATTTGGCCTGCGCAGCGGCTCCTTTAAAAATTTTAACATTCTTTACCATTTCATGTTAAAATTTCAACATTTTTTAACATTCTTGTTAAAAAAAAACCATTTCATCCCAAAAATCTTTACCCTATAGGCAAAGAATTTTAGTATGAAAGCGTAAACAATTTAGGATGGATTAAAGATGGTAACATTCTTTATGTTTTCATCCCAAAAATCTTTACCTTATAGGCAAAGAATTTTAGGATGAAAATATAAAAAATTTAGGATAGAATTCATGATGGATTTTAGGATGCCAACATTCTTTATGTTTTCATCCCAAAAATCTTTACCTTGTCGACAAAGATTTTTAGGATGAAAGCATAAAGAATTTAGGATGGATTTTAGGATGGCAACATTCTTTATGTTTTCATCCAAAAAATCTTTACCCTATAGACAAAGAATTTTAAGATGAAACAGAAAAAATTTAGGATGGATTTTAGAATGCCAACATTCTTTATATTATCATCTAAAAAATCTTTACCCTATACGCAAAGAACTTTAGGATGAAAACACAAATAATTTAGGATGGATTTTAGGATGTCAACATTCTTTATGTTTTCATCCCAAAAATCTTTACCCTGTAGGCAAAGAATTTTAGGATGAAACACAAATAATTTAGGATGGATTTTAGGATGAAAACATAAACAATTCAGGATGAAAACATAAAGAAAAATCATGGTTAAATTGTTTAGGGAGCTGCATTGTCACACCCCACTCCTGCAGGACTTAACCTGCCCGAGTGGTAGGACCACCCGACAAAACAAACCTGTCCACATCTCAGGATATTCGCAACCATAAGAGAAATAAAATAAAATAGAATAACTGCGACCACAGCAGAAACACACAACCTAAATAATTACATCAACACCACAGTCGTACACAATCTAGGTATTCACGACTTCTTCGACCTTACACATGTCCAAAGTTTTGGACCACAATACAACCACACCATCCTCGCAAACATTATATGCATAGCAGTCACAGTCTGACTAAAGTTACAAAGACACCTACTAAGAAACACCTAATTGGCACTGTAGTTGGACCGACAACTAGCTCATCCAGGTATCTGCAACCAAAAAGGTTACAGGAGAATGTACGTTAGCAACATAATAAAAAGAAATGTTCAAGCTCTTTAGATGAATTAAAGTTTTAAATAAATATCGTCAACTGCATAAAATTTTCAACCAGCTTTCTCTGTTCACAGAACCCATTTTCAACGTCATATCCAAAAGGGTTTTTCAATAATCAAATTCTCCACATTCCTCACCACAAAAACACATACATTTTACCAAGTGTGCCAACGAGTCGTCTACCTCACAACCAAGAGTTAAGACGGTACCGTTACCTCGCTCACAGGCTCACATATAGTGGCGGTGACGAGGGCCATTCTTTATCACCAATGGTAGGTGCAGCCCGAAAAAGGTAAGCAAAGCTCACCGACAAGCCTCACAAATTGCTTGCCATCTCACAAAGGGCTCGGCAAACATCACAATTGTTTGCCATCTCACACAAATAGCACATCCATAAAAGTAAACAAAAGCTTACTGGCAAACCTCACATTTGTTTGCCGCTCACACAAACATTGGCACAAGAGGCATAAAAATTCTCTTTCCATCCATTCAAAAATATTTTATCCATCCAAACGAGAATATTGCCATCATAATATACTCAAAACACATCAAAGAGCTTTCAAGAAGAGTAATAATCACAGGACAATTTTGAAACCACAACATTTCTATTTATTATAGAAGCTGTACATTCTCACCTGACAGAAAGACCAACTTCGCTAAAATCTCTATCCTCTACGGTCTGGAGACGTAACCGTGATCCTCCTCACGCTATCCTCACCTAACAATATAATTTATAAGACATCTATAAGTCTCTCGTTCAACCCCCATGCTTAAATGCAAATGAAATGCATGAATATGCATAGAATCACGTAACAGCCTTATGGTCTCTGAATTTACAAAATTAATCTACGCATCTTTTTCTCACGAAATTTTTACCACAAATACTAGACACATATAGGAACATCATATCAAATATTCATAATTTTCTGAGCTCGATAGCTATTTTTAAACCAACGCCAAACAGACCAGTCACTTGCTGTAAAATTACAAAAACAGAATTTTCTTCAAATTAAACCAAAACCTGCTATATCTCAGAAATAATTGGGCTATGTGGCTTATATATTATGAAAGCCCTATATGTCTAGTATCTAACAAATCAAACGAAGTGAAAATTAGAGGTTCCTAGGCCAGTTATGCCCGTTTTCGTGAAGTGTGGCAGAACTGCCAGCAACTGATTCCCACAGACAGCAGCCCGGTAAAACATTTTTAATAAATTATACGCTTCACGAAAAATTCTGAAAATTTTACACGCTCTATATAACACATAAATACAACTACGGTTGAAATATCCTAATTTTTGGAGTTGAAATAATATAGTAGAAAATTCGTACCTTTCTCCATAAATTCCAAGCTTCTCACTTCTTCCTCTCTCTCTCTCTCTCTCTCTCTCTCCACGAAATTGAGACAGAAAAATGGAAGTCTGGGTCTTCCCAAAGTCTTCCAATCTCATCCATTAAGAGGTGAGGTGTTCCCTCCTTACTAAATTTTCCACAAAAACATTTAATGCCATTCCCACACCTTGACAAACTAATTCCCCTCCTCTTGACTTCTTCTTTTCTTTTCTTTTTTTTTTTTTTCACAACCCACACACTGCTTGCGTCCTTGGATTGTATTTCAAAACTATTTCCCCAAGCGCAGGGTTCAAGTCGACGGTAGCATGATAACCGGAAGTCCGGGTCGAGTCCTCAGAGACCGAATGCGCTGAGCGTAAGTGTTGATTCGCGAACGATGGATTTAGCCTTAAAGCGGCAAACTTGGCGTTTGGAGTTTGATTTGGTTGAATTCTCTTAACTTCGAGAATGACACGGAATTCGAAAAGACTAATTAAAACAAGGCTAAGTCAAGGGGTTCACAACACCCATGCCTTAGGCCGATTCATTCTCCTCTAAAATAACCGGCTCGGGGCGTCGTTAAACGACCCCGAACGGAAGATTTGGTACTTAAACTCGTTTGACTAGAAAAGGTGTTTCTCAAAGAGTAGGATTCTTGTGCCATTTATACAAACATTTTGATTGACATCGCCCGAAGCATCACACGTGCCAAGTGGTCGAGCCCTTGGCTACGCGTGATCAACGGGATTAACAAATCCAAATTTTGATACGTAAAATTAATCCTAACTCTTTGATTTACAAGCGGTGTTTGCAATATGGCGAGGAGAGTGAATTAACCTAAGTCAAGGGGTGCTAATCACCCCATGACCGAGCCTAAAACGACTACTCGATCATAACTACGGGAAACATGACTATTTTTATGAAGGAAATGAAGAACATAACATATAACTTTAAAAACTGATTTTTACGGAAGATTATAGGTTAGCCTACAACGTTAAACTATGAGAAATTAACAGATAACTAATAGAACCAAGAGTTTTCAAAGGATTAAGCTAGAAAATCAAGAAAACGAAATCACCGACAAAAACGGAAATAAACTAGATTTATATAAAGGTCTTAACAAGTCCTACAACATTAAAGAAGATGAATTACCTTGAATCTAAGTGAAAGAGCTTGAAAAACTAGAGAGAAGGTAGAGCTTAATTAAGGTACAAACTAATGGAGGTAGAGAGAGAAGGTGAAAACCAAGTCTAACCCTAAAAATCTGGGGTTGAAGACCCTTTATAGGCTCCAAAAGTCGCCCCAAGTTATTACAAAATTGCCCCTAGATATTTCTTGATCGGGCTCAAAAGTTGCAGAAATTTGCAGCTTCAACCGGTAGAACAAAAAGGCTCTACCGGTTGAAAGACTTACTGAAACGCTTCTACCTGTAGAGCAAAAATGCTCTACCGGTTGAAAGAGTAAAAACTGAGAATTTTCTAAGGCTTGATCCCTTGACCTTCCGGCTTGTCTTCATGACCTCTAGGCTTCCCGAGTCTTGTTCAAAACTTCATTCCTTGATTCCCGGGACTCGGTGGCGGGGTGCCATGTGGCCTCCGGTGTTCGGGCATCCCTTGATTCAACCATGGTGTCAAAACACATCTTTTTCTCTCGTTCTTCCTGCTAATACAAAGACACAACCTTGCGCAAAATCAATAGTTTAAAACAATAATATGCATGCGTGTGTGTGATCAAAGTGAGCGAGATAAGCCCAATTATTAACACTTTTGGGGGCTTATCACACACATAATTGGAACACAAACATAATAGGTGTATGTATTTAAGCTATGCATGAACTATTAATAACATGACATGTCATGCACCGAATGGCTTATGAAATGAATGTGTGCACGAAATGCGCTATCACGTGAAATACACATGCATGTTAGGAACGGATGTCACATGCATGCGCGTGCCAAATTCATAAAAGGAAGTTAAATAATGGAGTAGTGAATATGATTTATTGTTTTGCCCCTTTGGTGAGAAAATGGTAATTTAATCAACCATGATCACATGTCCTTTAAAAGATGGTTATTTATACAATGAATATGATTTATTATTTTAACACTTTGGTGAATTCACATACTGAACATGGTTAAAAATTTTAGGGGAGCCGCATGCGTGGGTCAAATTCATAAGGGCATAATGGTCCAATTATCTAGTTTTAGGATGAAATCATAAGTATTCAAACTCAGTAGGATGAAATCATAATGGTAATATTGATATAAGATATCTAATTAAAATTCTCTAAAAAATAAAAGCCAAAATTAATGGAATGAGGCCACAGTCTATTTTGTGGACGCCATTGAATTCAGTTCCACTTACCACCTAAGGTGGTAGGTAACAAATTAATGCATGGCATAAATGGAAAAAAAAATGGTGTAATATATATATTCCCGTCCTAATTTGTTGGTTCTTTTTGAGGATTTCAACTTATTAAAGTAACATCATTATTATACTTGTCATATTTTTTCTTTCTTCGTATAACCCTTCAAAACATCATCACTGCATGCACTAACTTTCAAAAATAAGAGTAAACTCGTCCTTTTTTAATCATTACTTTTCAATCGGGACAATATTTTTGGAACAATATAAAGAGCTCTTCGGGATCAAAAAATTGGGGACCGAGGGAGTACCCTAGATAGGATGATTGGGGAGCATGGTTTGTAAACTGCCCCAAATCAAATATCAGTCGGCAACGGTCATACTATATTTTTAATTTTCTTTTTTTGCTTTTTATGAGAGGAAAGCCTATAGTTAATTATTAGCTATTTTATAATAATTTTTCTTCTTAGTATTTCTTAGTATATGATATTTTTATCACTAGTATTAGCTTATTTTTCAAAACATCTTTTCACGTTGACCGTAATCATATATATTAATATTACCCTACAAATGAATATTAAATTTTCAGAACACTAATCCGAACTAAAAAAAGAGGGTTTTCCTTCAGAGACAAGAAAATTAACAGCGGCGCAAGGGTATCCCATGATTTCATTTGTTACATGGAATGATTTTTAACATGTTTTTTTTTTTTTGCCGTACGACAAACATCAGCAGGGGTTAGTGGACCTATGGAACAATTAGTGGATTAATAACTAAAGGAAGTTTGAAGTTTGAAGTCTCTCTATAGACTTGAATTGCAAACCTCTCTCTGAAAAGCCAATTACAATCAGACGGGCTAACAACCACATTTGATTTTCAACATAATATCATTAGGGCTTGTTCGCTAAAAAAAAAAAAAAAAGTTTTATGGTATTGTTGTAATTTAGTTAGTTTTTTTTAAAAAAAAAAAAAATCCTCTAATGGTGAGTACCCTTTATCTCATTTCTCTCACTGGGCTCACAAAATAACAAGTTGATCTGAAAAATTGTGACCTACTAACAAAATACTACTACTAGTGACTGCACTATTGGAGCAATATTCTTAACAATAGATTCTACAATAGCTTTCTTTCTCCAGATTATATTGGACATAACATAGCCACATTGGGTTGTAAACAAGTGTGTGTGGCTTAGTACAAGTACATGCAATCTTTCCCAAGTTTAGGTTGTTCTGTATTTGAACTTCATTCCACCTCCTGGCAAATATGATGTGACAATGTTCTTGTTTTATCCAAAACATTGACAAAAAGAAAACCTGCTAGTTAACAACTTCATGTGCATTGCTTGTGAATGCTACCGAGCGCTGATCTTGGTTATGCATTCTAGCCAATATGTTTGCAATAAGGCAACTTCGCGAGATAGTGAAGACACAGTGAATTATAACCAAGCTATTAATCTCACATAAAATGGGTAGGACTCGTGGCTTATTTATGACTCGTAGTGTTTTTGTTAAGGAACACCTGTACTGTTACGGCCTTAATCCACCTCAGGCCTATAAGTTTACTTAACACTATCCTCAAAATAAAAAGGGGATGATCTCAAGCGGAAAAAGAAAAGTACTAACTTGATTAACCATTGATAACAAACCACAATTCTACAAATAAGTTCCCAAAAGAGGCATCCCAGGCTGTAGGTACGAGGTAACCTCCATTGTTGTGCAAGCACTAGATTATGTCCACACGACATTCACAGTACAAAAACAAATAAAAGAGTATCAGCTTCAATTACATGCCAACTTTGTAACATAAAGCTAGCAAGAACATCTAACACAATAGGACTGAAAAATTCAAGATCACTCAAATGTCGTCGGAAATTTGTTTTTAAAAAAATTTGAAGAAATGGACCTCGCGAAAGAAGGAAACATTTTGTTCCTCTCACTCCCAAAAGAACAGAACATCAATGTCCCTCTTTTAAGTGTTTTTTTTTAAAATTTTTATATCTCCTCTACGAGAAATGCTGGGTTGGCCAAGCCCAGTTGATATCAGACTGGACTTCAAACACCACTCTCGCACCCTCTCGGTCCGCCCCTGCCTACCCATCTCCGAAATACCAACAGCAAATTCCTTTTCAATACCAGAAGGCACACAAAGAAAATTGGATATATAAATAAGAAACCTATATCCTAATGGATTGGGAGTTGGCTCAAGTGTAATCCGTAATGCATGTTCGGCAAATTTCAGAATTTTCCTCAACATGTTCCTTCCAGTTTCTGGAAGTGTTATCAAAGAATCAAGTGCCATCTCAACACCTATCATCTTGGTAACCAAAACCAATGATCTAATGATGTGAAATCATATTAACATAATTTTCTTTGAGAGTTAATTGGCGGTTATACTCAATTTAGTTAAGCTTCAATATATATGAGCAAAAGAACCTCTCTCTCTCTTTTTTATTTATATTTTAGCATCAACATCAAGTACCTAACTATTGAGTAATGCGAGAAAGACACAAAAGCACAAATATTGACTCATTGTGCATTAAAAAGAGTTAGGAAAGTTTAGTAAGACAGAATCAAACATCTAATTTTACCTTTACTTGCATTAGTACTGGTGTTGCCTGCCACCGATCTGCTCTATCAGCATCAATATGAGGCGAGACTAGGCCCTCAACATAAGGATATGCCCTTAAACACGCTGAAAAATTATGGACTGTAAGATGACTAAATGTGCATAATTGCTTTTGGATACGTAGTAAAACTTCGCCATTCTTCAAAATGCACAATATTCTCTCGCTTGGATGCGACAAGTTAGGTATGACAAACAACTTGGTCCAAGACTCTTTAATGCCATATTCCTTCATTATCCATACTTCAACACAGGCATTGGAATCGCAGTAAAGGACTATGCACAAGCATCCATTCGAAACCTCCAAAACGATCTCATGCATACAATCATCTCCATACTCAGGTTCCAAAACCTCGCCATATGTTTCCTTTGCCAAATCAAGAGAAATAATATTATCATTGGACTCGTTAGTCCAGTGGAGGGCTTTGTTCACAAATGTCCCCATACCATCCGGAAGAACACAATGAGGGAAGTCTCCGATCCTCCTCCACGAACCAGACCTTAATGTATACACTTGAACCTCACAACCACTGGAACTTTTGAATATTACCACCACCTTGTAATCATCAATAGACTCATCATAAGCAAACCCATACGACCGGAGGTAATAAGGGTACGGCATTTCAACAAATGGCAATGTCATGAATTCCCAAGTAGACGGGTTCCATAGAAATACTCGTCGTTTGATTTCCATGCACACTAAACCATCACAGCAACCCACAACCAGTATTGGACGATTGGGGCAATCAATCTCAACAGCAGTATCAGAATTCTCGTGCAAAACAGCACGAAGAGAGCATGACTTCACATCATCACCAGGAGAGATTAGTAAGAGTCTATGTTGGGTATAATCAGTGTTCATAGTTGCTAGACTGAAATGGGTTTTCACGAATTTGGAATTTAAAATCAAAGAACGCCATGACTTGCAAATGCACCTCAGTCGCAACAGAGACTTGACAGGAAGTCTCAACAGTATTTCCTCAATGATTTCACACGGGAGGTTCGACAGTGGCTGAGAATCTTCCTTGGGAAGAGGGATTTGAGAGGCCTGCTTGGTCTTTTTGGATTCGTGACAAGTAGTGGAGCTGCTTTCGGTAGCCATGGATGGTAGCTGTAATGTGTCTGCGTTTTGAGGGTTTGCAATTGTGTGGGTTAATGGTGCCCTTACCTTTGGATTGTGAGATTTCGAGAGAAAAGAAGGGGGATGGAGATAGAGCCTCCCATGTTTGGATGGTCAGTTAGGTGGGAGAGGGAGGGAGCAGCCATATTTTGTTTCTCACCAACTAGACGGCGGAGCGCACACACAATGCATGTGCAAGTGGGACTTTGACAAAATGCATGTGCAAGGGACTTTGACAAAAAAAAAAAAGTATGCACAAAAGTTTCCGGCTTATCGTTTGATTGTGTGTGCATTGTATTATTTTTTTTTAGAACCAGGCTATCTTTTAAGCAATGTATCATGACAGATTGAAAATAATCAAATAATACATTACTATGCTAACGCCGTTGTCGTCGCCGCTTTTTCCATGATCTAATACCTAAGTACTTTTCTATCAAATTTTGTTAATTAATCGTGTTAGTTATAACGGAGAACAGCCAGTTTGTGTAATTAATAAAGGCCGATCTTTTGTAACTGCATAGATTTTGATGTCGATGTTGTAAGTTTGACAAAGAATACAGTGTTGCAAAAATGTGTAATAAGGCACACTATGATCAATAAAAACTTACCTGGTTTATATTTCATCCATTGTAGTTTTCTCATCCTCACAATTATCCCAAAGCGAAAATACTATTTTTCTATTTGCATTCCTGTATATGACAACATATGATTCGATTTCATAAAAATCTCGCATAAAATTATGCATATCAGAATATAGGTGCACAAAGTTATGCATACCAAAATATAAGTGCACAAAGCTATTTCTTGTTGCTTTTCTAAAACTAGTTTTAATCCGACGTGCGTGCTCATTGACGTGCTTAATTTCTTGCGTAGCACAAAATATTTTGGCAATGACCATTAAAACACTTGCAATAGTCACAAAAATCAGCACAATTGTCGAAATCTCAAAAATAAATTGAAGTGGGTGCTAGGTGGCCGGAGACTATAGAAAGACTGATACCAGGACATATTAAATACTGAGTATCGATGTCGAACATGCCACGGGAGAACTAATATTTGGATGAAGCTCAGTTACACAAGGTACAACAAGAATAAGAGAAAATTGAGCAGAACTTTTAGCCGCAACATTTTTCATTAGTAGACTGATCTTCAATGCTTAAAATCATGGAGACATCCTAAAAACTAATTGACATAAGAGTTTTGCATGGATCTTGGACAAGAAAACAAGAATCAATTACAGGATTAAAAATTTAAAATGTTGTATGCTGCAATGGAGCAGCACCACTTCAACATGTAATTTTTTTTTACTACACTATCAGCTCAGAAAAATGTCAACAATCATTCCTAATAAAGTTTTATAATAAGCATGATGCGGGTTATTACACCCTTGGCCTCATTTGATTCATGTATTGGGAGCCTGGGATAGGATTAAATGTGTCTAATCCCACCTAATCCCTTGTTTGATTCCTACAAAGGTGCCTGGGATTAATAATCCTCACAAAGGTGCCTGGGATTAATAATCCTAGACTAAAACTATCCCTATATGTATGGTGCTATGTAATCCCATGGGGGGTGGGACTACCAATCCCGGATAAAAACACATGGGAGTTTGCCGGCCCTTTTATTACAAAATTGCCATTGAAATGATTTTGCCCTAGATCGTCTTCTCTAGTTCTTCCTCGCTACTCAAACACAGTTCTTCCCCAGTTCGTCTTCATCGTAGGAAACAACGTAAATACTAAATAGAATTGTAATGAGTCTCTCTATCTGATCTAAAGGTGGGAGCGAAACCATCTGCAATTTGAGAAAATAAATAAAACAAAAAATTAAAGAATATCATCTGTATGTGAGTCCAAGCTTCCAGTGGAAGTAGAGCAATAAAATTGACAAACGAGAACTGCCCCCTCTATGGCGAGTCCAAACTTCCAGCGGAAGTAGGGCAACAAATTTGACAAACGAGAACTGCCCCTCTATGGCTTCTATCTTCTTCATCCTGTAAGGTGGCCTTTGGTTGGTAGGGAGCTGCACAGGCTCGATGGATTCTTCCTCATGTACACTTGGATGCCTTTTGGAGAGTGGGGTTCTAACCTTCGCATGAGAGGATTTAGTTGACAGCTTTAGAGAAGTGCGAAACCGAGGCTCTCACATGTTCTCTCTAGTGTATGGGTATTTCTATGTTCTCTCTAGTGGATGAGAATTTCTATTTTCGACTAATCCGGTCTGCTGCTTCAAGGGTTTATCAAACAAATGCAGAAAGGAAACTGGACCAGAGAAGGCTTCTGTAGTAGAACTTCATGGATCCCTGTGTCCGGGCCATACTATATCTTGCTCGGCAAGATGGACTATGCTGATATGCCTACGAATTAGTGACCCCAGAACAGAAAGCCGTTGGAGATCGTTATCAGTTTTCAGCACTGCAAGTAGTTTCCTCTCGAAGTTCCCGAGGATGCATTCTCTCATGTACTGCATTGTTATAACAGGTGCTCAGAAGAAAGCAGTGATAGACATGGAAGGTATAAAACAACACAATTTCACATGTATCTGATCTAAAAAACCAGATCAAACACAATTCAAACTCGAGGGGTAGCTACTTCAAATATAGTACTTACAAAAATGAATGTAAAATTGGATAGAGATTAAACATTAGCTTCTATTCCAAACCAAAAAACTTACAAGATAAAAGGTTCTATTCCAACTCCAAAGCTTTGCTCTTGATAAAAGGTTTAAGCTAATTAATCACATGGTTTAATGATCCAACAACTCTTTGAATCGTGATCAACTTTGTGAATACACCACAAAACTACTTTTGAGATTTGCAACATGCTACAATAACTACAGTTCCAAATCCATCTTTTCTTTTCATAGAAGGTTTAAGCTAATTAAGCACATGGTTCTACAATCCAACAACTCTTTGAATTGTGATCAACTTACAAATGAATACACATATAAAAATCCTTGAGATTAACATATCAAAGAGCACTTTTGGCGAAATGTACTCAGAATAGTAAATGATGGGTATTTAGATAACCACCTAGTAATTGGCCGATGTGTCGGAATAGGGGCAAGAATCCTATTAGAGAGTCTGTAGTATAGGAATATTAAAGATGTTGAAGGTGAAGACTCTTGGTGCACACTTTTTTAAAAATAGATTGAACCATCAAACAAAATGTGTTAAATGACCATAAAGAAAAGAGCCTCGAAAAATTACTCAGATAGGGGGCCTCTGTTGTTAACAGCACAAGGGTTTGAAGGAGCTCTCATCATGTTCTAGTTAATCGTGCCCAATGTTCTCCTGTTGTGCCCCATTCCGGCATGTAGTTCCCCTGCCATCGATCAACAACTTGTGTTTAAAATATTAGGTTATGAACTACATAGATACAAAGCTCAGTGAAAAGAAAAACGAATAATCAGTTTAGAATCCCAAATACCATGAATATATAGGGGCCTGATTACTATTGAACCCGGGGACGATGATTTCCAGTGATACCTCCTCAGTGAATCCTGCAGCTGTGATGATCAATCCCAAGTAATAGAATTATTCCTTGCTCTAGATTCATTCTAACATGGAAATTAAACTATACCTTGATAAAAACCCGAGAAACCAAATTCCAGTATGTAGACGTATTATAGTGCAAAGCCAAAAGAACAGCTGCCTCAAACGGCCAGAGTTTGGCTAGTCAACAGACAGATCAAGTTTAATATCACTGGGCTGAAAAAGTAACAGTCAAGCATTAGTCCTGGCCAACCTTCAACACTTCGTGTGTTCTCATAGCATCAATGATTAAGAAACAAGAAGAGGAGGGATATGATGAAACTCGAAAAGCTTTCACCAAAAAGCGAAACCTGCAATAAACAACCAACAAACTGGCTTTCAAATCCCTCAAAATACAAAAGAGATCCCCTTAAAAGTCAGAGACACTAAAGCCCAACAAGAAGCCAAGAAAGTAAAGTTGTCCTATAGAGTCCCTGAATCTTCAGATTATCTTAAAGACTCTGCAGTTCTTCCCAAACAAATAATCATAATGTCACTTTCGTGAACTCACACCATATGTTTTCCAAAGCTCAAAGGGAAATAGAAAGCAACAACTAACGCAATGTCACGCCCCGCCCCGCAAACGGCACCCGTGGTGGGCCCGAGTCGATGCGGCCACGTGGCATTCCAACACAAAACTCAACAATTAACTTAATAAACTATTATATTAACAACACAGCGGAAGACTTCTTCACATAAATAAATGAAAATGCCAACGTTAAATCACTAACTCAACACCAATAACAGACTACTCGAAAATTAGCTTAAACAACACATGAGCTCAAAACACTCTCTTAATACAAATCATTTAAAGTACTAGATGACAACATGTCCAAAATTCACTCGACATCAACTACATAACCCAACGCTGACTGGTAGTGGACCCCCTCCACAGCTCCTGCTTCCTAGAAAACCATAAAGGAAATCCAGAGTGTGTGAGACATAGATTTGCTCAATAAAATATAACCAAATCAACATGCCAAAACACAACAACTTTCAACGTCCAAAACACAACATCACTATACAACAACTTTCAACATGTATAAAACCAATCACATGCAAGTGGCACGTCTGCCACGTCCTATGTATCCTAGGTCACTGTGGGAGCACACCCCGCTCGTTGTCACCGGTAGCTAGCCGACACAACGTACTCGCGGTGCAACCCAATCCACAGCCCCTTCGCAGATACCATCTTTCACACACAATATACAATGTATCCTAGGTCACTGTGTAACTCAATCCACAGCCCCTTCGCAGATACCATCTTTCACACACATCATACATGCATATCCACAGCTAAAACATCTATTAGCATGATATACATCCATCTTCACAACAACACATCATCATCACATGACATACATCCGTCTTCACAACAACACATCATCAGCAGCTAAAACATCTATTAGCATAACAACATTCATCTTCCCAAACAAATAATCATAATGTCACTTTCGTGAACTCACACCATATGTTTTCCAAAGCTCAAAGGGAAATAGAAAGCAACAACTAACGCAATGTCACGCCCCGCCCCGCAAACGGCACCCGTGGTGGGCCCGAGTCGATGCGGCCACGTGGCATTCCAACACAAAACTCAACAATTAACTTAATAAACTATTATATTAACAACACAGCGGAAGACTTCTTCACATAAATAAATGAAAATGCCAACGTTAAATCACTAACTCAACACCAATAACAGACTACTCGAAAATTAGCTTAAACAACACATGAGCTCAAAACACTCTCTTAATACAAATCATTTAAAGTACTAGATGACAACATGTCCAAAATTCACTCGACATCAACTACATAACCCAACGCTGACTGGTAGTGGACCCCCTCCACAGCTCCTGCTTCCTAGAAAACCATAAAGGAAATCCAGAGTGTGTGAGACATAGATTTGCTCAATAAAATATAACCAAATCAACATGCCAAAACACAACAACTTTCAACGTCCAAAACACAACATCACTATACAACAACTTTCAACATGTATAAAACCAATCACATGCAAGTGGCACGTCTGCCACGTCCTATGTATCCTAGGTCACTGTGGGAGCACACCCCGCTCGTTGTCACCGGTAGCTAGCCGACACAACGTACTCGCGGTGCAACCCAATCCACAGCCCCTTCGCAGATACCATCTTTCACACACAATATACAATGTATCCTAGGTCACTGTGTAACTCAATCCACAGCCCCTTCGCAGATACCATCTTTCACACACATCATACATGCATATCCACAGCTAAAACATCTATTAGCATGATATACATCCATCTTCACAACAACACATCATCATCACATGACATACATCCGTCTTCACAACAACACATCATCAGCAGCTAAAACATCTATTAGCATAACAACATTCATCTTCCCAAACAAATAATCATAATGTCACTTTCGTGAACTCACACCATATGTTTTCCAAAGCTCAAAGGGAAATAGAAAGCAACAACTAACGCAATGTCACGCCCCGCCCCGCAAACGGCACCCGTGGTGGGCCCGAGTCGATGCGGCCACGTGGCATTCCAACACAAAACTCAACAATTAACTTAATAAACTATTATATTAACAACACAGCGGAAGACTTCTTCACATAAATAAATGAAAATGCCAACGTTAAATCACTAACTCAACACCAATAACAGACTACTCGAAAATTAGCTTAAACAACACATGAGCTCAAAACACTCTCTTAATACAAATCATTTAAAGTACTAGATGACAACATGTCCAAAATTCACTCGACATCAACTACATAACCCAACGCTGACTGGTAGTGGACCCCCTCCACAGCTCCTGCTTCCTAGAAAACCATAAAGGAAATCCAGAGTGTGTGAGACATAGATTTGCTCAATAAAATATAACCAAATCAACATGCCAAAACACAACAACTTTCAACGTCCAAAACACAACATCACTATACAACAACTTTCAACATGTATAAAACCAATCACATGCAAGTGGCACGTCTGCCACGTCCTATGTATCCTAGGTCACTGTGGGAGCACACCCCGCTCGTTGTCACCGGTAGCTAGCCGACACAACGTACTCGCGGTGCAACCCAATCCACAGCCCCTTCGCAGATACCATCTTTCACACACAATATACAATGTATCCTAGGTCACTGTGTAACTCAATCCACAGCCCCTTCGCAGATACCATCTTTCACACACATCATACATGCATATCCACAGCTAAAACATCTATTAGCATGATATACATCCATCTTCACAACAACACATCATCATCACATGACATACATCCGTCTTCACAACAACACATCATCAGCAGCTAAAACATCTATTAGCATAACAACATTCATCTTCACAACAACACGTCATCATCACATAATATACATCCGTCTTTACAACAATACATCATCAGCAGCTAAAACAACTATTAGCATAACAACATTCATCTTCACAACAACACGTCATCATCACATAATATACATCCGTCTTTACAACAATGCATCATCAACTCAGTTATATGTTATTGAACATGAATATATCAAACACACTCACCTCTGATTCGACTGGAGTATGCCAAACTTACGGTTTCGGCACCTCACGATGACCCGACTTGTCACCTAGCCACAAGCTAAACCATATCAGCATATGATCATCTTTAAACATTAGCACAAATGCTTAAATATGAAAATATAAGGCTACTGTGGAATTAATCCACAGCCAACAACTCCGTGAATCAAACCGTTTGCTAGAACACAACACTCAATAGGGACATCCACACACTTGTAAAATCTGTCATAATTAGAATATACATCAAAATTGGCTAAGACTTGGTAAACAACTCTACCACATGCTTAAGTTAATCCTTGATTTTTCATGAATTTTTATAAGCAAAAGAACCAAGTCGAATTCATGCACAAACTCAGAAATTCAGCACAGCAAACGTATAATCTAGCCAGACAGTCTGTCATATTTTGGCTACAACTTTCTATAGGTTCAAAATTAGGCTGTGAGACCACCACCATTAGAAAGTAGACTTCCAGTACATAGATTTCGATATAAAATTCATCCTAATTAGAGCCCGGATGATGTAGATACGCTCAATCGAATTTACACAACAAAATCACAAGATTATAAATTCTGCAGAACCTTCTTCACTCAACAATTCATTATAAATCATCTACTCTACCTACACCAACGATTCCAACTCCAAAACATCACCAACTCATCAACACATAAAACCCATAAAAACCCATATCCATTAACCATGCTTAGCTATAACAAACTTCATGAAAAACTCAACTCAAAAGGCTGCCCAGATTTTCAGAATTCCTCAACCAACAACTTCAAATCAAAAACTGCTATTTCCTACAGAAATTTAAGGCACAAGCCCTACATAATCTCGAAGGTATACGAGTCTAGTTTCCAAATCAAAAAGCGGTTTGCAAAACAGATACTCGAGCTATGAGTTATGCCCATTTTTCCAAAGAGTGTCAGTGCTGTCTGCACAGACGCGAACCCGACAGCAGCTCGGTAAAACATTTTTCATATTTTCTGTGCTTCTCATAAAATCACGAAAATTTAACACAACACCGAAGACATCCATGGGTAGCTACTGTAAAAATCTCATAAAATTACAAGTTCGGGAACTACATCCGAAAATTCACTCAAAATCATGGCAGATCCGAGTTCATCCACAACCAAACACCCAAAGCTATCTTGATCACGAATTTTCTGTAAAAGAAATCTCTAAACCTTCCTCCCAACTGTAGAATACCAGATTCTACTACCCAAAAACTACAAAGGTTAACAAATTAAGATCAAGAATCAAAACCCTTACCTTGAATTAAGTTTTCCTCAATTTTTCCCTTTCTTTTCCTCCTCCTTCTTCTTCTTCTTCTTCTTCTTCTTCTTCTGCCTCTCTCCTACGTCTCCCTCTCTCTTCTCTGATTGTAATCAGATAAGGAAAAAGGAAAGACTAAATATCCCACCCACTAGCAAAATTATTGGGTGTAGCCACCCCCACCTCTCCAAAACTATTCCCACCCAATGATATTTAAGCATACTCAAACACACTCAAATCCTTGTACTTCTAACGTATAACCATTTAACCCCAAACTCCTCCAATTCATTTAAAAAAAACATGAACTAACATTAAATACTCGGAACGGGTATTACACGCAATGTCTATTTGAGCTCCTATTTGATAATCCTAATGAGGTATTAAAAACCTAATACTTTGACATAACGCAAGCAACAAATATCCACAACAGATAAAGTCAGTTCTCAACTGCTCAAGCTTGACTGGTTTAAAGACCACTGAAGCTCGATCTCCAGTGTTAGTGTAAGTAGCACTAGTATAACAAGATAAGTGGGGGAGAAGTGATTCATAGAAGATGCCAAGAAATGTGTTACACACACCTCCTTAAAATATAAGGACATCTCTTGCAACATGCTGTATATAAGGAATTTGCTACTGCTGGCATGTGGAGTGTCCAGATCATGTGGGGTATCCTGTGTGGAGACATTCCACATTATCAATGTGTAACCAATTGCTTCAAACAACCACTCTGTCATGGATCATATAACAAACACCGCGAAACAATCCTTTTATTGCTTCAGGATAAAATCAGCCTGGGCTTCCAGCTTTAACAGAGGGTTGAAGAAAACACCAGAATGTAATGTGGATGATTAAGCATAGTCGCCACATGGAAGTCGAAGGAAAAAAATACAATATAAACATTGTAACCACCATAAGCAGGATCCAGTATTGTGAACTGCCATCTCACCACAAGTGTATGCGTGAGGAGATTGATTCAAAATCATCTCAATCTAGGTAGGTCATAGCTTCATTCATTAGTTTTCTCTATTCAAATTTCTATTAGCAGAGGAGTTAAATTCCACTTCCTAACTATAAGTCTATCTTAATATTGACTACTAAACTTGTTAATGTTGTATAATCTTCGTGAGATGCTTGTTTTATCAGCTTGCAAATGAATGTCATGGTGCTGCGTCTCAATCATAATTGACTTGGTAAGGTAGAATTATGGTCAAAACAAATATGAATCAGTTTCTAAATTCAAAAATCAGCTAAAGGGACCCAAACAAACAATCCAAAAGCTTTTTTGATGTATGAGAGTGCAAAAGAAGTGGAAAAAAAAACATTCCCAAGCAAGGTATATACTCACTTAGAAGAAGAAGTGAACGACCGAGAGAGGGGTGTGAGGTTAGAGAGAGAAAGTGCTCTGCACTTTTCTCTCTTAGGGTTTCCCCCCAGCCGCCCCCCACCGCCCCTCTCCTCTCCTCTCCTCTCCTCTCCTCTCTCCGGTTCTACTCCTCCATGTAGATCTGGGCTGAGCCACTCTCCTCGTGAGAGTTGGAATCGCCCCTATCTCTTCCATTTTTGGTTTGACCATCACCAATTTGTGATGGATCTTGGGATCCGGCTTCTATGGCTTCTGTGGAGGTTGTGGTGGGTGGTTCTCAGTCAGCAGCAAGAGCGACGGCGGCGGCTGCAGCAGGTAAGACCCCGGTGTCGGTGGAAGTTGGATCTAGGTCTTTCTTCTCTGGAACCCGATCATGTTAATTTGGGTTGATCACTTTTGTTGCTGATTTGTTGTTCTTGTTGTTATTTTCTGTTCTGTTCTTTTCCTTTCCGATGTACCCAAAAAAATATATATATATATACTCACTTAGTCGTTTAATCAAACACCTTACCGACTAAAGCAAGAAGAGTTGGAACTTGGAAAACAATTGTAGTACAGGGAGGAGTATTTATAAAATTGTGAGGCTAAAATTGGAGAAGTCAGCCCAATTCCAAACTTGAGAACAATTTAGAGAAGAACAAAATTGACACACCTCACCTTGTTTTCAAAGCTCTTGATTTTTCTTCATCTTCTTCAATGACAGATGCGTGAAAGCAAACCCTGATTTGATTGAGAAGTAAAATCATGTTTAACATGGACAAAACAGTTCTTGGATCAGAAGAACGGATCGAAGCCAAAGATTAGAAATAGAAGATGAGATGAAATCAAAAACCAAAACATGGGCAGAAACACAAGTTACCCAAATCAACACGTCCAAACTCCAAAGCCAGCAAGAGAGAAGGAAAAAGCCAAGCATGAGAGAAGGAAAGAGTGATTCTTTTGAACTCCCTGGAATGCGTCGCGTTTTATACAACGCCGCACTAACAGTGCATAGCCGTCTCTACAGTGGATCCTATCGTGCATAGCCGTCTTTACAGTGCATAGGCGTCTCACATCAGAGCTGTACCAATTTCGATTCCAGCCTACAACCATCAAGATCAAGTAGGGTACGGAGCCGAACGTGGTTCCGCGTAGTAGAAGTGTAGTCGTACTGGTACAGGCTGCCTCGAGGAGAAGAACAACGAAATGAAGGAGGAAAGAGAGATGCCCGCTGCCCGCTCTTGGTTGTGGAGAACAAAGTGGCAGACGAAACTCCCTTCAACAGTGAAGCGTCGTTTCTATGCAGTGTCTAAACGCGATACAGTTGTCCGACTGTCCTTCAGGTTCTGTTCCAACGGCGCCGGACTGTCCTTCAAGACTGTTGCTACGGCGGTAAGGCAGAGATCGTACAACCAAAACAAGCGCTTGCATCTCTCCTTCCTCTTTCCTCTTTTCTGAGTTGCCCAAACGAACAAGGCTACAATCGCCTCCAATTCAGCCGAAGTACCGTGTTACCCCTATACTTTCGAAATATTTCACTTCTGTCCCTGTCCGCTGATCTGCCCGAAAATCTAACCGGACTTCACCCAAAGGCAAAGTGGCAGACGAAATGGGCCAAATGGCTGCCCGCCCTTCCCTCTTTTTATGTATAGGTTAGATTAAACTAACATTATGACCACGTCGTTACCGTGCCAAAATTACTTGTTAAAATAGAACAATTACAATTACTCTGTAGAATAGTGGCAAAAGTCCGACTATCGTTCCACAGGAACAAGAGCACTTATTATCGGCTTCAATCAATTCGTACTTCAATTCGAGAACGAGTTTCAAGTTTGATTTTGAATTTAAAACTAGGAAAGCAGAAAGAAAACTTGGTGTGTAAAACAAGTAGAAAAAGCTCTACGGTGTTGAATCCGGTTTCCTCCTCATAGCCTGATTTTGCTTGATCAACAATTATCCATTCAAACCAATACAAGATATTCGCGAATAATGGATTGGCATAGGCTATCTTCGCATAGCACAAGTCGTCTTACTAGCACGAGCCGTATCTAAGTACAGTTCATCTAATAGCACAACTTGTCTTATAAAGTATCACCTATCTCAACCAAGTCCGTGAATCAATAGCAAACCATGTACACAAGTGCTTGAAATCTAGAATACAAACACATAAGATTGATAGAAATGCTGGGTTGGCCACTCTCGCACCTATCTCTCTTTTTTTTATTTTATTTTTATTATGTCCTCTACGTAGAAATGCTGGGTTGGCCACTCTCGCACCCTCCCATGCCAGTTGACCCCTGCCTACCCGTCTCCGAAATACCAACAACAAATTCCTTTTCAAGACCACAAGGCACACAAAGAAAATTGGATATATAAATAAGAAACCTATATCCTAATGGATTGGGAGTTGGCTTAAGTGTAATCCGTAATGTATGTTTGGCAAATTTCAGAATTTTCCTCAACATGTTCCTTCAAGTTTCTGGAAATGTTATCAAAGAATCAAGTGCCATCTCAACACCTATCATCTCGGTAAGCAAAACCAAGGATCTAATGACGTGAAATCAATTTAGTTAAGCTTCAATACATATGAGCAAAAGAACCTCTCTCTCTTTTTTATTTATATTTTAGCAACATCGAGTACCCAACTAATGAGTAATACGAGACTAAAAAGACACAAAAGCACAAATATAGACACATTGTGCATTAAAAAGAGTTGGGAAAGGTTGGTAAGAGTTAAGACAGAATCAAACATCTAAATTTACCTTTAATCCCTTTAGTACTGGTGTTGCCACTAAACCCCGCTTTCAGCATCAATGTGAGGCGAGACTAGGCTCAACCATAGTTGCACGAAGCGGGGGCGGGGGCGGGAGCGGGAGCGGGGGCGGGGGCGCGGGAGCGGAGGTACCCAGAAGCTCCCGAGGTTGGGAGCGCCGATGTATATTTTTTACATTTTTTTATAAATTATATTAACATATTTTTTTATCACTAATATATTTATTTATAAACTCTTGTTAATTTTTTATCACTAAAATTTTAACTTTGAGGAAGATGAGAGTGAGTCTCACGTTGTAGGTGAGACTGGGCATTCAAATTTTTGGATGGCCTTTCCCGAAACCATATGAGGCAACCCAATCGTTTACCCCCTCCAAAAAAAAAGAAAAAAATACAATACATACACAGTGGCTGCACAGTAAAGCATATAGTTGCAGAGTGCTAGTAAAGGCATATAATGGCAGAGTGGTGGTCTCGAGAAGCATCTCTCAGTATTCCAAAACTACAGCTGGACTTTTCATTAAAAGCAATAGCATATATAATATATTATACATACAGTACATGTACAGTGGCTGAACAGTAAAGGCATATAATAATCAGTACAAAAGCAAAAGTAAAGCTTTCTTTGAAAAAACCAAAAAGTAAAGCACGTTCCAGATTACTGTTCTTCTTCTTCAAGCTCTCTCTCTCTCTCTCTCTCATCGCCGGCTTCCACCCCTCCATCGCCGAACCAGAAGCTCCCATCTCCCTGAGGAGCGCGATCCCGTCTCAATGGGAACGCGTTCCCGTCGCGTTTCTGAGCGAGAAACGCCGAATCGCGTTTCTCGGCCGGGAGCGGCATCAAATGTGGCGTTTCCTGCAACTAAGGGCTCAACACCTATCAAAGAATCAAGTGCCACCTCAACACCTATCATCTCGGTAAGCAAAACCAATGATCTAATGATGTGAAATCGTATTTACATAATTTTCTTTGAGAGTTAATTGGTGGTTTTAACTCAATTTAGTTAAGCTTCAACACATATGAGCAAAAAGAACCTCTCTCTCTCTCTCTCTCTCTCTCATATTTTTATTTTAGCATCAACATCAAGTACCTAAGAGCATCAATATCTCACTCATCAAATCCCTTAAAAGCTAAATTTGATGAGTGAAATGCAGCAAAATCCTTCAAAACCAGGCCTAACAAATCTTTTGCAAATTTGTTAAAACTTGTAGCTTTGCTACAGTAACGCCTCAACTTTGTTAACTTACTATTCACTACCTTTCTAGTAAAATTTGGATAGAGAGTCTGATTTTGGGAATTTTGGATAAGTAACTTGCTAAATTTGTAAAAGGTGTTTTTGAAGTAAAATTTGGTGAAAAATTTGGTGCTCCTGATAAGGATGCCCTAACTAATGAGTAATAAGAGACTAAAAAGATACAAAAGCACATATATAAACACATTATGCATTAAAAAGAGTTGGGAAAGGTTGGTAAGACAAAATCAAACATCTAAATTTACCTTTAATCCCTTTAGTATTGGTGTTGCCACTAAACCCCGCTTTCAACATCAATGTGAGGCGAGACTAGGCTCTCAACATAAGGATATGCACTTAAACAAGCTGAACAATTATGGACTGTAAGATGACTAAATGTGCCATATTTGGCGCTGTACCGAACTAATTGCATCAGGGTATGTAGTAAAACTTCGCCATTCTTCAACATGCACAATCTATTAATTTGTTGTGACACGTTAGGTATGACAAACAACTTGGTCCAAGACTCTTTAATGCCATATTCCTTCATTATCCATACATCAGCACAAGCATTGGAATCGCAGTAACGGACTATGCACAAGCATCCATTCAAAACCTCCAAAACGATCTCATGCAAAAAATCATCTCCATACTCAGGTTCCAAAACCTCGCCATATGTTTCCTTTGCCAAATCAAGAGAAACAATATTATCATTGGACTCGTTAGCCACAGTCCAGTGGAGGGCTCTGTTCACAAATGTCCCTGTATCATTCGGAAGAACACGATGAGGGAAGTCTCCGATCCTCCTCCATGAATCAGACCTTAATGTATACACTTGAACCTCACAAACACCAGAACTTGGGAATATTACAACCACCTTGTAATCATCAATAGACTCATCATAAGCAAACCCATAAACCGTGAAGTAATGGTAATAGTTCTGCATTTCAACATATGGGAACGTACTGAATTTCCCAGTAGACGGATTCCATAGAAATACTTCTCGTTCTATTGCCAGGCACACTAAACCATCACAGCAACCCACAACCCGTATTAGACGATTGGATACTTCAAAATGGAAATCAAGTTCAACAGCAGTATCAGATTGCTCGTGCAAAAGAGCATGAAGAGAGCATGATTTCACATCACCGTGAGAGATTAGTAAGAGTCTATGGTGGGTATAATCAGTGTTCATAGTTGCTAGACTGAGATGGGTTTTCACGAATTTGGGTTTTAAAATCAAAGAACGCCATGACTTGCAAACGCACCTCAGTCGCAGCAGAGACTTGACAGGAAGTCTCAACAGTATTTCCTCAATCATTTCACACGGGAGGTTCGGCAGTGGCTGAGAATCTTCCGTGGGAAGGGGGATTTGAGAGGCCTGCGTGGTATTTTTGGGTTTTCGACAAGTCGTGGAGCTGCTTTCGGCGGACATCGATGGTAGCTGTGATTGTGTCTGTGTTTTGAGGGTTTGTGATTGTGGGGGTTAATAGTGCCCTTATTATCAAATCGTGAGAGGAAGAGACGTAGAAGAAAGCAAAAGTGCAGAGAAGAGTGGCTTATTTACCTTTTTAGTCCACAAATGTATGGCAGAGTGACCAATTGTGTCTCCAATTTATACATTAGACCAATTTAGTCTCCAAAGTTTAAAATGTGTCACTTTAGTCCCTGGCACAGACGCCGTCCACTTCCTCCGTCAAAATGGACGTGGCCACAGACGGCGTCGATCCACTTCCCTGCCTTTGGAGGGAAAAATCCCGCCTCTTTCTCCTTTTCTCTTTCCCTAAGGCTCAGTTTTCCAAAAGATTTTAGCACCCAGGTGATAAAATCATGATATTTCAAATCAAAAAATGAAGTGGTTCCGTGTATCGTTTTTCGATTTTTTCTCACCAAATTAAAGTACTCCTCGTGTACTTTAGTTTGGTGCAAAAAAAATCGAAAAACGACACACGGAACCACTTCATTTTTTGATTTGAAAAATCATGATTTTAGCACCTGGGTGCTAAAATCTTTTGGAAAACTGGGCCTAACATGTTATATTGGCCATGTTCAGAAAAAACGGAGCATAACTCACCACATAAACATAGCACAAAGAGAAAGATAAAAAGAGACGGGAATGGGGCCCAAACTCCTCGGTGGAGCATAAATGGAGAAAAAATTACAATTCGATTGAAACCCACTTCCATACATGTATTGTACAAACACACATACCTAATTTCATTACACACACACACATGCACGGATCCACATGTATAAAGACAAGAATGGGGCCAAAACTCCTCGGTTGGACATAAATGGGAAAAAAATTTGCAGTTCGAAGGTTGAGACCTCTACAATCTTCATTCTATTTTTCATGTTCCATACTCAATCGTGATCGATCAAACACGAAATTGTCGAAATTTAGGGTGTTGTTTTAAAAAAATAGAGAAGAAGATGATCGGTTTTCCTCTCTCTTACTTTCCTCTTTTCATCTCTCTCAAACACTCAATAGTATAAAACGGGCTTAAAGTTGAGGAGGTTAACAGGGTTGGAACGGTGGGTGTAAAATACCATTGATACCCTCCATTTTAACGGACGAAGTGTACCGCATCTGTGCTAGGGACTAACGTGACAAGACTAAATTGGTCAAATGTAGAAATGGGGGACGAAATTGGCCACTCTATCATACACTAGTCAAATGTATAAAAGAGGGTTTTGTTCACCCTCTTTTAGTGAGGGTGAACAAATTTTTTTTCCCAAGTGAGTAGTTTATGAAACTTAAATTAGAAGAGCCCATTATGGGAACACCAGATTTACTTTCCGTGGACCCATTTCGCGATTCCACATTGGACACCATTTAATTTATGTAAAATATTATTTTAAGAATCAATGTAAAAAAATCAATTCATTTTGGATATCGGAAAAGAGTTGATCGATTCATTCAATTTCTATCCTTGCAAATTCGTTGAAAAAAAGTGATATATCTCTTTATCTATAGCTAAATGAGTTGACTTTTGCATGGACTCAAAAAAAAAATATTTTAAAGAAATTGAACTGCAACATAATTTGGTGTACACCAAATGGTGTATCCTTGGTTTTTGTTTTTTGGAGGGCCATTTTGTCCATTTAGTACTTAGGTGGAGTTGTGGCGACGGACTTGCCTTTTCGGGTAGTAGCTATGGCTCAAACATGACATTCCATAGCAGGTCATGAACCCTTGTGGTCACGCCCTATGGAAGTTGCTACGCTTGTTGCCCCTTCCCACCCTTTTGTAGTTTAAAAAAAAAAATGGTTTTTGTTTTTGAAAAATTAAAAACTATAAATTGAAGTTGAAGGTTTGGGCTTCTGAAAACTGCATTACACTATATAGTTGATCCTTTTTGGGCTTATATTGGGTCCACTACACTGATAAACTTGCTCTCTTTTTTTTTGGTACCCCAGAAATAGAAAAGAACTAAACTCTCTCAAAAGACACCCATCTCATGTCGGCTTTTAGAAGTGGAACGAGGTCATCCGTGGGGTGATGTGTGTCACCATCCTTTCATCTATTAGCAAGTTTGTCAGCCACTTTGGTACTCTCTCTTAGCAAGTCCAAGACACAAGCCTCAAAGATGTAGGATTAACACCAGATATAGAAATGAAATTCTGCATAATTTCATTAGTAAATTTAAGGCTGGTGGAGCAAAATGCGCTAAAGAACAACCACAGTAAGAACATTTAAGAAACAACCCCCTGAATTTGCATTTGAATGATTTATGTTGTTGTAGAGCCAATTCCTCCAGTCCTCAATTTCTCCTATAGTGGGCCCCTGAATACTAGGAAGTTGAATCCACACCTTAGCACTCATAGTACAATAAAAAAAAAAAAGGTAAAATTATATTAAGCTTTTAAGCTTAGCAGGTTCATCTTGTAGGGATTTACCCAATCATGTAAGAAACATATTAAGTGGATATTTTTATGAATTATCGTGGCTGACTACCATAAGTGCAATTTGTTGAAATGGTGACATTTGTTAAATGGAAGAGTAATCACAAATATGGCTCATTTGCCTGTAAATACATAGCACAGGAGTGCAGAAGAAAAGGAAGCAAAATGGAAGAAGGAAACAACTAGTGTGTGCGCGGAGTGAACTGTGAATAGATAAATGTGACTGATACAGAAGATAATTCATAATGTTAATAGTTCTTGAAGAACTATTTTTCATATATATATATATTGTGCTTAATATCTGTCTTTACTTTTCTACCTAGTTCTTGTATTATCTGCTTGATTTTATAACAAATACTCCCCCCGTCCGGATTTGTTGGTCCGTTTTGGGGATTCCAACTTTTTTTCCATTACTTTTTGTCCACTACTTTTTGTGTAACTTTTCCATATTTTAGCCTTTAACTTTTGAAAATGGACAAACATTTTCGGACTTGAAAAAGTATGTTTGTAGACCAACAAATCCGGACGGAGGGAGTACCGATTATTTGTTATTGGGTTGCATTTATCTTTACGAAAATCGATGGGCAAACTGAAACAATCCTTTTAAGGGGGAGTTTCTCAAATGATAAAATCAACATTTGATATAATCAAATGTTGATTTTATCATTTGAGAAACTCCCCCTAATTTTATTTTTAATTTATGAATTCTGATCAATCAACAGTTGGTATTTGATTAATATGATTTTTTTCATTAGTAATATTCTTCTCAAGCTCTACAACACAAATGATCCTGATCATCGTAGTGGATTTGGTTTAGGCCCACAAAGGACCAACTGTGTTAGTCACCACAAGGGGAATGTTGAAAAGCCTGGTTCAATGTTGGATCTCTTGGCATTTTTTTTATTTATTTCAATGAAAATGAAGTGTTGAGTTAAAACAAAGTGTGCCATGATAGAAGTAATTTGTTTTGAACGCGCCAATTTTAGTCAATTTTACCCATTTCGCCCAGTAGGAGTTTTGCTTTTGCAATTCATGTACATGAGTTGATAGTGGCGGTAATGGAATATTGATGGTAAAAATCAACATAAGTGGAGAAGTGGTGTAGCAACGGTCGAAAAGGAATAATGAAGATTATGGGTAAAAGAAAACGAACTTGAAATGCTAACAGCAACAATCAGTCAGTCAACAAAAAGTAACAATCAGTCGGCTGACAAAAAGTATGAGCCATCCGAAATGGCAATGGAGTGGTGCCGGAAGGGCCAAAGCGCCCAAAAATAGAAGAAGTCTAGAGAACAAAATGAATATCCAATATGCCAAATTTTGGCTTTCTATCTCTAGAAATCCAAATTCGCTATTGCATCTGTATTTTGTGGGCTATGAAAGAGGAAAGAGAGGAGATTCTTGCTGAACCTATGAAAGAGAACGGGGGGAGACTCTTGCCAAACCCAGGTAAATCTCAAAATAAAATAGCAAATATGGCCTATTAAAATACAAGAACAATAAGATTGAGAGCGAGAACGAAAGAGCGGAGAACGAAGATTGAGATTGAGTGCAGAGAGAGCGAAGATTGAGATTGAGAGCGAGTGCAGAGAGTCTACTAAATGATTATGTGACTAAGATCACAGCCCCAATTCAACCCTTGAGGTCGATCCAATGACAACACTGCCACATCAGGCCTAAAAGTTCACTTGGCATAATCAATGAAATCAAAACCGGATAAGCTCAAGCAGAAGCAAACAAATGTGGATAAGCCATAATTATACAATTGAGTTCCCAAAATAACCATCCCAGGCTGTAGGTACTGGGTACCGTCCAGAGTTGTGCAAGTACTAGATTATGTCCATATGATATTAACATTTAGAAAACAAATAAAAGAGTTACTAGCTCTTCTTACATGCCAAATTTTTTACATAAAGCAAGTACAAGTCTTCACACCACGAGGATTGCAATATAAACTATTCGATTCTGGAAATCACATCTCCTCGTTCTCCGTTCCTGAAAACATGTAAAGCGATAACATAAGCCAACGCTAATATGCAATATTGCAAACAAAAGTTATAAATCAAACGATCTACAAGCTACTCAGTAAGCAGTTCAATAGAGAAGCATTCTTTTTAATTTGGTGCACAACCAACCAAAGGTCGCATGAAATAAGACTGGGTCGATAACTGGACACAAAAACCTAAAAATGGTGGCATGCTTATTATCCTTCTGAACGCCTAGTCCGCAGTGCCATTAATAGATTCTTAATCTACTATCAAACGTTTGACACCCATACAATTTACCGAAAATATAATCTCGTAAAGTACGGAACTAACAAGAAGGGAATCATGGCAAACGACTATGAAATACTCACCTCAATTCAGAGCAGGATAGAAGTAACAAAGCTCAACTCATCTCACCAAAGCTCAAGGATACTACAAGTACAAGGTATGGTCCAAGGTCAACGGTGGAGTCCCCAAAAGAGTGATGAAGTCAATGCAACAAAACCAAGAAAATTGACATGGAATCCTAAGACTTGTCTTTGGTGTTAAAGTCAAATCTTCTCAATTTTTCTAATTAGAATTAGGTGATGGAACCACCTCAAATTTCATGGAAAAGTAAATTTCTGGGGCTTCGATTTAGACATAAAACTCGCCTCAATCTGAGTCCAAATGACGAAGATATTGGCCTTGTTCGTTTCATGTTTTAGTTTAATTTTAGTTTTATTTTGTAATCATTACCCTTATTTCCCTTTCTCTCTCTCCAAAACTAAACTAAACTAAACTAAACTAAAAATACTAAACAAACAAGGCCATAGTCGTTTGAAGTTGGTAGACTGTGCAATAAAAGACTGGCGCTGAAGTTTTGCCTAATCCACACTCGAGCGCCAAAAACATAATGGGGCACTAATTTGAGCCCAACATCGGCGCAACACTTGTCAAGAGTGATTTCTACAATTCGACACAATAGACGACCACTGTCAATTTTAGCCACAAATTCATCACAATGGAGTTTCCAACTCCTCAAATCAATGCCCAAAATATTTCAAGTATAAGCATGAAAGACTTACTGAGGTTTGAAGGATTCAAGCTCAAAAACTCATCAACCGCTACCAAACTCATACTTGCAATCACACTCACTAAAGACACGAAAACAAGTGGATTAAGTATGAATTAAACATGCACGGCAGTCAGTTATCGTCGAGTTTTCACTTCTATAATTAGCCCTACCTAATGAGTAATAAGATACTAAATGAACACAAAATACCTTTTGAAGACCACAAGGTACACAAAGAAAATTGGATCTATATGTCAGAAACTTATGTCCTCACGGATTGGCAGTTTGCTCAAGTGTCATCCGTAATGCATGTTTGGCAAATTTCCAAATTTTCCTCAACATGTTCCTTCAATTTTCTGGAAATATTTTCCAAGAATCAAGTGCCACCTCTACACCTATCATCTCTGGAAGCAAAAACCAATGATCTAATGACACGAAATAGTATGTACATAATTTTCTTTGAGAGTTAATGGGTGGTTTTAACTCAATTTAGTTAGGCTTCAATACATATGAGCAAAATAACCTCTCTTTTTTTAGCATCAACATCATCGAGTACCTAACTAATGAGTAATAAGATACTAAAAAGATTACAAAGGCACAAATATAAACACATTGTGCATTAAAAAGAGTTGGGAAAGGACAGAATCAAACATCTAATTTTACCTTTACTCACATTAGTAATGGTGTTGCCACTGAACTCCACTATCAGCATCAATTGATTCGAGGTGAGACTAGGCTCTCAACATAAGGATCTGCAATAAAAAACGCTGAACAATTATGGACCGTAAGATGACTAAATGTGCCATCTTTGGGGCTGTACCGAACTAATTGTGACTCGACATGTAGTAAAACTTCGCCATTCATCAAAATGTGCAATCTCTTAATTTGATGTGACACGTATCTCTCAGTTTGATGTGACAAGTAAGGTACGACAACCAACTTGGTCCAAGACTCTCTAATACCATATTCCTTCATTATCCATACATCAGCACAAGCATCTTCAATGCAGTAACGGACTATGCACAAGCATCCATTTAATGCCTCCAAACAGATCTCATACAAACAACCATCTCCGTACTCAGGTTCCAAAACCTCCCCATATGTTTCCATTGCCAAATCAAGAGAGACAATATAATTATTGGACTGTTTAGTCACAGTCCAGTGGAGGACTCTGTTCACAAATGTCCCTGTATCATTTGGAGGAACACCATGAGGAAAGTCTCCTATCCTCCTCCACGAATCAGACCTTAATGTATACACTTGAACCTCACAACCACTAGAACTTGGGAATGTTACCACCACCTTGTAATCATCAATAGACTCATCATAAGCAAACCCATAAACCGCGAAGTAATGGTAATCAACATATGGCAATGTAATGAATTTCCCAGTAGACGGATTCCATAGAAATACTTCTCGTTCTATTGTCATGCACACTAAACCATCACAGCAACCCACAACCCGTATTAGACGATTGGATACTTCAAAAGGGCAATCAAGTTCAACAGCAGTATCAGATTGCTCGTGCAAAAGAGCACGAAGAGAGCATGATTTCACATCACCGTGAGAGATTAGTAAGAGTCTATGGTGGGTATAATCACTGTTAATAGATGCCAGACTGACACGGGTTTTCACGAATTTGGGATTTAAAATCAAAGAATGCCATGACTTGCAAACACACCTCAGTCGCAGCAGAGATTTGACGGGAAGCCTCGACAGTATCGCATCGATGATTTCGGGCGGGAGGTTCGGCAATGACTGAGAATCTTCCGAGAGAAGGGGGATTTGAAAGGCCTGCATGGTCTTTTTGGGTTCTTGACAAGTAGTGAAGCTGCTTTCGGCGGCCATGGATGGTATGATTGTGTCTCTGTTTTTTTTGTAACTGTGTGGGTGAGAGAGAGAGAGAGAGCGAGAGAGCGCGCGAGGGGGAGGGGGAAGAGGTACGTTTTTTTTTTTGGATCGGATGTAGAGTCGGTGGAAATAACTCTTCAGTGGCAAGAGGGACGGCACAAAAGTTCAGGGAAGACTTTTATTGGGACTCATCATGCCAGAGTAAAAAGACAAGAAAGGAAAAAGTTACTTCATTTTTTTTATTTATAATATATCTATATATATATATATCACATGAAAGAGTGGAAAGGGTAGCATAGCAATTCCATAGGCGTGATCATTGGGATTCCCCAAATGCTCAGTTGAGCCATAGTTGTTGTTAAAAGAGGACAGGTTGTTACCACATCACAACTTAAGCAACTAATTGTCCAAAGGCTCTCCACGTAAATCCATACAAATAAATTTGTAGATTTTCAACATATAAATATATATATATATATATATATATATATATATATATATATATATTGTTCACACTTCATTATATACACAACCTTTGCGGATAGTTTTGAACGTTCATCTTCAATATTCTGTGTCGTTCGCAGCCTCAAGACAGCTGTATCGGAACTACACTGTTGTATTAAAAAATTGGACAGACTCGGGTGAACTCCTAGGGAAGATATTTAGCTAATCAATAATACACTTCTAGTATGCCCGGTCGTCCAACTTGCTTCATGTGGATCCAGCTTCGTCGATTTCTCAGAGGAACATCACTCAACCGGATGCCTATGGCTTATAGGGCGTGTTTCACCCTATAAACTAGTCCCGGTACCTCAAGCTTATCTGCTCCCTTGGAAGTTGGCCCTTAGGATCCATATGTCATTCCTATAAACTCGTTCAAATTTTTTTATTGCAAACAAACATTCATATATGTAAAAGTCCCACATTCACAATCCCGATTTCATTTAAAAGCCCTAGCACAATGCTTAATCGCGTTGTATAAAAGCACAATGACCGATTGTGCTTATTGCTAGAATGGCATTGGTGTGCCACGGGCACATTAAAGCGGTACTTCCAATCATGTTTTAGGAATGCACAATTGCGCTAAAGAGTATTTTTACAAATAGTTTCAAAACAAGAATACTTCACCAATTACTTTAGGAAAGGAGAGTACTGCACTGCACTATGCAGTCGGAAGATTGAATGTTGAAGGATCGGGCTTTTGAAACTGCACTGCACTATGCAGTCGGAAGAGTTATCTCAATTATGGCTCAATTGCCTATAAATACATAGCACAGGAAGAAGGAAACCATTAGTGTTTGGGGAGTGAACCGTGAATAGAAAATGTGACTGATTCACAACATCAGTCCTAATGTTAATAGTTCACTACCTAGTTCTTTTATTATCTGCTTGATTTTGTAACAGATACCAATTTAATTTCTTATCGGACTACATTTATCTTTATTAAAATCGATGGCCAAACTGACACACTCCCATTAAATATATTTTTGATTTATGAACTCTGATCAATTATTGATTTTTATTTGATTAATATGATATTTTACATTATTAATGTTCTTCCCGAAGCTCTATAAGACGAACGATCCTGATCATTGCTGTGGATTCCTATAGGCCTACGAAGGACCAACTGTGTTAGTCACCGCAAGAGGACTATCGAGAAGCCTGGTTCAATGTTGAATCTCTTGCAATTTTTTCGTTTTAATAAAAATGAAGTTTTGAATTAAAACGAAGTGTTCCATAGTAGGAATTAAAAGTCGAAACGTACCAATTTTAGTTTTTCTTTTTTAATTTATGTATTACAAGAATGACATGGTTGTGGCGGCGGCGGCAGGGCAAGGTTAGTGTTGGTGGAGATAATGGGAGCACAAAAGTCGCGACTTAGATGAATGAGTTGATAGTGGCGGTAATAAAGTAGTGATGGTAGAAGTCAGAAGTGGAGAAGTGGTGGTTTCATTTACCTTCACCATTGACCCGAGAAAATCGTCATATATAGCAACGATTGGAAAGGAATAATGAAGATAAAGGGTAAAAGAAAACGAACTTGAAATGCTAACAACAACAATCAGTCGGCCGACAAAAAGTACGAGTCATCAGAAATGGCAACGGAGTTGTGCCGGAAGCAACCGAAGCGCCGAAAAATAGACGAGGTCTAGAGAACACAATGGAAATCAAATATGCCAAATCTTGGCTTTCTTTCTCCAGAAATCCAAATTCACAATTGCATTTGTATCTTTGTGGGCTATGAAAGAGGAAGACAGGACTCTTGTCAAACCTACAAAAGAGGACAGGAGGAGACTCTTGCCAAAGTAAATCTCAAAATAAAATGCCAATTATGGCATATTAAAATACAAGAACATTTAGAAAACAAATAAAAGAGTACTATCTCTACTTACATGCCATTTTTTTACATAAAGCAAGTACAAGTCTTCACACCACAAGGATTACGATATAAGCGATTCGATTCTGGAAATCACATCTCCTCGTTCTCAGTTCCTAAAAAAATGTAAAGCAATAACATAAGCCAACGCTAATATGCATCGATATTGTAAACAAAAGTTATAAATCAAACGATCTATTCAATAAGCAAATCAATAAAGAACCATTCTTTTTAATTTGGTGCACAACCAACCAAAGGTCGCATGAAATACGTACTCACCTCGATTCAGAGCAGGATCGAAGAATCCTGCATAATCAACCGTGAAAACGAGGAATTAGGAATACGTAATTGACTAAGAAGTAACAAAGTGAGACTCATCTCTCCAAAGCTCAAGGATACAAGAGGTACAAGGTATGGTCAAAGTTCAACAGTTGAGTCCCCCAAAAGAGTGATGAAGTCAATGCAATAAAACCCAAAAAATTGACATCGAATCCTAAGACTAGTTAGAATTAGGTGATGGAACCACCTCAAATTCCATGGAAAAGTAAATTTCTGGGGCTTCAATTTAGACATAAAACTTGCCTTAATCTGAGTCCAGATGACGAAGATATAGTCGTTTGAAGTTGGTGGACCATGCAATAAAAGACTGGCGCCTAAGTGGTGCCTAACCCACACTCGAGCGCCAAAAACATAATGGGGCACTAATTTGAGCCCAACAATGGTGCAACACTTGCCAAGAGTGATTTCTACAATTCGACACAAAAAACGCCCACGCTCTCAATTTTTGCCACGAATTCATCACAATGGAGTTTCCTAAGGCAATTAAAAAAAAGTTGAAGCCATGGACCTAGGTATTATTTCTCTCTACAAAAAAAAAAAAAAAAACCTAAAATTGATGTTTCCTCTTATGTTTTTTTATTTTTACTTGATGTCCCTCTTAAGTTGGAAACACATAAAATGAACACATAGTAACCAGTAACCACTGTAATTTCCAATACCTGTTTCCAAAACGCCAACATCCATTTTATGTTAATGGGTCAAAGCGAAGGATAATTTTGGACAGTGAAAGTAAAATTTGACGTGAGAGACGTAAAGTGGACGTAAAAGTTGATGTGAAAGGTATAATGATGATGTTTCTTTAATAAATTGAATTTACGAAGCAAGACATTTAAAAGTGACGGAGGAAGTAGTAGTTACTGCACTATTGGGGCAATATTCTTAATATCCATTTGATGCTATTCATCTTTACATTATACTACCAATATCTAGTCGACTAGCGATTCAACCATTGAAGATGTTATAACAGTATAAAAAATGCAAAAAAATTATTTTTATTTCTCCAATACAATAGATTCTACAGTAGCTTTCTTTCTCCAGATAATTATATTGCGACACCATCCTTTCATCTTGTTCAACTCCTGTATTAGCAACTTTGTCAGCCACTCTGGTACCCTCTCTAAGGGAATGCTTCAGCGTGCAGCCTGTGGCCACCAGCTTTTCAATCTTCTATCAGGACTTTGTGATGCGATTTTTTTGGGGGGGTATTCTTCATTAATCATTCCCACTGCCACAGCACAATCAGAGTCCACCGTCCGGCTTCCATATCTTGTTGATGAACCATTTCCAATCCTCTGAAAATGTCCCACAATTCTGCCTCCAAACTAGTGCAATCACTGCTACCATCCATATTAAGTTTCAGCTTACCCATCCCTGGGAAAGTCCAAGACACAAGCCGCAAAGATCTAGGAGTAAACACAAGATATAGAAATGAAATTCTGTGTAATTTCATTAGTAAATTTAAGGCTGGTGTCTCAGAAGGATTAACCATAACATCATCAAAAACTTTTCTATTACAAGATAACCAAATGCGCTAAAGAACAACCACAGTAAGAACATTTAAGAAACAACCCCCTGAATTTGCATTTGAATGATTTATGTTGTTGTAGAGTCAATTCCACCCGTCCTCATTTCTCCTGTAGTGGCCCCCTGAATACTAGGAAGTTGAATCCACACCTTAGCACTCATAGTACAATAAAAAAAATAGGTAAAAGCTTTTAAGCTAAGCAGGTTCATCTTGTAGGGATTTACCCAATCATGTAAGAAACATATTAAGTGGATATTATAAGGAATTATTATGGCTGCCTAGTGACTACCATGAGTGCAATTTGTTGAAATGGTGACATTTGTTAAATGGAAGAGTACTTATCTCAAATATGGCTCATTTGCCTATAAATACATAGCACAGGAGTACAGAAGGAAAGGAAGCAAAATGGAAGAAGGAAACAACTAGTGTGTGGAGAGTGAACTGTGAATAGATAAATGTGACTGGTTCAGAAGATAAGTCATAATGTTAATGGTTCTTGAAGAACTATTTTTCATATATATTGTGCTTAATATCTGTCTTTACTTTTCTACCTAGTTCTTGTATTATCTGCTTGATTTTATAACAAATACCGATTATTTGTTATTGGATTGCATTTATCTTTACGAAAATCGTTGGGCAAACTGAAACAATCCTTTTAAGCGGGAGCTTCGCAAATGATAAGATCGACATTTGCTAAAATCAAATGTTGATTTTATCATTTGAGAAACTTCCCCTAATTTTATTTTTAATTTATGAATTCTGATCAATCAACGGTTGGTATTTGATTAATATGATTTTTTCATTATTAATATTCTTCTCAAGCTCTACTAGACAAATGATCCTAATCATCGTAGTGGATCTGGTATAGGCCCACGAAGGACCGTGTTAGTCACCACAAGGGGAATGTTGAGAAGCCTGGTTCAATGCTGGATCTCTTGGCAATTTTTTTATTTTTTATTTTTAATGAAAATGAAGTGTTGAGTTAAAACAAAGTGTTTCATAATAGAAGTAGTAATTTTTTTTGGACGTGCCAATTTTAGTCAATTCCTTTACCTAGGGGGAGGGCCATTTCGCCTAGTAGGAGTTTTGCCTTTTCAATTCATGTACATGAGGAATGACATGGTTATGGCGGTGGCAAGGGAAGGTTAGTTTTGGTGGAGATAGTGAGGGCATAGAAGTCATGACTTAGCAGGCTGAGTTGATAGTGGCGGTAATGGAATAGTGATGGTAAAAGTCAATATAAGTGGAGAACTGGTGTAGCAACGATCGAAAAGGAATAATGAAGATTATGGGTAAAAGAAAACGAACTTGAAATGCTGACAGCAACAATCAGTCAGCCAACTAAAAGCAACAATCAGTCGGCCGGCAAAAAGTATGAGCCATCCGAAATGGCAATGGAGTGATGCCGGAAGGGCCAAAGCGCCAAAAAATAGACGAGGTCCAGAGAACACAATGAATATCTAATATGCCAAATTTTGGCATTCTATCTCTAGAAATCCAGTTGTGCAACGCCAATGCTCTGGATGCTGAATGAAAGAAGCATGCTAATGTGCACATAAATCAAAATGATTCTTGGGTCTGCCCTCTCTGATGCCTTTTGGCTTTGATTTGAGGGCATGATTCCGCAGCAAACGCGACGGTATAGGGGGACCACTGTTTCAATGGTATTCTGTGAGCAGCCACTTTGTGCATTCAGTGCCAAAGGTTAGGTCTGTCTCCAATCCATCTGTTTCAGTGGTATTCTGGGAGCAGCCACTTTGTGCATTTATTGCCAAAGGTTAGGTCTGTCTCCTATCCATCCCCCACCCATACCCCCAATTATTGGGGACTTAATGGGTTATGTTATTGTTGTTATTGTTGTGTATCTCTAGAAATCCAAATTCGCTATTGCATCTGTATCCTGTGGGCTATGAAAGAGGAAAGAGAGGAGACCTTGCTGAACCTATGAAGAGGATGGGACGAGACTATTGCCAACCCAGGTAAATCTCAAAATAAAATGTCAAATATCGCCTATTAAAATACAAGAACAATAAGATTGAGAGCGAGAACGAAAGAGTGGGGAACGAAGATTGAGATTGAGAGTGAGTACAGACTACAGAGAGTCTACTGAATGATTATGTGTCTAAGATCACGGCCATAATTCAACCCTTGAGGTCGATCCAATGACAACACTACCACATCAGGCCTAAAAGTTAACTTAGCATAATCAATGCAATAAAAACCGGATAAGCTCAAGCAGAAGCAAACAACTGTGGATAAGCCATAATTATACAATTCAGTTCCCAAAATACTAGATTATGTCCAGAGTTGTGCAAGTACTAGGTACCGTCCATACGACATTAACATTTATTGGTTATGCATTCTAGCTAATGTGTTTGTAATAAGGCAACTTCGCCCGATAGTAAAGACGTGGAATTATAGCCAAGCTATTAATCTCACATAAAATGGGCAGGACTCATGGCTTATTTACGACTCGTATTGTTTTTTTTTAAGGAACACCTGTATTGTTACGTCCTTGATCCATACCTTGGGGTCGGTCCAATGACAACAGTGAGTGACTTAACATTGCCACCTCATGCGTAAAAGTTAAAATTATCATCGAAATAAAAGAGGGATGAGCTCAAGCGGAAAAAAAAAAAAGGTACTAACTTGGTTAACCATTGATATAAGTGAACAAGCCATGACTCTACAAATAGTTCCCAAAAGAGCCATCCCAAGCTGTAGGTACGAGGTACCCTCCATTGTTGTGCAAGTACTAGATTATGTCCATACGACATTCACAGTACAAAAACAAATAAAAGATTATCAGCTTTAATTACATGCCAACTTTGTAAAATAAAGCCAGAACAAGTTAAAAGCACGCAAAATGAACACAGAGATAGCAGCTATAATTAGCCCTACCCATCTCCAAAATACCAACAACAAACTCTTTTTCAAGACCATAAGGCACGCAAAGAAAATTGGATCTATATGTCAGAAACTTATATCCTAATGGATTGGGAGTTGGCTCAAGTGTCATCCCTAATGCATGTTTGGCAAATTTCCAAATTTTCCTCAACATGTTCCTTCAATTTTCTGGCTCTACACCTATCATCTCTGTAAGCAAAAATCAATGATTTAATGACGCAAAATCATATGTACATAATTTTCTTTGAGAGTTAATGGGTGGTTTTAACTCAATTTAGTTGAGCTTCAATTCATATGACCAAAATAACTTCTTTTTTTTTTTTTTAGCATCAACATCATCGAGTACCTAACTAATGAGTAATAAGAGACTAAAAAGATACAAAAACACAAATATAAACACATTGTGCATTAAAAAGAGTTGGGAAAGTTCAGAATCAAACATGTAATTTTACCTTTACTCATATTAGTATTGATGTTGCCACCGAACTCCACTATCAGCATCAATTAATGTGAGGCGAGACTAGGCTCTCAACATAAGGATCAGCACTAAAAAACGCTGAACAATTATGGACCGTTAGATGACTAAATGTGCCATCTTTGGGGCTGTACTGAACGAATTGCGACTGGATATGTAGTAGTAAAACTTCGCCATTCTTCAACATAAACAATCTATCAATTTGATGTGACAAGTAAGGTATGACAAACAACTTGGTCCAAGACTCTTTAATGCCATATTCCTTCATTATCCATACATCAACACAAGCATTGGGATCGCAGTAACGGACTATGCACAAGCATCCATTTAAAACCTCCAAAAAGATCTTATGCAAACAACCATCTCCATACTCAGGTTCCAAAATCTCGCCAAATGTTTCCTTTGCCAAATCAAGAGAAACAATATTATCATTGAACTCGTTAGTCACACTCCAGTGGAGGGCTCTGTTCACAAATGTCCCAAAACCCTTCGGAGGAACAAAATGAGGAAAGTCTCCGATCCTCCTCCACGAATCAGACCTTAATGTATACACTTGAACCTCATAACTACTAGAACTTAGAAATAATCCCACCACCTTGTAATCATCAATAGACTCATCATAAGCAAACCCATAACTCGCAAAGTAATGGTACGGCAAATCAACATCTGGCAACATCATGAATTCCCCAGTAGACGGGTTCCATAGAAATACTTCTCTTTTGATTGCCACGCACACTAAACCATCACAGAAACCCTTAACCTGTATTAGACGATTGGGTACTTTAAAAGGGCAATCAAGCTCAACAGCAGTATCAGAATTCTCGTGCAAAACAGCACGAAGAGAGCATGACTTAAAATCATCACCAGGAGAGATTAGTAAGAGTCTATGTTGGGTATAATCAGCGTTCATAGTTGCTAGACTGAGATGGGTTTTCACGAATTTGGGATTTAAAATCAAAGAACGCCATGACTTGCAAACGCACCTCAGTCGCAGCAGAGACTTGACGGGAAGCCTCGACAGTATTGCTTCGATGATTTCGGGCGGGAGGCTCGGCAGTGGCTGAGAATCTTCCGTGGGAAGGGGGATTTGAGAGGTCTGCTTGGTCTTTTTGGGTTCTCGACAAGTCGTGGAGCTGCTTTCGGTGGCCATCGATGGTACCAGCTGTGTTTTGAGGGTTGCGATTGTGTGGGTTAATGGCGCCCTTAATCATGAGACGTACAAGAAAGGAAAAGAGCAGGGTAGAGTGAATTTTCTGGGGTTTAGGGCTAACAAATTGTTTATGAAATTACATCTTCCGTCCCAATTTATTAGTCCATTTTAGGACATTTTTTCAATTCTTCTTTTCCCTTTTAAAACATTATCATTGATTAAATGGATCTATGTATTTTCAAAAAGTAGGAGAAAAAGGTAAACTCAATCACTTTTTACCCATTACTCTCTCCATTCTTTTTTAAATGTAGACATTTTCATTTTAGGCTGTCCCTAAATAAGTGTGTGGTTTGAAAAGTTAATAGGTAAAAGTTTATACAATTATCATTTTACCCTTTTGAAAAGTTAGTGGGTCCGATAAAAAAAAAAGAAAAGTTAGTGGGTAAAGAGTTAATGGATACAAATGAAGAATAATTTTGAAAAATAGAGGTAAAAGTTGATGTGAAAAATGTAAAGTAGGTAAAGTAACATATTTAAAAAGGAACGGTGAGAGTACTTTACAATTGAGACAATTTTTTGGGGACAACAAAGAGTAATATTTGGGTCTAAAAATTGGGGACAGAAGAGAACCCAACTATGGAAACACCAGATCACATTCTGTGGTATCCATTTCGAGATTCTATGTGAATGATTGGCGTGTATAATTTATTTAACCTACTATTTTAAGGTCATTGTAAAACAATCAGTTCATTCGGATATTGGAACATTGTTGAACAATTCATTCAATCTCTGTCACTGCAAATTCATGGACAAAAATTGATCAAGCTCTTACCCATCTGAATGAGTTGACTTTCTTTAGGGACTAAAAAAAAAAAATACTTCCTCTGTCCCAATTTAAATGTCCTCTATGAGAAATTGAGCTTTTTAAGAAGTTAAAATTTGTGCTCTAAATTTTCAAAAGTAACCTTAAAAACTGTAAAGTCAATTAAATGTATTTAAATTGTTCATATCCTTCAATATAGATCGCAAAAAATATGTAATATGAATCTTGTTTGATAGATTTCAATTAATTCTATTATACAAAGTTTTTAAAATCACGAAAAATATTATACGCTGAAAGATATTCTCAATTTAAGAATGATATGAATATCAAAAATTGTCAAATCAACTAGGAATGAAAGAGTACTTTTTAGGGGTAAAATTGAAAGTTTAGTATGTTTTGATGGTTATTTATAGAAAATGGACACTTATTTTGGGACATCTCAAAATAGATATGTGGATATTTAAAATGGGACAGAGGGAATATTTTAAATAAATTGAACTGCTGCCACATAATCCAGTGTACATTTGATGTACACGTGTACCATTAGTTTTTTGTTATTTTTTTTAAAATATAAATTAAAGATTGAACGTTGAAGGATTAGGCTTTTGAAAACTGCACCGCATTCTTTCTACTAGGGATGGCAATCGCGACCGAACCGATGGGTACCCGAACCGAAACCGCTATTTTTACCCGAACCATAACCGAAATATTCCCCGTGGGTATGGGTATGGTATGGGATATGGCCGAACCGAATGGGTATGGTTCGGGTATGGTTTGAGGTCATAACCGAACCGTGACCCGAACCGAACCGTGACCCGAAACGAACCGAAATATGAAATTACATATTTACCCCTAAAATTTATAGTAATTGTGTATGTACCCCTGGCTATATATATACCCTTATTTTATATATACATATTACATAAACCCCTTAAGTATATTTTAAAATTACACTTTACCTCTCGTATATATATATTTAAGATATTCACAGGTTAGGTTTTGGTCTCATATTCTGTACATTTTGAGACTCTCTTGACTGATATTTTATAGTATTATAGTCTTGAGTCTCTTGACTGATATTTGTAGCCTCCTTTTGTTATTTTTTTCATGTTTTTTCAATTTTTTTGAGATAATAAAATATCCTAAACTCAATTTATTCATGTTTTAGTACGGTTTGGGGCGGGGTGGGATGGGTACAATTCGGTTACCCAAATGGGTAGCTATTTTTTCCTTCACAAACTCAGTTACCCGAAATTACCCGAACCCCGAATGGTTAGGTTATGGTTCATCCTCTCCCTTTTCCGAACCGAACCCGAACCGAACCGAAACCCTTTGGGTTTGGGTGCGGATCGGCCAAAACCCGAACCGATCCGCCCCATTGCCATCCCTACTTTCTACACTGCATTATGCAGAAGAAAAGGAAGCAAAATGGAAGAAGGAAACAAGTCGTGTGTGGGGAGTGAACCGTGAATAGATAAATGTGAATGGTTTAGAAGATCAGTCCTAATAGTTCTTGAAGAGCTATTTTCCATAAATATTGTGCTCAATATTTGTCTTCACTTTTTGGCCTAATTCTTTTGTTATCTGCGTGATTTTATAACAGACACCGATTAATTCCTTATTGGATTGCATTTAACTTTATGAAAACAGTGGCCAAACTGAAACAATCCCCTCAAATTTGTTTTTGTACGAATTTATGAATTCTGATCAGTTATTAATTGGTATTTGATTAATATGATTTCTACATTATTGATGTTCTCGAGCTCTACAAGACGAACGATCTTGATCATTGTAGTGGATTTGGTATAGGCCCACAAAAGACCAACTGTGTCAGTCAGCACAAGGGGCATGTTGGGAAGCCTGGTTCAATGTTGAATCTCTTGGAATTTTTTTTTTCTTTTAATGAAAAATGAAGTGTTGAATTAAAAGTCATACAAGTGGATAAGTGGTGGTTTCATTTACCTTCACCATTGGCCTGAGAAAATCGTCATAGCAACGATCGGAAAGGAATAATGAACATAAAGGGTAAAAGAAAACGGACTTGAAATGCTAACAACGACAATCAGTTGAACGACAAAAAGTATCAAGTTATCAGAAATGGCAACGGATTGGTGCTGGAAGCAGCCGAAGCGCCGAAAAATAGACGAGGTCTAGAGAACACAATGGAACTCAAATATGCCAAATTTTGACTTTCTTTCTCAAGAAAGCCAAATTCACAATTGCAGTTGTATTTTTGTGAGCAATGAAAGAGGAAGACAGGACTCTTGCCAAACCTATGAAAGAGGACAGGAGGAAACTCCTGCCAAACCTAGGTAAATCTCAAAACAAAGTGCCAAATATGGCCTATTAAAATACAAGAACAATAGGATTAAGAGCGGAGAACGAAGATTGAGATTGAGAGCGAGTGCATAGAGTACTAATGAATGATTGCGTGACTAAGGTCACGGCCCTGATACAACCCCTGAGGTTGATCCAACAACAACACTGCCACATTAGGCCTAAAAGTGTAATTAGCAATTTAGCATAATCAATGCAATAAAAACCGGATAAGCTCAAGCAGAAGCAAACGAATGTGGATAAGCCGTAATTTTACAATTAAGTTCCCAAAATAGCCATCCCAGGCTGTAGGTACTGGGTACCGTCCAGAGTTGTGCAAGTACTAGATTATGTCCATATGACATTAACATTTAGAAAACAAATAAAAGAGTTACTAGCTCTTCTTACATGCCAAATTTTTTACACAAAGTATAAGTCTTCACACCACGAGGATTACAATATAAGCTATTTGATTGTGGAAATCACATCTCCTCGTTCTTAGTTCCTGAAAAACATGTAAAGCAATAACATAAGCCAACGTTAATATGCAATATTGCAAACAAAAGTTACAAATCAAACGATCTACAAGCTACTCAATGAGCAGTTCAATAAAGAATCATTCTTTTTAATTTGGTGCACAACCAACCAAAGGTCGCATGAAATACGACTGGGTCGATAGCAGGACACAAATACCTATAAATGCTGGCATGCTTATTATCCTCCTGAGCTCCTAATCCGCAGTGCCATTTATAGATTCTTATTCTACTATCAAACGTTTGACACCCATACAATTTACTGAAAATATAATCTCGTAATTATGGAACTAACAAGAAGGGAATCAATGTGCCAAACGACTATGAAATATTCACCTCAATTCAGAGCAGGATCGAATAATCCTGCATAATCAACTGTGAAAACGAGGAATTACTGAATTAGGAATACGTAATTGACTAAGAAGTAACAGAGTGAGACTCATCTCGTGTGGTTCAGCCTTAAATGTTTTTGGACCTTTGTTTTACCTTTCCTGTATATATACACATGTATGTGTAGGAATGGAGAAGGTGTGGAAAAACAGAGAGAGAGAGAGTTGAGACGGAGCCAGAGGGCTCCTCCTCCGGGGAGTGAGCCGGTGCTCCGGTTAGGGAGAGAAATACACTGTGAGGTTGAGTGGTTCATACTCCCATGTAATATTATTGTATTTTTCCCAAATAGTGAAACACTCCTTTCCTCCCGTGGACGTACCCAATTTTGGGGAACCACGTAAAATTCCTTGTGTGCGTGTGTTTGGTGTGCGTGTGGGCAAACCTGGGGTGGTTGGGCACAACAAACGGTATCAGAGCTCCGGGGAGCAAAAATGGGTGCACTGCCAGATTTTGCCCGGAAATGAAGTTGGTCGGATTCAACTTTTGATCACACCAATGCGAAGCTCTCGTCGATAGGAGTTCAATGGCGCAGACAGTGTGGAAAACAGACCACCGATGTGCATACACTGGTTACTGGAGTGGAGCATGGAGTGCTCTGCATTTTTCTTTTTCCCTTGAAGGCTCTGTAATGTCGGCAGAGTGGGTGGGGAAGAAGAAAAGAAAAAGAAAAGCTTCTGGTGGAATCCAAAGCTAGGAAATGATCCAGTGTGGCAGGTACCTCAGAATAGTGGTGCAACCGGGTCAAATCGGACTCGGTGGGACATGATGGACTCGATCCGAACCGGTGGATTGACTCGGCACAGCGACCCCGTGAACTCAATATGATGGTTGACTAGTCAAAAGTCAACTGTTGACTTTGACCAGAGTAGGGATGACAATGGATCGGTTTGGTCCGAGTTTTGCGATTAGCATACCTAAACCCAAAGTATATATTTATATCCAAATCCAAACCGATATCCGATGGATGTGAATTTTAGTGCACCATAACCAAACCATATGGATTTGGATTTTATCCAAACCGCACCAAACCCGCATTAATATTCATTCCATTAATAAACATATGAAGGAAAAAGATTATATATTAAAATAAAAAAGTAATATACCATATGATTTTTCTATTAAACATCTAAATTCCAACATAATAAAAAAATAACTAAATAATAAACTTTTCTTAAGAGGTTCCTATAGAGACTCTTAAGACTTTTAAGGGATTTGAGAGGAATAAGGAGGGAGATAAAATAAAAAGTAACTGAAAGTTATGAATTGAAAAATAAAAATTAAATGTACATAAAAAATAATATATATACATACAATCTGGTTCCAATCCGGACGACCTGATATACCTTATATCCGGACTTTTGCTCTGATAAAAGAGAAAACTTCACGGGTTAAAACATACCGGATCCGGGTAAAATACTCTCGCGGGTCTCGCGGGTCATAACAAAACGGTTGAAACTTCCCACAGACGCTTGCAAATCTGGAACGAAGAGAGAGAGAGAGAGAGAGAGAGAGAGAGAGAGAGAGAGAGAGAGAGAGAGAGAGAGAGAGAGAGAGAGAGAGAGAGAGACATCGCGATTGAACAAGAAGAGCCCGATTGAAGAACACCATCAAGGTAGAAGAAGAAGAACAACAACAAATCGAAGTTACCAGGTTCGAATCTCTCTTTCTCTCTCGTTTTTCGGGTTCGAACAGATCTAGGCTTTCAAACTAGGGTTTCGAAACCCTTTTTCTAGTTCGAAATCGAACAAAGCTCCATGTTTTGGCTTGAAATCTCTCGGTTTCTGGTTTGAATCTGTCCGTCTTGGTCATGACATTGTTCGTGTTTTTGTGCGCGATTTCGAACAACCAAACCCTAGTTTTGTGTGTGTTTTTGTACTGAATCAGTGTAATGTGGCTTCACTTTAGTAAATACGGTTCTGCTTACACCATGAAATGATGTTTGTGTGGAGCTGTTTGAAGTGAATCATTTTATGGTTTATCTGGACCAAGGGGTACATGAAATATTATTATTTGTTCCACCGTAATGCCACTAGATATCACACAATTTCAGATTTAAATTGTGGCATGATTTGTTTAAGCTCAAATCATAGGTCTCAAGAATCCCATGGGACACATTATAGCTTAAGACTTTTTTTTTTTGTTTTTTTTTTTGTCTCTAAATTTATCTTTTAGTGTCTGATGTTTTACGGTTCACTCTCTAAATTTGATTGCAACATGGATGAATTAGCTTCCGATGATGAAGGATTGGCTTTGGGTGATTTCTTCCCACAAACTAATGATTCTATGGAAATTGAACAACCAAGGTACGAATTGAATCCGGAAACCGAGCAACCACTATTCTAATGTAAAAATCTAGTCTTGGTTTTAACTTAGTTTTATTGTTGTGTTTTTATTTTTAAAAAAGGAGAGTTTGGAAGATATAGAACTTGTATCACCGTCACCATTTGAACCGTGTCAATCATCTGCTAATTCTTCCTAAATACTTTACACTCCTCAAGTTAAAAACTGCTTGGTACCGAAAGTTGGACAACATTTTGACAATTTAGACGATGTTGAAAAGTTTTACAATGAGTATGCTAGAGAATCTGGGTTTGGTACGCGAAAAAACTCCAGCAAAAGGAATAGGGAACAAGAAATCATTAGGAAGGAGTTCGTTTGTTGCAAAGAAGGGGTCAGAAAATGTACTGTAAAAAATTCTCAACCTATACGGAAACGGGGGAAAACTAGAGAAGGTTGTGGTGCAAAACTGGTTGTTGTCAAAGACTCAAAAGGGCCGGGGTTTGTTGTCAAGCAATTTATCGAGGGTCATACCCACCCGCTTACGACCCCAAGGAGGGTGCATTTGCTACACTCTCATCGTGATGTGTCACTTGCAAAGAGAGCTTTAACCCAACAACTAGCCGCTGCTAATGTGCCAACCCACCAACAAATGAGTATTTTAGAAATGGAAGCCGGTGGTCTTGAAAACGTTGGATGTTTACAAAGAGATCTATATAATGTTCAAAGGGATAATCGGAAAATGTATGCTGGATTTGATGCCATGAACTTGTATGAGCATTTTGAAAGCAAGAAAAAAAAGAATCCAAGTTTCATGTTTTCATTTAAGAAAGATAGTAACGGGCATATGGTTAATTGTTTCTGGGCTAATGCGGCATGTCTAAAGTCATATGAGTATTTTGGAGACGTGGTGATTTTCGATACAACTTACAAAACGAACCGATATGCTTTGATCTTTGCACCTATACTAGGAGTAAATCACCATGGTCCACGGGCAAACAACACTATTTGGGTGTGCGTTCTTAACTGAAGAAAAGATTGAATATTTTGAGTGGCTTTTTAGGGAATGGTTCAAAGTTATGCCAGGAGGCCATCCTAAAATGATCATTAGTGATCAGGATCCAGCAATGGGAAAAGCAATTGCCAATGTTTTTCCAAATACACGTCACAGATATTGCATTTGGCACATTGTGAGTAAGTTTTCTGTAAAAATAGGTGCGCTAGCCTATATGGATCATTATGACAAGTTCAAAAATTGTACTGGAGTATATGGAATTCCGATACTCCTGAAGAGTTTGAAGCAAAATGGGTTAATATTGTAGAAAAAGCTCAGTTGTCCAACAATGAGTGGTTAAATACCATGTACTTGAAGCGTGCTAGATGGGTTCCCTCATAAATGAAAGACATGTTTTCTACTGGCATGACCAGTAGCCAAAGAGCTGAAAGTGAACATTGTTTTTTCAAGAGGTATTGTTCAAGCAATAATTCAATGTTGAAATTTGTGACGCGGTTTAATAGAGCACTTGCACATATACGGCATAATGAACTGGATTTGGATCACAAAGATATGAATGAGAAGCCACTTTTGAAAACCGCATATGTGATGGAGTCGACAATGAGTGAAATATATACGCGGAATGTTTTTTACAAGTTCCAAGTTGAACTCTTCTAAAGTTCCGCGTATTCGTTGACAATTAAACATGAGGATGAACAACGTTGTGTGTACCATGTTCAAAGGGTAAATGTTGTTGGTTCGAAGGGCCGTGACGTATCGGTGGAGAAGTCATTGAACTTTGTTACTTGTACTTGTAAGAAGTTTGAAGTTGAAGGAATTCCATGTCGGCACACATTGAAGTATTTCACTAGACATAATGTTATGGAACTACCTGAAGAATACATCTTGCGGAGGTGGACTAAATCAGCAAAAGCTAGCAGACTTAGAGATGGGCAAGTTGTGGGGGGAAAGGAAATTGTGATCGGGCTTTGTTAGTCACGTGAAATAGGCTCCACCAACATGCATCTCGTGTAATTGATGATGCACTAGTAACTGAAGATGGAGTTCAAATTATGGATGAAGTTTTCGAATATGCTGAAAAGAGGCTCGCACAGAAGAAGCGTGTAAGGGAAAAGGGCGAAGGGAGTGCTACCCAAGTGCCTATTCCAGTTCCAAGGGAAATTCATTTGAAAGAGCCACGAAAATGTAGGACAAAGGGTAGTGGTAAAAGACTTAAGGGAGGAAAAGAGATGTCTATGAAGAAGGGTAGGAATTGTACTGGATGTGGGTTAATGAATCAAAATCATGATAAAAGGAATTGTCCGAAACTTCTGAACTAGTACGTGTACACATCTAAATATGCTAATTTAATTGAATATTTGGAATTTTTTTTATTGAATGTTAATTGTTGTATTTTTTTTCTTAGGTCTTCACTAGGTAGTATGTTGAATGATGACGACGATGAGGAGAACGATGACAATGACGATGACTATGAGGATGATGGTAAGTTTTATACTTTAAACAATTTTGTGGACTGGTGATGTGGTTTTTTGTTTAATCTGAGTGTTGAGTTTATTGAATTGGAGTTTGTTATTATGAAACAGTTTGATCGGCCTGGTGCTACTGGTTGGTGAAGGCTAAATTGGTTGCTGCTGCTGTTTCAATTGCTTGCTATTTGAACACAGTTTTTCTATGTTGGGTGTGCAAAGGCTGTTGCTGTCCGATCGGGTTGCTGCCTAGATTAGTCACTGTTTGATCGGGCTGCTGCCCAATTTAGTCACTATTTGCTATTGAGACAATCTGTTTTATTTTTGTTGCTGTATTTGTAATGGTCTCCTTGTTTATGACTGGGTAAAAAATTATGACTGGAGTTGAGTAATTGTTGTTTATGATTGCTATGTAATGTTCTTCCCTGGAAATGCTCTACTTGTTGGTGTTGGCTTGTAAAACTGCTTGAGCAGGTGTGGTTGAGTAATTGTTGGTGTCGGCTTGTTTTTCAACTTGAGCAAATAATTGGAAATCTTGAACCCAGGTTTAGAGGTTAGAATTACCTGGAGGCTGTTAAATTCAGGTGAAGGCTTGTGATTGTACCTCCAATTAGAATGCCAGATTCAAAAAAGACTGTAGTGAAAAATAGACTAATGGAGTGCACTTCCCATATCACATGCCTATGCATGTGGAGTATGCATAGTTATTGTTAACTTTTGTGGGCCAAATGTTGAGGGAGAGGACCATCCAGACACAAACTAAATATTGAGTGACTGGTAGTTATTTTGCTAGTGGTGTCATATTGCATCCCTTTCTTAAGGCTTATTATTTGTTCCGATCAGATGAACCCCCATTTTCAGACACAAGTTTTTTTGCTAGTGGTGCCACACTTTCTCAATGGTAATTGCATTTAACGGATATGCGGAGAATAGAGTTTGCCAATTATTTGTTCCCATAGTTCTCCTTGTTGCAGGAATGATGGTAAGTTATCACTACTATCAAAAGGTACATTTACAACTTGTCAATAATTACACTTTTCCTTGAAAGCAAAATAAATGGCCCAAGCATTGGGGGTCATTAGCTTCATGCCACCTCAGTCCCGTTTTCATCTTGAGGCAAGTATTTGCTCAGGTCAAGAGAAGGATAATGAGACTTCTAACAGCAAACCAAAATAATATCACAACTTCCGTTCAGAACACAAGTTACAAAACATAAGTTCCCAAGTTCAGTGCTAAGCCCACATATCACACATATAATCATCATTCGAAATCGAATACATATGCCATAATAATACAAGCTAGAAAACCTAGAAAGAAAATTACAACCGGGCCTAAACATCGACTATTGGCCTCGCGCTCCGAAGTAGATGCAGCAACACTAGGTTGATGCTGGGTTCAGTCGTAGTATCTATCTTCATGAAACTTGCACAACGCTTCTTCGGCTTCGGCAAACGAACTGTACCTTTTGTGGTCGTTGCCTGGATATCCATGAACCTGAGCTTTAGCTTCCTCCCAACTTGTATAAATGCCTAGTTTACGGCCAACGAATACCACCCAATAGGGCATTGCTGTGGAAAATAACGGTTAAGTCTTCAAAGTAATATAACGACGCAAGTTCATTGTATGGTCAACATAATAATGAAGCTACTGAAGGGAAGAGAAAACTGGTGTTTTATGGTGACCACAATTACTGAATTTATTGAAGCTACTGAGGGAGAGACAAAAATCTGCATTCTCCTTTAATTGAAAAATGTAAGCAATTCAAGCTTCCAAATGTTGAGTCAACTCAAATTCCAGAGCTACCCACACAACCTCAAGTCTACAGTATGAAACCATCAAGTGAAGTTTCAATTTAATTCAACGAATCAATGACAAAGAGCACAAATTAAATGAAGTATGCAACGACAAGCTAATCTCGAGCACAAAATCAACAATAATCCGTTAGTCCTCAAATAAAACCACAACTTTACCAACGGAATCAGCCAATCTCGTGCACAAAATCGAAAACATAATCAATCCCAGTAAATCCATCTAATAGATGGTAAAAAACTCCCAATTTCACAACTCAAATTTATGCCACCAATTCAACAACAAAAGAGTCCACCTTGACAAGCTACAGTACAAATTAAGGTGCAAAACAGTAACACGTTTAATCTTAACCACCATTAATTTGTCGAACAAAAATTCAAGCTTTCAAAACACGAATCGCAACTCTCAATAAATTAATCCCAGAAAACTGAAGTAATTAACTGTCTATAGTTAATACACACACACACACACACAAAACATGGAGATTTGTTCGATTTCGAACCAGAAAAAGGGTTTCGAAACCCTAGTTTGAAAGCCTAGATCTGTTCGAACCCGAAAAATGAGAGAGAAAGAGAGATTCGAACCCGGTAACTTCGATTTGTTGTTGTTGTTCTTCTTCTAGCTTGTTGGTGTTCTTCGATTGGGCTCTTCTTGTTCAATCGTGATGTCTCTCTCTCTCTCTCTCTCTCTCTCTCTCTCTCTTTCTCTTCGTTCCTGCTCTCTCTCTCTCTCTCTCTTAGTTCCAGATTTGCAAGCATCTGTGGGAAGTTTCACCCGTTTTGTTATGACCCGCGAGAGTATTTTACCCGGATCCGGTATGTTTTAACCCGCGAAGTTTTCTCTTTTATCAGAGCCGTTGGATGAGATCCAACGGCTGAGATGAAAAGTCCGGATATAAGGTATATCAGGTCGTCCGGATTGGAATCGGATTGTATATATATATATATATATATATATATATATATATATATATATATATATATATATATATATATATATCCTATAAATAATCTTATATGGATCAGTTTGGGTTTGGGTTTGGCTGAATACTTTCTAAGACCAAACCCAAATCCAAACCCGCTGGGTATAATGTTTTGAAAACCAAAGCCACCCTATGGGTAGGAAAAAATATAAAAAACTGCACCAATTGGGTCGGTTTGGTTTGGGTATCGATCGGTTTTGGGTGAAATTGCCATCCCTAGACCAGAGGGGTGGTAATTGCAGTTTACCCCTGGCGTTTTTTGTTCTATGCAGTTTGGTCCCTGAGGTTTTAGGAAACCTGGACAAGTTTTGGACCATTTCGGATTCAATGGCGGACTCAGATTTGGCGGATTCGAGTCGGATTTTGTGGTCCTAGACACATCTAGAGAGATCGAGGAGGATCAGACGTGGTCAAGGTCGATTAGATGGGATGTGGTTAAGTTGGAGGCAAACAAGGTTGATCTGATGGAGGTCAAGTGTTGCGGGGGAGACTGGGAAGGGACAAATCATAGTGGAGAGCACACACAGAGGAAGGATGAGAAAAAATGGTGTTCCGTAGTGCTGTTCGGTGTTACAGTGTAAAGACGGACACAAGGACAGATTAGACAGAGTTGGAGAGATCAGAGATTGATCGGGGCAATCGAGTGATTGCAGATTCGTGGCGGTTGATCCGTGGTGATCAGTCGGAGAGTTAGTGAGCAAGGAAATATTTAGTCAGCATCGTGTTCCGGTTTGGGATGTGGAGAGGCTCTACTTGAAATGACACATGCACTTGCTAGAGTGACAGATCGAAGATGATTGACAGTGATCAAAGGTAGTCTGGTTCAATCGGAAGACCTATCATCGGGAGTTGCAGTAGTGATTCAAACTGCATGGAGATGATGACAGGCCACGATACTGGCTTGTGGTGAGTGCAGTGATAGATGGAGCTGATGTCAGGCACGGTTAAGCAGTATAGGTGTTTTGTGACAGTGAACAAGAGAAGCAATAGATGCAACACACTGGCAAAGGCACGAGAGTATGAGGAGTCGCAACCTGAGACGTACAGGTGTGCTGGGTACCGAATCGGATAGTGTGTGATATTTCTGCACAGATGGTGCAACTGGTTGTTGTGGGATGTTCTCGGAAGCTCTAGACAGAAGAATAGAGATGGTGACGAGACGATGCACCGCAAGGTTCTTTTACTTCTGTGAATTGGTGACGGGTTCCTCTCTAGATGTGTGGCCACATGATGAGGAGAGATGGTGTCACAAGATAGTGTCTTGGTGATTGGGCACTGGCGTCCAAGTTTGGCGGACGCGGTTTGTTGCATCCGAGGGTGTGATGTAGGCGCTTAGACACGAAGGAGCGCGGGTATAAATGGACTCTGTTGCGGGCACTCCGGTGTAGGGGTGTGGACATCTCGGATGGAGATGTGGCTAGGTTCAGACTGGCGGAACTTTGGTTCAGGGGATGCTGATATTCTGGTTTAGGGTTGAAGATTCTCATTGGGTAAAAGGGGGGTGATTGTTGGATTATACCCATTGAAGAGAAGGGTCCCAATTGTGGGTGACCCATTGCCAAAGTCAAAGATCTCAACCATTGACGATTGAGATTTTGGGTGCCGGATTTTGGGGATTTGATTCTCGCGTGGTTCAGCTAGCCTTAAATGTTTTTGGACCTTTGTTTTACCTTTCCTGTATATATACACATGTATGTGTAGGAATGGAGAAGGGGTGGAAAAACAGAGAGAGAGTTGAGACAGAGCCAGAGGGCTCCTCCTCCAGGGAGTGAGCCGGTGCTTCGGTGAGGAAGAGAAATACACTGTGAGGTTGAGTGGTTGGTACTTCCATGTAATATTGTTGTATTTTTCCCAAATAGTGAAACACTCCTCTCCTCCCGTGGACGTACCAGATTTTGGGGAATCACGGAAAATTCCTTGTGTTTGTGTGTGTTTGGTGTGCATGTGGGCAAACCTGTGGTGGCTGGGCACAACAAGGTGGATGGAGATTGAATCGGGAGAACTTTTCAACTGTTTATGGAGATAGCGATGATGAACTGGAGAGCGATGATAAAGTGGATATGCATGTGATGGACATCAAACCAGGGGACCGCAAGTCTTGCCTCATTATTGAAGGGATTGAGCTTCGGTATCTGAAGTAGATGCGTAAACACCAAACCAAACTAATCCCTACCTCAATGAATTTTGGTAGGGTGGTTTGGCGAGTAGCCATTTTCTATGCCAATCTCGGGTCCGATGATCAAGCTCGTTCAGTTATACAAGTGAACATGCCAATCTCGGGTCCGATGATCAAAGAACGCCATGACTTGCAAACGCACCTCAGTCGCAGCAGAGACTTGACCGGAAGTCGCGAGAGTATGTTGACAATGATTTCATGTGGGAGATGCGGCAGCGGCAATAAATCTCCTACTGGAATGATAAGTTCTTGCTTTGAGGCCTTGTTTCCCATTTACTTAAATGGGGAATCCTATTTTAGCAAATGGGAAACATGCCTTGAGTTGCTTTCGAGTGCCATAGATGGTGTTTGTTATAGGGTCAACTCCTTTTGGCAATCAACCTAGAAGGGGCTAAAATGTATGATCTGGTAAAGATAGATTGAAATTATTGTTAATCACTGCTTACATCACCTGAGCCCGATTCAATCACTGCCTACGTCACCGGAGCCGACCGTTTCAGTTCTTCTACAATTTTTTTGATACGACTTTTGTCAAAAATGTAATCACTGATGACATTATGGCAATAAGAAATCTGAAGCTGATTCGTTCCAGCTAGTAGACCACAGGGATGCGTTGAAATTTCATTTGGTTTTTTAGGCTAGTTGGCGGGGGAATATCCTTCTTATTGCTTTTTTTTGTCCTCCAAATTTCTACTATTAGATTACATTGTTTGGTTCGAATAGAGGAATCAGAAAAATACAAAAAAAAAAGTCTTAAAATATTAAAAAAATTATATAAGACGACAGAAAAAGACTGTCTTTCCCATACAACACTTAAGCGTCGAATCATAACAAAAAATTTACAAAAATTTGAAATATGAAATGGTGGCAACAGTGGTGGCAGTGACAATATCTCTTGTATTTTTATTATTATTATTTTGCGCCTGAAGCACCACGTCCACCATATTGGTGTGGGGGCTTCACTACCAAGCGCGTGGCTCCCACATAAGGACGGCAATTTCCTCTGACCCGTTCAAATCCGATCCGATCCCCGCTCCGAATGGATTGGCATTTTGGAGATCTATTCGGGGTTGTTTTTGAAAATTTTCGTGGATCGGGTAGGAGGTAGGGACAGGTGTATCCCCACCCCGAATCTAATCCGTCTCCAAATTCGTAGTTTCATTTATATCATTTTTTAATATTATATATCTAGGGCTCCAAATTAGTATATGTTATAACTGATAAACGACTCTCCGGCTCCGATCCGTTTCCATTGTCATCCCTACTCCCACGCTAATGCGTAATGGAGAAAGGTGATGGTGCTCTAATATAGTTGAAAGTTCTACACCTAGTGGAGATTTTGATGCCCAACAAATCACAATAGGTCTCAAATCTATGAATAAAAAAACCAACAATGAAAAACCAATATTAACCGATAGACTGTGAAATGTAATAGCATAATTTTTATTTGTCTGTCTTTTCATATTTCTTGACATCCAATGGAAAGACCAACATAAACCAACCGGTTACTGTTGTACAGTCTTGATTGGAAGGTTAATGGGTGGAATCTGGTCAAAAGTACGAATCGATAATTTCTTCCCTTAGAGGGGTTCTTCCTTCCTTGTTTGTTTCCTATGATGGACTTACTTTTTGTATTAGTTTAGTTGTTGGACTTATTAGTTATCTCGTGGACTATCACAAAATTGATGTTGTGTCTCGTAATTTGCACTTTATAATTCATACATGATGTAAACGATCTCTCCTATCGATTGACAAAAACTAAAAATAATGGAAAGACCAACATAGATAGATAGGTTGAGTTGCATGTTAACACACAATTTCGATGTCATCTTTTCATATTTATGGAGATCCATTTAACTTTCATATGCAATTTTAGTTTTTCTTTCTAGTACATTTCAATCAACTGTAAACGCCTAATGTATACCACTGGTTCAATAGTTTGTTGGAGCCTAACAACAAGGCCCAAAATGCTTAAACTCAAGTTACTATGTTATGGTTTCTTATTACGGGAGAACATTCTTTACACTAGAGCTGTAAACCAAAGTTTCCTCCAAATCTATTACATTGCGCCATGTGTCCATACAGTGGTCCACTGTATGGACATATGGCGTAATGTAATAGAGTTGGAGAAAACTTTAGTTTATATTATTTACCCAAAAAAACAAAACTTTAGTTTATATTGCCGGTATAAAGAATGTTTTCTCTTCTTATTACATACCCATGATGTCACATCCTCGATTTTCAACATAAATAAATAAACATTTCTCAAATAAAGTAGTCAACATTGTCCATACATATAGTTCAAAGGTCCTTCACAACATTCCGAATTCATAGAAATAATAAGTCTAGCTCGAGTACCCATATCCCATGAGAAAACACAAGTGAAGTGTTAAGAGATTACAAATTTCCCATAGTCAGAAAGGATGAAATAATAAAGTTAAAGGTTCATCTTTCAAAAAGAAGTTAATAAAATGATGAAATAACTTTATAATATATGCTCATCATTCACATCATGCCCTCCATGCACACCAGCTCATGCTCCGTGATTTGAACCTGAAAATGATAGGGTGAGCTACACTAGCCCAGTAAGAATATTCTCTACAAAAGTTAAATCCATATGAAATGAGATGAGCACGAAAGAGATAAGGTAATGCAAGTCAATCTACGGATGAGCAACATCAAGACATAAACTATATGAGAATGTAAGTGTCTTTGTATCCACAAAATTTTACTTCGTCGATGAAAAACCTCTCCATAAGACCCAAGGTAACCACATAATATTCAATCCGTTTTCCACCTTCCTTTCCAAACCAATATTATTCACAATTTCAAAACTGAAAATTTTGGGTTTCGTAACCACTGCCGAGTATTTTGAGCCTCGTTACTCTTGCCGAGCATTCAGGACGTCTCCCTAGGACCTCGTAGCCCTCTGCCGAGATTTTTGATCTCGTAACCCCTCTCGAGATTCATGGGCCTTGTAACCCATGCCTAGTGTCCCAACGAATGGTGGCCCTCGTAACCACAAAACCACTTTAAGTCATAAACATTAATTTCTCTTTCAAAGTACAGTGTCCCTCAAGTGTCCTTTCCAATTGTAAACCATTTCACTCAAAACATGTTATTTGTCAATTACAATATGTTCTCACGTGTCAAGCGTATGAGAATAGACACAATTGTCATCGAATTCGAGAAATAACAAACTACATAAGCAATGAACTAGAAATAAGTGCTTCAAAGAAGTAACAATAATGTGTAAACAATAAGTATTTCAAGTACATGATCGAATAACTCACGGAGGCCAATGAAGGATCAAACGAGGTTCGAATTTAACAAACAGATTTTTGGGCTTCTGACTGGCCGGTCCTCTTTTGAGGATCTTCTCTCATCCAACTCCACTGCATGTCAACATCTGTCCATTAAAGTCCTTTTCACGTGCACAACAAATTTTTTTTCTCCCTCTGCTAGCGCGAGTCATCATCACTCTCTCTCTCTCCCCTCCACTTTTCGGCTGTGTGGGTGTGGGAAAAAAAAAAGTGCAGGACACGGGACACCTTTCTCTCTCTCTCTCTCTCTCTCTCTCTCTCTCCCCTACCGTGTCACGTGTTTGTACTAAAGCAACTACTATTTCAAACCTTGTTTACTGTGTGGTTGTGGAAAAGAAAAAATTGAAGGACACCTTTCTCTCTCTCTCTCTCTCTCTCCTACCTACTCTGTCATGTGTTTGTACTTAAAAGCAACTATTTCAAACCTTGTTTATTTTAGATTTCAAAAGAAAATAACTTTTATTATACACATTTATTTTTTTATGAAAATTACATATTTGAAATCTACTCGATAAGATCTTAGAAACAAGATTCATTTTGAATATGATATTATGTACATGTAAAAAAATTATTTTATACCCATTAATTAAGAATCGACACCCATTATGAATAATTCACACCCTTCAAATGAAAGAATTCACACCTCTGAAATTGAAGAATTCACACGTCATAACTTACTCTCCAAAAATACACAATGCACATCGAAAATGAAAGAATTCACACCCCTCAAATGCAGAATTCACACCTCTCAAATCACTAAAAAAAAATACACAATTCACACCTACAAAAAAAAATTACACCCTCCAAATAGAAGAATTCACACCCCTTAAATGCTAAATTCGCGCATCACAACTTACTTTAAAAAATACACAATTCACACCCAAAATAAAAGAATTCACACCCCTCAAATGCAGAATTCACACATTCCAAAATTAAAGAATTCACAACCTTTTCTGAACAATTCACACATCCTGTACATACACAATTCACACTCTAAAAATCTTTTTTTTTTCCCGCATAATTTTATATCCAATATGGGTCTTGTTTAACAGATCTCGTCGAGTAGGTTTTAAAAAAATACATTTTTTCAAAATCGGACATGTAAATTAAAATTTATAAAAATTTAAAGTTTTAAAAATAAAGAGAGAGAGAGAGAGAGAGAGAGAGAGAGAGAGAGAGAGAGAGAGAGAGAGAGAGGGAAAGGATAGCCAGTAAAGGACCTAAAGGTAGTTGTGAGTAACGGAGTAAAAAAAAGGTAATGACAGGTGACATGACACGGCATGCATGAGTCAGATAAGAAATCCCGTGGCCCTCAGATGAAAAATGAGGGTGGGCCCCAACCTTTGCGGGAAATGACTTGTCCACGCGTGCTAGGGCCTATGCGGAAGGGAAATACAAAGATGGGCTGGCATGAGACAAATAAAAAAAAGCGGGACCGGCCTAAAACTTCCCGACAGATTTTTGACGAGCTGTTGGAATTTCTGTTTGGACGGCTTGATCCCATCCGGACTGTCGGGACAGTTTTTGGGCAAAAAATCTGAGTTTTGACAGATTTTGAAACAAGCAAAAATACTTCAATCCAAGGCAAAATTACACCCAAATCACTTCAATAAACACTTAGAGAGTATAGGAAACACCCCTACCTCAAAGATCAAGCTCCAATTAAGCTCCAATCCAATCCAAACCCAAGCAAACCCTAGCTCTCCAAAGTTGAATCCCACCAAATATGGCTTCCCAAAGCAAATGCGTGCAAACCCTAGGTTCAATTGATGTGAGGATGAACGTATGTGAGTGGATCTACAAATATTATGACTGTGGGAGGTGAATTTGGTGAGGAGGGTTGAAGAAAATTTGCGAGAGAGAGAAGGAAAGGGGGCCGGCCAAGAGGAGGGGAGGGGAAAGTGATTTTTCTCTCTCTTCCTCTTCCTTTTATAATGCGAGCACACACACCCCTCCAAATTCTAATGTATTTCAATTAAGCCCCATACTAAATATTTCACAACTCAATTGCAACTAAATAAAAATCCCCAATTTAAATTCGAAATGTCTTTCGCGAAATTCCGGATCTTTGCACATGATCATTCATGTATAACCCTAAACCCACATTTCATAACTTAAATGCAATTAAATAAAAATCCCCAATTTAAATTCAAAATGTCTTTCGCGAAATTCCGGATCTCTACACATGATCATTCATGTAGACTTTCGATACAGTATGGGGTATCACAATCTCCTCACCTTTATAGTTTTGCGCCTTTGCGAGGAGTTCAGCACTAGTCATTACGATACTTCCATGGTGATTTTGGGTATATAAGGACTTTAGTGCTCAAACCTTCACAAGGGCGCGAGGCCATAAAGGTGGGCAGAAGATGGTATCAGAAATACAAAAATAGCGCTTTCTGTATCTAACAAACAAATAAATTCTTTTCCTCTCACTTTCTCCTTATGAGAGACTAGGGGAGGAGACTGTAGCAAGCTCAGATAAATCGCCAAATAAGATTGTCAAAAATTGCGAGTTGAAATACAACAATAGGAAAATTCCTACAATCTCAGAGGCTTTATGTGGAACAAACCCATATTCCTAGATGGGCTTTCATCCAGTGGCTAGCAGTTTTAGGGAGGCTATCCATCACTGATAGACTAGTGTCTTGAGGCTTGTAGGTGGACCCTAAGTGCATCCTTTGTTCTAGGGAAACTGAATCACATTCCCACTTGTTCTTTTCCTGTAGCTATGCTACACAGAGTTGGTCCTCTATTCTTGTCCTAATGGTGTTCCATTAATTCCCACTTGTCCTTTTCCTGCAGCTGTTCTACACAGATTTGGTCCTCTATTCTGGTCTCTAATGGTATTCCTAATGGCCTTAGGGATTTCATGGGGATTCTAACTTGAGCTAAGCAATATCTAGGGGTAACTCTATGACTCACCTTCATTTCAAATTGTCTTTTGTTGCACTATATATGGCTGTGGAAAGAAAGAAATGTCAGAATTTTTCAACATCAGAGTGTGTCATGTTCTGCCCTGCATGGTTGTATCATTGCAGATATTAAATCTTGTCTTAGCTCTTGGAGGCGAGTTTGTCCATCTCCTTGCAATCTGGCTATTGCATCTTCTTGGAGTCTTAGTAGTAAAAAAATTTCCCCAGGCTGTTTTGGGGTTTCGTAGATAGGCTGTTATTGTATATAGCAGTGTTATAGCTGTATTCTTGTGTTAGGCCTTGGCCTTTGTTCTTGGTTTGTTTGAGCTTAATAAGATTGCAATTTACCACAATAAAAAAACCAGATGATTTTGGGTCAGTACCAAAGCCACATAGGGTTGTAAACAAGTGTATGTGCCTATGTGGCTTAAAGCCAAGGCTTGGTCCAAGTCATACCTGGAATCGTTCCCAAGCTTAGGTTCTGTATTTGCCTTAAAAGGTCACTGAATATCATCATCAATGGTTTTCAGAAAAATATCATCATCAATGTAGAAAAAGGGGGACAAGCTCAAACAGAAGCAAAATATATAACTTTATTAACCATAGATAAGAGTGGACAATCCATAATTAATTAATTATACAATTTCGTTCTCAAAGAGCCATCCCGTAGGTACCCTCCAAACCTGTGCAAGTACTAGATTATGTCGATACGACATTACCATTAAAAAAAAATTGAGTATTACCTCTCATCGCAACCCAATTTTTTCCTTCAAGAAAGTACAAGTCTTCACTATGAGATCTTTTCGTTCCTGAAAATATGTAAAGCAATAACAAAAATTAATATTCATATCAGATACTGGAAAAAAATTTGTTGTAATGTGTCATGGATGAGTAAAACAGTTCATGTAACAATGTGCTTGTAAACTAAACGGTCATTAAGCAATTCAATAAACAACCAGTCCATATTATGATCCACAACCAGGGGCGGACCAAGGGGGGTGCAAGGGAGTGTTTGGTCTTTGCACTCCTCCCAATTTTCTTCCTAGTTATAATACACTTTGGGTTTTTTTTGAAAAATTACTAAAAAGTGGTCCCCGCAAGCGAGGTCAAATTCGTAATCCTGCTTTCGCCACTGTCCATAAACTTGCCTCAATCGGAGTCTGGATGATGGAGATACAGTAGTTTGAAGCTCGTGGACTGTGCAACAAAAAGGCTGCTACCTAACTCCGGCCTAACCCGCACGCAAGCAACAAAAAACAGAATGTGGCCTAATTTGCACCCAACACGTGCGTAACCGGTTGTGGGAGCTATTTCTGCAATTCTAACAAAAAAATTGTCCAGTCTCAATGTTAGCTCTGAATTCTCTATGGAGTGTCCAACTCCTCAAATCAATCCCCCCCAAAATCGTAAGTATTAACTTGCAAGACTTACACAGGTTTGAAGGGTTCAAGCTCAAAACCTCAACCAATGGCTTTCAAAACTCTTACATACTCTAAGTGAAGGCATGACACTATTAACACATGGATTAATTGATTGAATAACATGCATGGCCTGTCAGTTCTCCTAGAGTTTTCACAAGACAAATAAAAAAAGTCTAAACAATAAGGCTCGCCAATGAACAAAACAGAGAAATGTTCCTCATGTTTTTTTTTCTTTTTGAAACTTGATGTTCCTAAATTTGAAGCACACAAAATGAACACGAAGTTAACGAATATAATTTCCAATACCCGTTTCCGAAGTACCAAGAACAAATCCCTTTCATTAGACATACAAAGAAAAGGTAGATACGAGATACTAATACATAACCAATTGGCAGTTGGCCTAAGTGTCATCCGTCATGCATGTTCGGAAACTTTCTGAAAGTGCACTTCAAGAACCTATCATCTCTAATGCGTCAAAGAAAAAATGATGTGAAACCATATTTACACAATTTTCTTTCACATTCAATAGGTGGTTTTACCACAATTCAGTGTTCAATAAATATGAGCAAAGGAACCCAACATTTTTTGGTTTTGACATCAACATTGAGTACATCTAATAGATTTAAAAGACACCAAAGAACAAATATAAGCACATCGTGCTGTAAAAAGAGTTGGGGAAGGCTAGTAAGACATAATCAAACAATCTAAACTTACCTTTATTCCGTTTAGAGCTGGTATTGCCCTGGATCCCCCTCGTCAGCATCCATATCAACCGAGACTAGGCTCTCAACGTAGGGATGCACACTACAAAACTCTAAATTAGTATCAATCGTACGATAGCTAAATGAGCCATCTTTTGGATTGTAGTGAACTAAATTCTCACGGATTACCAATAGAACTTCACCATTCTTCAAAATGCAAAGTGGTATGATAAACTTTAAAACAGATGGGATTGTCACATGAGGTACCACAACTAGCATGGTCCAAGACTTTGTAATGCCATATTCCTTCATCACCCATACAGTAACACTAGAGGGGGTATGATAGAGTACATGCAGGCATCCATTGAAAGCCCACAATATCTCATCAAAACAAGTACCTCGACACCCAGGTTTCAATAACTCTCCATAGGTCTCCGTTGCCAAATCAAGAGAAACAATAATCCCAACAATAATCCCACTGGTCTTCCCACACACAATCCAATGGAGGGCCCCGTTGACAAATACCCCTGAACGATATCGATGAGGAAGAAGATGACCATGAGGAAAGTCTCCAATCCTTCTCCACGAATCAGTCCTCACTGTATACACTTTGACTTCAAAATCAATACCAAATCCCACCACTTTGTAATCATCAATAGAGGCATCACGACCAAACCCATAAACTACACGATCGGTTGGCATATTAACACTAGGCAATCTCTTGGATTTCCGCGTTGATGGGTTCCATAGAAATAATGTTCTTCCAGTTTTGATGCACATTAACCCATCACAACCACCTAAAATGATTACTCCTCTATATCCAACACAGGAGTCACGCCGCAGAGGGTAATCAAGTTGAACAACAGTATCATTCAAAATAGAGTAAAGAGAACAAGACAGGACAACGGAAAGCACATCGGTTGATAAGAATCCTTGGTAGGTATAATCATGGTTGATATTGGTTATTAAGAGTCTATGATGGGTATAATCAGGGTTAATAGATGATGCTAGACTGAGATGGGTTTTCGCGAATTTGCGTTGAGAAATCAAAGAGCGCCATGACTTGCAAACGCACCTCAATCGCAATAGCGACTTGACCGGAAGCCTCAACAGTATTTCGACCATGATTTCTGGCGGCAGGTTCGGCAGTACTGGTTGAGAATCTTCTCCCGTGCCCATGATTTCCGGCGGTGGCTGAGAATCTTCTTCCGTCGGAAGGGAGATTTGACAGGTCTGATTACTTTGGCATGATGAACGCATAGGGAAGCAACAACAGAAATGTCCAATGAGACTCTTTTATAAACCACAAACTATACAACATTTTTCTAGCTTCGTCCTCAAACTATCAGAACTGTCGATTTCCTCCACTATGACATTCTCAAACTATCAAAACCATCGATTTCCTCCACTATGACATTGCAATCGAGCGATTCCGTTAAACTAAAAAATGAATAATTTTAAATGCTTGATCTTACATTTCAATTTTTTATTAACGTTTAGAGTTAACAAAAATTGAAAGATTGAGTAGAGCACTCAGAATAATTGCCTGTGAGCTAATTTTTTGAAAGGCCAATTGAAAACGTATTTTAAAAGTAATGAATGGCTTGGATTGCTTGTGTGGAACCCCAAAGTGGGCTCCATATAGCAATCGTGCACACAAATATGTACACATAAAACATTTTCCGATTGAATTTCTAATGGAAGTTAGAAATTAGACTTAATAGATTGCAGCGTCATAATTGAAGGACGAGACGATTGGGATAAAAAAAAAAAAATCGAAACCAGACTTTTTAGATCTTTTCATCAATTAAGTTTAGTGGTAGAATGGTGTAGATACGGTTTTGGCAATTATTTTTCTTGAGAGAAAAGGATTAGGATCCAGTATATCAAACATATTTTTATAGAAGAATGAATACATGAGGAAATCATGTCTACTGAATTTCGATCGACATGATTTTTGACATGTTAATTGTATCGATGAGAGTTAAAAAGCAAATGGTTTTCATTTTTTTTTTTTTTTTTTTGTCCTTGCCGCCCACAAAATAAGAGTACAGTCACAACCCTTTGTTCAGTGCACCAAAATCAATACTAGACTCACTGTAATATCTCAACCCTTTGTTCAACGATTTTAATTATGCGAAAAACAATAGCCCAAACATATTGATTTGATGGAGCCTGTTCTTCAGTCCCAGCAAAGCGCAAGATCGAACTTCAGTTGGTGGATGTTTGCGTTGCAGAGGGCGCTATTGATGGGCGGGCTAAGAAGCAGAAAACAGGGCAGGTTCGTGGAGCCCAAATGGATGCTAAAACGGTGGAGGAAGCCAGCCGAAATTGGCCCCAAGGGGCCAGATGAAGCTATTGGCATGGAATTGTCAGGGATTGGGGAGAGCCCTGACAGCAAACCAACTAAAGGAGTTATGCAAATTCCACTCTCCCCAGCTGGTTTTTCTTGCCGAAACCAAAAACCAGTTTTGTAGAATTGATTTTGTTCAGCGATTAATAGGTATGGATGGCTTTCAATTTATTGATCCGGTAGGCATTGCTGGGGCTTGGTGGTGTACTGGAAAAAGGAATTGAAGGTTCGCTTTATTCGTAGGAGTAGTTTTTTTATTGAGCTGTTAATTAGCGATGAGGCGACTGGTCTGGAATGGTACCTAATTAATTTGTATGCTAGCTCTAACGACATAACCCGTAAGGCACAATGGGAAGAATTGTTAAACTATCGACAACAGTGTTCTGGTGAATGGATTATTTGGGGGGACTTCAACGATTTGTTGTGGCCAGATGAAAAGCAAGGGGGGCGTAGAAGGGAGGTGTGGTCTCTACGGGTTTTTCGCCAATTTGTTACAGAGCTGGGGGCTATTGATATGGGTTTCTCTGGCTATCCATTCACATGGATTAATCGTCGATATGGTGATGGACTGATAAAGGAATGGCTGGACAGGGTTTTGGTGTCACCCAATTGGAGGTTAAGGTACGATAGGGCGGTGGTGAGACATTTAGCCACTGTGGGATCGGACCATGCGGCTTTACTCTTAGATACTGATCCCCCTGTGGCTAAAGGGCTGCGGCAATTTCATTTTGATAGCAGATGGTGTAAAGATCCGGATACTTATGAGGTGGTTAGACAAAACCTGTGTTCTTGGAGTAAGCAAAAAGGGTTTAATGCTAGGAGGAAGATAAACGAACTTCAGAAACAGTTGGAGTTAATCAGAACAGGGCAGTGCATTGTTGAGCCTAGCCGAGTCCGTGAGCTTGAAAAGGAGTTGGGTGATGCTTGGATTCAGGAGGATGCTTTTTGGAGGCAAAAGTCTCGAGCGGATTGGATGGCTCTAGGGGATCGCAATTCGGCTTTTTTTCATGCCAAAGTTAATCAACGCCGGAAGAGGAATCGAATCACAGGGATACAAATGGCTAATGGTACATGGTGTGAGGAGCCGAATGGAATTGCTCAGGAATTTGTGGATTATTTTCAGAATCTTTTTCGGTCGGAGGGTACGTCTAATGTAGAGGAAGTTCTTTGTGCAATCCAAGGCCGAGTGACAGACTAGATGAATGTTATGCTGACGAAGGAGGTTAATAGAGCTGAGATTCAGAAGGCCTTATGGGATATGAACCCCACGAAAGCCGCTGGAGCAGATGGTATGACAGCAGGTTTCTATCAAACTTATTGGGGGACCGTGGGTGAGGATGTGATAGGTGCAGTGCAAAATTTTTTCCAAACCGGCCATCTTTTGAGAAGCCTTAACCACACTCACATTGTTCTAATTCCTAAGGTGGAAACTCCTACTTTGGTGACTCAGTATAGACCTATTTCGTTATGCAGTGTTATTTATAAAATCATTGCTAAGATCATGGCGAATAGATTACGGGCTGTTTTACCATGGGTGATTAGTATCAACCAAAGTGCTTTTGTGCGCAATAGACAAATCTCGGATAATATTTTAGTGGCTCATGAAGTGGTTCACCATCTAAAGAATAAACGTGGAGGGAAGAAGGGACAGATGGCGCTAAAATTGGATGTAGCCAAGGCCTACGACCGTGTGGAATGGCATTGTTTAGAAAGGGTTATGCGCCATATGGGTTTTGCACCAAAATGGGTGGATTGGATTATGAACAGTGTTTCGACGGTTTCGTATGCGGTTACTATTAATGGACAGCAACATGGGTTTATCAAACCCTAACGAGGCCTCCGACAAGGTGACCCCCTTAGCCCGTATCTTTTTCTCATTTGTGCAGAAGGTTTTTCCAATTTACTTCGTTCTAAGGAGGAACAAGGAGCTTTAACAGGGGTTCAGATATGTAGGAATGGACCGTCTATATCCCATCTGTTATTTGCTGACGATTTGTTAATTTTTTGTGGGGCCACAAAAAGGGACAGCGAGGTGGTGAAAAATATTCTTGATGTTTACAAAAGTGCTTCGGGGCAATTAATCAATGTGCAAAAATCATCCATTCTCTTTAGTACCAACACGACTGAGGGTAATCGGGAAGTTTGTCGAGGTATTCTGGGTTTCAACCGTAGCGCGGAGGAGGGTAAATATTTGGGACTACCATACATCATTGGGAGATCAAAGAGGGCAGCGGTGGAGTATATAAAGGAACGGGTGGTGAAGAAGATAAGGGGATGGGATGGGCATAATATTAATCCGGCCGGGAAGGAGGTGTTAATTAATCGGTTCTTCTCTCGATACCTATTTATGCGATGGCATGTGTACGAATACCAACTGGTTTATGCAAAATGTTAAATTCGGAGATTGCAAAGTTCTTTTGGAATGGGTCAGAGGGCATTAAGAAGATCCATTGGATGGGTTGGGAACGGCTGACGGAAGTTAAAGGCAAAGGTGGACTGGGTTTCAGAGATTTGGAAGCTTTTAATTTAGCGCTGCTGGCCAAACAAGGATGGCGTTTGTTGGTGGGTGATGAGTCTCTTTTCTACAAGGTTTTCAAAGCTAAATATTTTCCCAACTTGAGTTTCTTAGAAGCTCAACTTAAGGGTAACGCATCGTGGGCATGGCAGAGCATTTTGGCTAGCAAGGAGATTATTGGGAAAAGCTGGAGATGGCGAGTAGCTACAAGTACACAAATTAACATTTGGAGGGACCCGTGGTTGGACGACCCACTTTATCCTAAAGTTCTAATGGCCGAACCTAGCAATGGGCAATGTACAATGGTGCGGGATCTTGTGGAGGATGGATGTGCCACATGGAATGAGCCACTGGTGAGATCTATTTTTAATCATCGTGATTGTGAGCAGATTTTGCAATTACCTCTTAGCAAGACAAATCAAAGCGACGAGCGAGTGTGGAGGGGTACAACCAACGGTAAGTTTTCCGTTAAAACTGCCTATGTTATTGCTAAAGAGGCGCTGCAGCTCAAGCATAGGCGGGTGAACAGATTGGGTCAATCAAGTGGGAGTGCAACGGATGAAGCGAAGTGGAAATGGGTGTGGCGGTGCAGTGCCCCAGCAAAGGTTAAGGCTTTCCTTTGGCGTGGACTTAATGATATTCTTGCTGTTAATAAAGCCTTAGTTAAAAGGAAAGTTCCAGTTGATGAACTTTGCCCGGTATGTGGGTTGTCGGATGAATCTGTTTCGCATATGCTCTTCCATTGTGAACGTGCGAGTAGAACTTGGCTTCTGTCCCCCCTGCGGCTCAGACCAGAATCAACAACCTCGACAAATTTGGGACAGATTTGGGCTTTGCTAGCGAACTTGAATGATGGGGCTGATATGTTGGATCGACTAGGCTTGTTTGCTATTGTGAGTTGGCACATTTGGAAAGCGCGGAATGCTTGGGTGTTTAAGAGAGAATGGGTTGAGGAAACATAAATAATCGGCAATGCTCTCGGTGAATTTTCAGAGTTTTGCGCATTAAAGACTCAGAGGCCTGGCAACACAGTGGTGCAATCGCATGAGGTCGATAGGTGGAATCCACCTTCGAGGGGTGCTTTTAAGATTAATGTGGATGGAGCTCTTGATAAGATTCGCGGGAAGGGTGGTGTCGGCGTTGTTGTGCGAGATGAGATGGGACAGATTGTGAAGTTGGCAGCCATCCCTCTTTCTAATGTTTGGGTGGCAGAAATGGTAGAAGCTTTGGGTTTTCGGAGTGCCTTAGAAGTGGTGAATGACCATGTGGGGGACAATTTTGTGATGGAAGGTGATGCGCAAGGGATCATTCAGATGCTTCAAGGAGTGACGTGTCCTAGTTCCACTGTGGGCGTAGTCATTGCAGATGTTCTTAATTTAGCTCGTCTATTTCATTCTATTTCTTTTTCTTTTGTTCGTCGTAATTTTAATAGGGTGGCTCATGAAATAGCCAAGTATGCCCTATCTGTTGAGCTTCCTACCACTTGGGAAAGGGATTTCCCGGACTGGGTGTGTAGAATAGCGTCTCTGGATGTTTCGTAATTTCTCGTATCAATAATACACCTATCGATTGACAAAAAAAAAAAAAAAAAAATATTGATTTGACTTGAGCGAATAAAGAAGAAACAATTTATCAATTCCTAACTTTTGCGTACACAAAATCAAACACAAAATTTGAAGTCAAAGACATTATACCACGATCCCAATTCAATACAAAATCTTAGCATTGAGCACATAATGCAATTTTGCAAAGGATGATTTGCATACATTAGCAAAGCAGTGATTGTCCATGCTTAAATGCACATCCGGACTAAAATGTGGTTAAATACTTCACCCCGAGATTGCAACAACAAATTAATACTATCCAGCATGAAAATTTAAATGGAAGGTAGAATGAAGAGAAAACATAAGAGAAAACGAAGCAGGAATGGTAACAACAATAATCAGCGGCCACCGAAGAGTAAATAAGTTGTCAAAAAATGCCAACAAAGTGGTCCCTAAACCAGATTTAAAAAAAAAATGTGGTGCCAGAACCGGTTAATGAGCCGAAAAATAGACGAGGCCAAGAAATTGATAAAATTTGGTTTCTTTCTACAACACAATGTTCCTTTCATTTTCTCTTCAGAAGATCAAATCCACAATTCCATTTTTGAATTTTGATGGTTTCTTATGAGAGAGGAAGAGAGGAGAAGCTTTGCCAAACCTAGATAAATCTCCAAATAAAATATGTTAAATATTGCCAATTGAAAATTTTCTTGGGTGTTGCCTGGTGGTAAGGTGTGCTACCTCTATGTTGAAGGTTGTGTGTTCAACTCCTACCTACCTCTTTTCTAAGCCACAAAATTGAAAGATTTATCAAACCAACATCTTCTCTATGTTGAAGGTTGTGTGTTCAACTCCTACCTACCTCTTTTTTAAGCCACAAAATTGAAAGATTTATCAAACCAACATTTTCCCTCTTGCCACTAGACCAACAACACTCATTTGTACAACAAACTAGTAGTTTTATTATATATTTTGAACTTATAATAGTAATAATAATTCCCCTAGTATTTTTTTTCCTGAATTTTAATTTTCTCCCTTCTTTTTAAGAAAATGATACAAAATGATGAGAAAATTGTAGAACTTACATATTTTTTTTGATTTAGAGATCTTTGCAACGGTCCCTAGCGTTCAATAATTTCTTGTTTGATATTAGGTTTAGAATCAATCTTACATGATTTCTTGTCCCTAGCAAAATCGTTGGCTAGGAAAAAAATTGCACGATTACAATTAATAAAGTGCCCCCACTGGGATGGATTTCTGGATCCGTCCCTGTTGTATACACTTTGACTTCAAAATCAATACCAAATCCCACTACTTTGTAATCATCAATAGAGGCATCACGACCAAACCCATAAACTACAAGATCGGTTGGCATATTAACACTAGGCAATCTCTTGGATTTCCTCGTTGACGGGTTCCATAGAAATAATGTTCTTCCAGTTTCAATGCACATTAACCCATCACAACCACCTAAAAACATATTGATTTGACTTGAGCGAATAAAGAACAATAGCCCAAACATATTGATTTGACTTGAGCGAATAAAGAACAAACAATTTATCAATTCCTAACTTTTGTGTATTTGCATACACAAAATCCAACACAAAATTTGAAGTCATCTGGCAACTTACAAAGTCAAAGACATTATACCACGATCACAATTCAATACAAAATCTTAGCATTGAGCACATAATGCAATTTTGCAAAGTATGATTTGCATACATTAGCAAAGTAGTAATTGACCATGCCTAAATGCACATCCGGACTTAAATGTGGTTAAATACTTCACCACCAGATTGCAACAGCAAATACTATCCAGCGCGAAAATTTAAATGAAAGGTAGAATGAAGAGAAAACGAAGCGGGAATGCTAAGAACAACGATCAATGGCCACCGAAGAGTAAATAAGAAGTCCAAAAATGCCAACAAAAAGTGGTGCCTAAACCGGATTTTAAAAAAATGTGGTGACCAGAACCGGTTAATTAATGAGCCAAAAAATAGACGAGGCCAAGAAATTGCTAAAATTTGGTTTCTTTCTCCAACACAATGTTCCTTCCATTTTCTCCTCAGAAGATCAAATCCAGCCACAATTCCATTTTTGAATTTTGATGGTTTCTTATGAGAGAGGAAGAAAGGAGAAGCTTTGCCAAACCTAGATAAATCTCCAAATAAAATGTGTCAAATATTGCCAATTGAAAATTTGAAAGCAATTACAAGTCTTCACTCCACCCGGACTACAATGTAAGTTGTTCGATTCAAAGAATCATGTCTCCTCATTCTCAATTCCTGAAAACATGAAGAGCAATAACACGAGTTAATGCTCGTATGCAATATTGCAAATTACAGTTATAATGTCCCATGGATGAGTAAACAATTCATGTAACAAGGTGTTTGTAAACCTAATGATCTATAAGCTTCTCGACAAGCAATTCATCAAACAATAATTTTACAATAATGGTGCACAACTTACAAAAGGTAACATGAAATTCAACTGGGTCGACAACAAGAGACACAGTCCTGTAAATGCTAACAACTCCCTCCGTCCAAAAATTTTAGTCTACTATCACAAGTCATGCAAATTTTTGGATAATGGGATCTATAATTCGTGCAAAGATGTTCAAAAACTTTTGCACAAAAGTATTTTACTTTGTGATATGAAAATTACACGACTTCTCATATTAACGGACATCAATTTAGGATCAAACTTAGCTCACTCCCAGTCCCAATTATGGATTTTTATGGATCAAGGACACTAATCTACCCTAGACTAACAAAAAGCGACGTGCCAGACTACACTGACCGATGAAACTATGAAAGCGATGTGCTGACCAATGAAACAACAATGAAAGCGACGTGCTGACCAATGAAACAATGAAAGCGATGTGCCAGACTTTATTTCATGCCCCACGTTCTCTCTCTCTCTCTCTCTCTCTCTCTCTCTCTCATGTCGCTGTCAAACCCTTTCTCTCATGCGTGGGATTAATGAATGGGACCAAATTAATTTCTCTTTCTTCAATTTTAGGGGTGGGTTCAATTTTTTGGGTTCAATTTTAGGGGGTTTAGGCTCTTTGGGGTAGGGTATAGTGGGTTTAGGCATTTTGGATTTAGGCACTTAGGGTGCACTTTTCTATTATAGGGTTTTAGCTGTTTAGGCACTTTCATAGGGTATCCTAGTATTTTAGGCTCTTTCATAGGATACCCTAGGGTTTAGGTTTAGGGTGCACTTTTCAATTATAGGGCTTTAGTAGTTTAGGCATTTTCATAGGGTACCCTAGGGTTTTAGGCACTTTCATAGGGTACCTTAGGGTTTTAGGCACTTTCATAGGGTACCCTGGGGTTTAGGTTTAGACACTTTCATTAGGTTTGAGGTTTAGGCACTTTCATTGGTTAGTGGGGGCATTTTTGAAATGTGTAGTTGATTTGTCCTTTTGGCATTAAAAAAAAAGTTGATGTCCTTATTGAAGTAAAGACTCCTTTACTATGTCCTCCCCAAAAACGGACGGTAATGCTGAACGTGAAAAGATTGATTATGTTAGCGTAATTGCAATTGTTGCCGCTAAAAATGCAAGAAGAAGAAGAATGATATTTAAGTATTACTTTTACTTTCTTGTAATGATCACTACTTTCGGAAATTTAATCTACCTACCTTATTACTCCATGTTTATTTCCTTTTTTAGATTGATTTACTGTTTTTTTTTTTTTTTTTTTTTTGTACTCGTAAAAGTATGTCAAGGCTCCCAAATTTCAAGCTCGCCTCGCCTTGGGCTCCCAAATGTCGGGTACGACCTTGTTTGCATGTCACAGTTCCAAAAACAACAACAAAAGAAACTACTGCGCTCACATCTACCTTAATAAATTGTATCATTTGCCTATAACTTCCTATCACAAATAGCAGTGACATATGGAAAACTTAGCAATGAGGAAACGGAGGCTCTGCTCTAAATTTATCATCCTATGTCAAGACTGTTTTGAAAGGATAATATACCAGCTTACTAATGACATTAATCGTCAAAATGACAATTCACAGCGGCTACAGCTTCTGATCCTTACCCTCATGGTGTCACTCCTTAAACTTTCCCCAATCTCACAGCACCTTCTGTATGGCCCCTGCACATTCGTCCACTTACGATCATTAGTCATTATAGACTAGCTAATTTTATGGAAAAAATAAAGAATGTTGGAAATTCAGTCAATGAGTAACCATCAAATGCAATGTATTTAATCATTGAAAACAAAATAAATAAAATGGGGCATAGGAATTACCTCCTCCAACTCTTGAGGGTCCATCTTTGATGCTAAGACCACAATTCTTTTCACGGCCATTAGTGTTGAACCACACTTCTTTTGTGGCTTGCCCAAATTCACCTTGTACGTCGTCATGGTTTGACCACGACCCACAACCTCAACCTTGTCCAAGAAGTAGATAGACGGCTGCTCACACGGGTTGGACTCCACAGGCCGGGTTTTGAATGTGAACGGCCCGTTGCTCCAGCTCCTCCACGTCCTAAAAGTACGCATAGGGATCGCCAGATCTTTTGCAGCCAACAATGATGGGTAAATCTGGGCAGTGTAGCCCCACGCGATGGAAACGGACCATTTCTGCTTACGGTAGTGGCAGAAACTTAGCTGTAGGGTTTGGGTTGGGTCTACCCTGTATGCTTGGATCAGTGTTTGCAACGATTCGAGCTGGGTTTGGCCCGGGAACAACGGGTTTACAGAGTCGAGGTGGTGCAGGGACACAAGGGGAGTCACCGGGTGAGCAGCTAGGAGACCATATGCATCTCCTCTGATATCAATCTTGAAAATTAATGATGGGAAATGAGTACACCAAAGAACAATGTGACACTTAAACCTCAAACTCAATTTCAAACAATCTCAGCCAATGATAAAAGGCAGAGTTGAACATGCTTAAAAGAACGTCTGTATGGGAAAGCAGGAACATTTGGTGCCTTAAAGGCCACTCCTAGATCGCAATAAACTCAAACTAAATCAAGAAAGTGAAATTAGTGGCCTGTCCGGAGGTAGGAAAAGAGGGTGGGATAAGTCCGTTCAGGTATACTCTTATCCAGTGTTTGGCTCACCCCGGCACCCAAATGTGGGGAATTACCAATGTGCCCCCAAACCCTTCAAATACTTTCTGTATTCTTATCACAAGAATGATATAAGGGCAACTAAGTAATTTATCACATTGTCTTTATCAACCACATCAATTATCAAACAAACTCATTCATAGTTAATTCCCCGCCTAACTTAATCTCCGTTATATCACATATAAAACCCTTCTGTAATTAGTCGAATCCTCCTGTATCAATACTAATATTTCCTTTATAGTAGCCTAGGTTAGGTATTGCACTAATTGACGATGCCAGCTATTCAATTCCAAGAATTGATTAAACATTGGACTTGTTTTTTTTTTTTTTTTTCTTTGTTTGTATGTTATACATTGCACTTATTAGTTGACTGAATAAGAACGTTAAAAGAGAGAGCATTAATTTGTGTGGGGCTGATGGTCAAAGGATAGAACTAAGGTGACCCTATCCTAGGAAGGGAAACTTGGGAGGAAACAAAAACAAAAGTGAGAAAAATAACATTGCAAAAAAAGAGCCTTCAAAATTTGGTTGATTTGTTACACATCAGATTTTGTGAAATATTTGAGTAAAACTCGAATTTAGTAAAGATTTGGGTAAGGAGTGGAGGAGCGTCTTGGATGACTTTTATTTTTTAATTTGAGTGAGGAGTGGAGATGCTGTGCAACTCAAAATTAAATGTACAAGTGATTATTATTGAAGAAATTTGATTACTCGGTAACGGTGCTCAAGGCCACGAAAGTGTTACTCCAAACAAATATACCGCTAACAAATATACCGCTATGAAACACCAACGCATTGTAACAGGCACTCACAAAAATCCAAAAAACACAAGAAATATACCTGGTGGAAGCCAAGTTCTTTAGTGAGAGAAACCCCAATCTCTTTCACACAGGCCCACACCCTCTCATCAGAGCCGTAGAAATTATAGTACCGATCGATACAGCCGTCCAATACTTTCACCAGCTCCGCCGCAAGTGGGTAGCTGATCGCGAACCCTCCACCGCCGAACGCCATCTCGTACGAGTGCATCACGTTTTGCTCCACGCTCTCCGAGTTTCCACCCACGTAGTACATCGAACGGTGGTCGTACTTCGATAGTACGGATACTAAGTTATCAGTGAAAAACACCGTATCATCGTCCCCCATCACGAACCATCTCACGTCGGGTAACCCTAGCCGAAACGCTTCTGATACAATTCGGGCGATACGAACAGCCGATTGTGAACTCGAGTGGTTGAACCGGGTCCAGTTTTCGGAAACCCGGTACGGAGGCGACATAACGGGCCATGGCGTGTTCGGGTCGGGTGTCTCGTCTAACCAGACGTACCCTCGGGTGATGCTGGGTTGCCACCACAGCTCGCTGTACTGGCGGCGGTGGGTCCACGTTTTCGTGGACCCGCCAATGCCGAAAACGATGTGGGAGATGTTGGTGGGTCCGACATTTTGGCCCGAAATGTTGTGGGTTCTGTCGGGGATTTTGTCTGTGGATCGGGTTGGCGCTTGGTAATCAGGGGAGGGGAACCAACCGGTGGGACTGGTGAATGCCGAGTAGAGAACGAGTGAAAGCGAGACCAGGAGGGCAATCAAAACAGCCCATGTAAAGAACTTTGTGAGATAATCAGTGGCTTGAAAGACGTAAAGCTTAAAGGAATTGAACGGGTCGTCACTCGGATTTTCACGAAACTGTGACATGGGGTTCAAGGAAATTCCCCCCACAATTGATCTTTTCGGTTATTTTGTTGTCCGTCAATGTTGAGTGTTTTCAATGGCCCAGGAAAATTGCTTTTTTAAGAGAGAGGGAGAGAGAGATGAGAAGCAAAAACCCAGAAAAGTGTTGTAGGGTACAGTGGGTTTAGATATTTTGGATTTTGGGTACACAACAAAAATGTACAACAAAGTGGACAACACACTCACATGGGGGTGGACTCTACACACACTTCACACTCAACTGTGCCTAAACCCAAAATGTCTAAACCCTATACCCTACCGCAAAGAGTCTAAACCCCCTAAAATTGAACTTCAAAATTGAACTCACCCTCAAAATTGAAGAGAGAGAAATTAATTTTGTCCCACCCAAAACCCACACGTGAGAGAGAGAGAGAGAGAGAGATAGTGACCGGTGGGTATGAAAGTGACGGGTCAATGCATTAATGACAGAAAGAAACATGAAAGTGACGAGTCAATGCGTCTTGGGTCAGTACGTGAAATGAAGTGTCCGGCCTTTTTTTTTTGCCTCTTATAGCAGTGCATAAAGGACGCGCGTGGAATGATTCATTAAGGGTATTTTTGTCTAGTGTTGTCCTTGAGCCATCAAATATTTTCTATCAATGTATTAGATGCATTAAAATAAGTTAGGGTGGACTAAACACTATTTAAAGCTCCAAACTTGGCCTTTAAACTAATTTTCTGATTTTAAATTGTTTGACATTATATGGGTATCGTCACGCCTAGTAGACTGTGGTTAGCAGTACCCTTCTAAATTACATATATTAGTTACATAATACTGAACAACTTGTTTTTAAATAATAAATAATAATGACGAAAATACACTACTATTACGGTACTAAAGTGGAAGAGAATTTTTCATGTTGGTTAAAGATAAAAAGCGGAAAAAACACCTCTCTTATCTGGGTTTGTGGGCTTGCCATTTCGTCAGATTTTTTCCTGCTTCTCCATTTATTGCCATTCCGTTAGATTTTTTTCCTATGAAACGGGGTCATTTTGATTTAGAAACAAAGAAGATGGTTATGAGCCATTGGATCTCTTTTTTTGTGTGTTGTCAAGCCCACAACAAACCGTCACAAGATCCTCATAGAGGATCCGGATGGGCTGGTGATGGGCATTTTTCCCCCCCTTTTTTTTGAATCAAATTATTGACAGCTATCCCTCCGTTCAAATTTGATAGTCCACTACGAAACTACTTGAAATTTTTAAACTAAAAACTAATACTGTATTTTTTTTTTATCAATATAGATATTGTTTGATAGATCTCATTGAAAACTATAATATGATGCAAAAAATATTCAAAAAATATTTTGTTAAATGCATATTTTGGTAAATATTTGGTAGTACATGGATGTCTTAGGTTATTTCTTTTTGTGGTGAAATGGGAGCTCATTTTCTTGTTTAGTGGCGACCCCACTATCACTATGTCGTATAAAACAGAGTTTTCACGAGTCAAGTCAATTGCACCATTTTTGTGACCCGATAATTACTTCAAGCTAGAGATGTCAAACGGATTGGGCCAGCACAAAAACAATACGGACACATCATGTTTAGCGTTGACAGGGCACGTATGGGTTTGGCATGGCACGAACACTAAGGTGAGCCGAGCAAAACACGGCACGGGCACGGTTAGGCACGGGGCATAGCACGAGCACGGTGAGGCACGGGGCACGGCACAAAGCACGTAAAGGGCACAACAAAATTATAAAAATACTAGTAGGAAACATAAATATATATGTATAAAAAAAAACTTTTTGTCATGAAAAACACAAACCAGCTGTCCCTTTCCCCTTAATAGTTAAACCTACAGCCGTAAATGTGTTAATTTTTAGTCGTAATTATCAATTTAAAAAAAGTAACGGCAATTTTTTAGAAGTATTTTTTAGCTTCACAAGACTCGATTGTGCATGGGCACAGGACGGCACTACATGAGCACAGGATGGCACTACACGGGCACGAGACAACATGTTTTGTGGTGGGCCATAGCTAGGCCGATGATATTCTAAAAAAGCATGGCACAACATGGTTATTAAATTGACCCGGCGAGAAACATGCAAGGCACGAGAATAAATGGGTTGGGCTTACATGGCAGGGCCCTTCGACACCTCTACTTCAAGCTAACACCCAAGCGATTGGTAAAGCAACAATGCTATGGGTACAACATATGGGTACCCCACCTTATCCAGATCTTCCAAAGAGCACTTTAAATTTGGAAAATGTTGAAAAAAGCGTTTGGACGATCCGGATGAGGTGGGGTACATTTGGGGTTGTAGACACTAAAATTTCGGTATTATCTAATCACCATCCGATTAATTGAGATGAATAAATTATCTTAATTAATTAAAGTCAAATGTTGGTCAAGACTTTCAAATAAATATTGGGTCCATCAAATTTATGGGCTTAGTCTATTTGGGATACAGTAAAGACCAAAAAAATACATTGGGTAGAATTCATTAGTCAAATGGGTCAAGAAATTGGACTAGCCCACACGTGCAAGCCACTTCAGAAAAACTCGAAAAGAGAGTCAAATAATAAATGTATTATTTCTCTTGTTGGATTAATTTAATTTCCTAATAAAAAAAAAAAGAAGTCAAAATCTTCTTTTTAGGAAATGAAATCAAATCTTCCTGATTGGAAGTAAAATGAAATCAAATCCTTCTGATTAGAAGTCAAATAAAATGAAACCCTCTAATTGGTAATCAAATCATCCTGATTGGTAATCAAATCAAATCAATTATAGATCTTTCCAAATTTAAACCCCTCTCCTTGAGCCATAAATAGAGGCTCATACGAAGAAGAGGAAGAGGATAGTACAAGACGACTTTTTCCATCTTTTCTTAATTTTTCCCTTTCATTCCACTCCTCTTGCTGGTTCTTGCTCCCACTGGATTGAATTTGAACTCGGCTGCTCAGAATTTTGAACTCCAACTGGATCTAAAACTTGAGCTCACTCCACATTCTGGCCCGTGCTTGAAACAGACAAGTTCGAAGTAACTTCTCCATGGTCCATATTTAACCTTCCTGAAATAAGTTGATCCTCTGCATCTACAAACTCACGCATAATCTCAATATCTAGCTCATTGCGATCAATGTGGGCCTGACCAATACATGAGCCAATATCATTTAATGGGTTAGAACAGAAAGTGTTTGGAACAAAGTGGATCTATGCCGTCGGCTATTGTTTCCTCTTTTTTTTCTTTTTTTTTTCTTGTTTCATACTAGGGCTCGGGTTAAAATCTCCAACCCATGAATCCAAGGTGCCCAAAAACCCATCTTCCCCATCTTTATTACCTCTGCAGGAATTTTTTTCACTTCCACTTCCGCTTCCACTTCCTCCACATTATTACCTTGAGCCACCATAGGATGTTTAGCTAAAAATACCTCAATTACATGCTTATCCTTTTCCAAAGTTATTTCAAGATTTTTATCCTCTCCAACAGAAACATTTTTAACCTTCCTAGTCTCCTCACCGCCATTGGTTGCTAAGTCCAAGCTGGCAACAACCTCATCTTCTTCTTCAGTTTGTTCATCCATTGGAGACCTATGGAATTCTCTGTGAATATTTCTATCCATGGGAGTCACAATATCAATTAAAACATGGGTTTATCAACCGTCCACACGGGCTTCTTTACGATATCTGTCAATTTTTCATGCCATTTGCTTCTCAATTGGTTGCTCTGTTTTAAATGGGGCATCCGCTAATGTCTCTCTCCAATGCATTTTAGTTTGGGTCCGTTTTTGGGGAGGACATAGTAAAGGGGTCTTTACTTCAATAAGGACATCAACTTTTTCTTTAATCCCAAGAGGACAAATCACCTATACATTCCAAAAAATACTCCCATTAGCCAATGAAAGTGTCTAAACCCTCAAACCTAATGAAAGTGCCTACACCCTAGGGTACCTTTAGAAAGTGCCCAAATCACTAAAACCCTATAATTGGAAAGTGCACCCTAAACCTAAACCTTATGCTACTTTATGAAAGTGCCTAAAATGCTAGGGTACCCTATGAAATTGCCTAAACAATTAAAACTATATAATTGGAAAGTGCACGCAAAATGCCTAAACCTTAGGGTATCCTATGAAAGTGCCTAAAACAGTAGGGTACCCACAAAAATTGAACCCAATTAATTTTGTCCCACACATGAGAGAGAGAGAGTCCCAAATTTCAAGGGTCATTCGGTGAGGAAAAGCAAATGGCCACAGCAAATGTCACGGGACCAGGGTCACACATGTCGCACACGTCGCTTGCAAGTCATGGGACTAGGACCATAGCAAATGTCGCTTTCAAGTTGTAACGACCCTAATTTTCGTAAATAAAAATTTCGTTAAATAATTTGATTAATTATTTTAATTTTCGGTTTATCGGATTATTTCCCTATTAAAATATTATTTCATTCTTTTAATTCAAATAAATAGAATTTTAGCCATGTGTATGCGCGTACGAGCCCGAGTAACACACCCGTTACACTACCGTAACACCCGGAGACCTCGGCTAATGTCCGAAACTTACCACCTTGAATTCATCACCGTAGTACGTCATGGCTTAGTCTTTTCACTTTGGAACTTGGTGCCTTGACCAAGTTAGAGAGAGAGAGAGAGAGAGTTAGAGAGAGAGAGAGAGCCACTGGTAGAGAGAGAGAGAGAGAGAGAGAGAGAGAGAGAGAGAGAGAGAGTTCGGTAGAGAGAGAGTGGAGTGAGGTGTGTGCTTGTGTACATGCATTTTGGTACACATGCACATGCAAGAGTTATTGCTTTGTACATTTGTGCAAGCAATGGGGTGATGAGGTGGCCAACTAAACTTAAGGTTTTGTACACAATACTAGTTAGAATAAGCCTTGCTATTTTTAGAATACCCTACACATACCCACACAATACTTGCATTAGAGGACAAACTACACATCCTAGCCTATGTTTTGTAGGCCTTGGCTTCCAAGTAAGCTAGGGACAAACTTCCCTACATTAAGGAGGGAATATTCCACCTATCTTTAGCTAGTTATAACTACCCTCATAGCCATTTAATGGTTTCACACACCATTGGTTCATATTAGCTCCTAAAAACACCCCGTAACAAAGGCGATCGTGCGAAAACTTACACGACGGAACGCGTTTTTCCCCCACCATTACCCTCCCACGTTGGTACCATGTATGTGTGCTATATTGGTTCAATCCTAGCAAGCATCTAGACCTATAGGACCTAGATTCTACCTAGATTCCACCTGAATTCCTATCTAAACCAGGGTTGCCACCTAATGTCCTTCCCATGTGCCAATTAAACACCACAATTACTCCTCCCCTTCATGCATGCATCGGCCAAGAGAGAGGGAGAGACCACCGAAATGTTTGAGGGAAGAAAGAGGTCCCATCTTGGCTATAAATAGCATATGTTTTGGTTCATTTGGCCCACCTTAACCTTTCCTTGTTTGTTTGTCTCCCAAATTCCCACAAACCAACTACTTTAACCACTTTCTAACCAACTTAGTTAGGTTCTAATTAGCCACTTACTAGGCTAATTAGTGGGTGATTTAGTTAGTTTAAGGTTTTTCTACACCAAAGGAACGCTTTTCGGCTTCCGGTTTACACCCAGAAACTAAGGTAGTTTACTAAACTACTCTTCTAATTAGTTATTTCTAGTTTAATTATGTTGTTCTAATTAAGTTTCTAAGCATGATTTTAGAGTTTGATTAATTTAATTTATGCATGTGTTAAGTTACTAAGCATATTTCTTAGTATGTAGAAAGAGGATTTCATGTTGAAAAGTGTAACAAGCATGTTTATGAGATTCTAATTAAAGTATTTCTTCTTGAAATTAGAAGTGGATTAGTGAGATTAGAAGTAATTAGAAGGTGATTAGAAGTGATTAGAGGTAATTAGTAGTTAATTAGAAGATGTGTTTCACTAGACATGATTCTTGTATGTTATTGTTAATATTTCTTGGAAGGATTAGTTAATCTTGGTTGATTAACTCGTTGGTTGTGATATTTCTTAAATAAATGAAATATTTTCTTTTATGAGAAATTTGTAGAAAGAAATTCCTATTGTTCATTTTTGATAAGAAAATATGGAGTTGATTTTTATAAATATGAAGAGAGGGTTTTTCATATTGATTTCTAGAAAGATTTTTACAAAATATGTTGTGAGTTTATTTGGGTAAATTTTCTAGAAAGAAAAAATTGTGATTTTACTAGATATGAAAAAGATGTTTTATTTGGGATTTTTAGAAAGAAAGTTTCTAGAAAAATAGAAAGTATATTTTTGGGAGAGTTTTAAATATTTTAGAAAGTCCACAATTATTTGTGGTGAATTTTTAGCAAGGGATTTCTAGAAGAGAGTTTGGTTTAAACTATTTTTGGAGAGAGCAAATTGATTTATTTTATTTCTTTGGAAGAGAAATAAAATAGTTTGGAGATTTTTGTTGAAGATTAAATTGAGAGGAATGGAGATATTATTTTTGGAGAGCTTTAAAGTGTATGATTTTATGTGGAGAAATTGCTAGAAGGAATATTATTTTGAGGGAAATGGGTGTATTAAAATGTATGATTTTATGTGGGAAAAGTTTCTAGAGGAAACAAATATATTTAGAGAGTTGGTATATTTTTGATGCATGATTCTACGTGAGAAATGTATTTTTGGAAAGAATGAGAATTTAGAGGAAAATTATGGAATATTGCATGAGCATGATTCTGAGCATGTGACACCGAGCACGTACGCGATACGTTTTGTCACCAGACGCGAAATTGAATATTTGATGATGAGAAAATAGAAATGAGTTTTTAAATGAGTTTGAAATGAAATGAGATTTTTGGGAAATGAAATGAGATGACATGTGATGAGATGATTGGTTGCCACCTCAAATTCGCGGAGAGAATTTGGAGGAATGGTATTGATTGCGGTAGTGCAGCGAAAGTGCCACTTCCAGTTCGCGGAGAGAACTAGGATGATGGGCTAAGCGTGCACAACACACGGTGAACGGACCTTGCAAACAGGCTGTTAAGTTCGGTGATGCAAGACGGCCGGGACTGTGTCATGTGAGTCGCGGGGAGAACGGACCGTGCAAACAGGCTGTTAAGTTCGGTGATGCACGATAACCGGGACCTCGAGCGGAAAGATTGGTACCGTCAGCTGAAAGAGGGCGGAAACGGACCAATAACTTTCAGAGCGGTGGGAGATAATGAAATTTGAAGAAGAATGCCGGGGAAGGCACCGTATTGAGAAAACTGAATATTTTTGGGAAAACTGTTGATAAATGAGATGTGTTTTTGAGAAACGAATTGAGAACCGTTGAGAAAGTGACACGTAGCACAGTTTTGAGACACTGAACGAGATACCACTTTCTGCGCATACTTACTCTGATTCGCATGGACACGCATAATGCATGATTTATTGTTCATAAGTTATAAATGCTGTTCATGAATTTATTGTTCTAGAATTGCTACTTAGAAGTTTAGCGTAGTGAACTACTGAACGTTGCTCACGGTGTTGCCTTCGTGTAACCCTGGCATAATACCATGATGTTGCCTGTGCGACTCGGACGTATTATGCTAGACTATCTAGATGGACAAGAACAATACTGTGGAGCCCAGTCCCGAGGATCAGGAGGCGCTGCCGGAATGGGGAACGACCCGGCGCAGGGATAGACGGAGACCTAGAACCACCCCAGTATTTATTTATTTAGTGTTTGAGAACGCTGTTGTTTGTATTAAAGTTTGGGTTTAAACTTTATTATGGTATGTAATAATATTTAACGTGCCCAAATCTTGGGGGCGTTACACAAGTCACAGTAAATGGCCACCTGTCGCTTTCAAGACTGTAGCTTTCGATTTCTTCCACGTGCGCGCCCACAGTATTCATTAAGGGTATTTTTGTCTAGTTTTGTCCTTGAGCCCTCAAAATTTTTCTATCAATGTATTGGAAGCATTAAAATAAGTTTAGCTGGACTAAACACCATTTAAAGCCCCAAATTTGTCCTTTATACCAATTTTCTGTTAGCGGGGGATCAAGATGAGGTGAGCTTGCATGAATTTGCGAATGTTTTCCTGAACACGTCCCAGTAACTTTTATATCCAAAAATTATCTACGGTTGTTTGCTTTCGCTGGCCTTTCTGAGCTCTGCGTCCCCGTTGCCAGCCCCATGCCATTTCATCGACAGGCGGATGTACAGGGGGACCGCTCCTTCTTCGTTGAAGGTTTTCTGGGGATAGGTAGCCGCAGCCAGTCGGCCATCTCTCTCTCTCTCTCTCTCTCTCTCTCCTTTGTTGGCCACCTCTGGCAGCGGAAGGTTCGTCTCCAATCATCCATGGCGGAAGCCGCAAAAGCCTTAACTTTATCTGAGGTACTACAATTAGGCTTTCACCTGTTTATATCCGTTTGTATGCATTGTGGCAGCGCTTTGGGCAATTTGAATCTATTTCGTTTCTGTTCTAGTTGCTTTTTTATTTGTTTTTTTGTATGTGTGAATATGGTTGGCCTATTCAAAGTGCATAATTTTACTTTGAAATTGAAGGATTAAAATTGCTTTTCTTTGACTCGGCTTTCACTTGAATGGATTGGTTGTTATAGATACATAGAGCAATTGCGTACCTAAAAGGCAGGCACCTAGAAATTTCTGAAATGTTTACTCTTTATACCGGCTTTGATTGTAATGGACCTGATCTGTTTATTCTTTTTTAAAGAGAACGAAGACTTCGAAATGGTACACAATGAATTTTTTTTAAGCCACCACCGACGACACTAGTCTTTTGACTTTTTGGAGACTGCTAATTTGCTTACTCTTGCAGGTTACTATGGTAATATTTCATATTTCTTCTTTTTGTACTCGCTAAGGGTGCAAGTGAGGGGCATCCACACCCCCCCCCCCCCCCCCCCCCCCCCCGCGAAATGTGTGTAATTGAGTTGTGTTGCGTTGTTGTGGTGCTTGCTAAGGTTGCACGCGTGATGCAGGGCTCCGCCGCTCCACCCCTTTTATTATTGGTTGTTGATTATGTATCATATTTCATCATTATAATATTTTGATATGTGATAGATAGAATAGACATCTCTTTCATTTGATGTGCGGATGGGAAAAACAATTCGAATTGATACATTTTTCAAAAGAATAAGTGACAAAATTTCAGAAGCCGAATCATTATTGCCGAATTCTGACATAGGTTGATACTCCAATTGTGTCAATTGTTGTTGTTGATCCTCCAATTTCTGAATCTTCCTACCAAAACTTGAAGGGTTGAAATCATTGAAATTGACATTAGTTCTCTAGAGCATGATCCGGGGTTGCGTAAGAGTATTTATGATTATCATATTAGTCAACGTGATGAAATTCGACGAGCATACATCAAGCCCGGTTCATTTAAACATTTGTTTTTCGAATATAAAATATCTGGGAGAGAAAAACATCTTTGTAGTTTTCAACCGTCGTGGTTCGATACTTTTCCTTTACGGCATGAATATATTTGTTAAGTAATCGAATAGAAAGACATCTGACTCGGTCATCAACAGCTTTGCAAGCCAGTGCTTTTTTACTTTTAAATGGTTTTGCAACATTATCCTCAGTGTTGGACTTACGTTCCTCAGTGTTACATGAATATGCTGAACAATAGAAAGAGAATGCATAATTTGCACAGCTACAATATTCTCAATTGAAGAGGGCTGGCCCAAGATATTTGGGTGCATTAAAGCCCAATCGTCAAATGAGACCCTATATATTTTTACAATTAAACAAATAGGAGAATAATTTGGCTATATAATTATTTTAGTTCATATTAAAAATAAACATTTGGTTCTAGCTATAGAAGTCTCCTTTGGTTGTTTTTGACACGTGTTCAATACATGGTAGCACCAAATTCCTATACTTGAATGTTTTTAGACAAATAAACACTTAAAAGAAAGTGCTATAACAGGATTCGGACCTAGTCAAAATGCGTGGAATACATTCACCTTACAAAGTAGAGCGTATTTACAGAGCGTATTTACAAATGTCGCATAAAAACTACTCCTTATAACTATTCCTGATCGATGTACCTTTGTTGGCCCAAAATCCAAGACCCGACCTCGTGGACTGGGCCTCCTGAACCTTGCCCTAGGGCCTCGTCTGCAATTCAGATTGTGATATGAATGAGGTCTACAAGTCTTAATATTCATTCCCTTTTATAAGTTTGAAAATATTTTTGTCAATGAAGTCCTTACACTTCCGCCAAAAAAAAAAAAAGAAATCTCTTCTTTTTTTTTTTTAGTCTCGTTCATTCCTACATTGTAATATATAGGCTGAGTATATTCTTCCTACATTATTGCTCTTGTACTTCCGTCGATATTATTTACTTATCATAATTGTTTGTTTATTTTCCCGTCATAATTTTTCAGATTAATCGTTCCTTTTGACTAAAAGAATCATAAAAAAATGTAGACCAAATTTGAAAAATGTTCAAATAAGAAGACAACTTCACTTAACTTTTCTTTTTATTTTTTCTCATTTTTTTTTTTTTACTTTTTAGACTCTTCTTTTCGATACAAATGGTCAACCAAAAAAAGTTTAACGTGAATCAAACAAAAATTAAGAAAAGATGAAAAAAATACCAGAATAATAATTTAGGAAGAACAGACATGTCAGAATATATTTCACATTTCAATGACGTGAAAGTTGTACCGTTGTACCAAGACTAGTTTCGAGTAATATACATACATACACACATATATAATAAAGTAAAGATGCCATCATGCATTTTATTAAAAGTAAGAATGCAATCTTGCAATGATGTCAATGAAAGCACAATTGACATCTACCTCTCTCGTATAATGTCTTCTTTTTTAAAAGTAATGCGATCTTCAATCGACGTAAATATACCTATGCGGTATTATGTCTTTTTTCTCCAAGTAAGATCCGATTTTGCATCGATGTCATCAATGACAACACAATAAAATGTCCAAATGCGAATTTCTGATTTTAGCAAAAGTTTCGAGTTTTGGGCATAAAATTTTTGTTTTCAATTTTTAACTCATCTCAATTCTCAAGAGAGGAATAAAATTTTTGTTCACTTTCAGTTTTAATACTTTTTTTTTTTCAATCGGTAACTCAATTTATTCACGAACTCGTAAATGAGGAAACATCGAGGGATACTTCCCTACTAATCCAGTTTGGAACAACCTCCTGCCAGATTAGTGGGTAATCCAAGGATAGGGCATATTTGGCTATTGCATTAGCCACCCTATTACAATCACGAGAAATAAATTGAAAAGAACAAGAACGAAACTTATTAGCCAAAAACAAAACATCTTGGATGACAACTTCCAACCATGCCTTGACGGAGGATTGACCTTGGATCATTTTGATGACTGTTTGCGCATCCCCTTCTATCACATAATCTCTTTCCGGTGAGCAGATTGGCAGCCCCATAGCAAACCGGAAACCTTCAGCTTCAACAACTTCAGCAGACAAGCAACATTTAAGTGGGGAGGCCGCAGCACCCACAACATTACCCATATAATCACGTATCACCACACCTACGCCACCCTTACGAGTTTTCGCATCAAAAGCTCCATCCACATTAATTTTCAAAATCCCAAAATCTGGAGGTTTCCAGCAGGCTACACTATCATCAATGGATGAATCAACATTGGTTTGGTCCTTTTGCGTGGCTTGTAAAAAGGTATTAAACTCCTCAATAGCTTTCTCAATGATGGAGGTTTCCGATGTCCAGCTCTGTTTAAAAATCCAGCTATTTCGCGCAATCCACACATGCCAACCGATCATAGCCCATAATCCAGTCGCTTCCCTTCTCTCCTCACCACTATGTGTAGCACCTAGTGCAACCCACGAATCCTGTAATTGAGCAGAGACTGACACTTCTGGACGAATTCTAAAAGGAGATAGCAACCAAACCTTTACAGCTCTATCACAGTTGAAAAACATATGAGATGGTGTTTCTTCCTCCAACCCACAAAGAGGGCAGTTTTAATACTTAGGGAGAGTTAAATAGTCATCCTGTTTGGGAAACTTATTTACGACCCCATCCTCGTTGATTTGAGTAATTTAGTTGGCATCCTCAAACTTTTTGTTTTTTTTTATCATAATCTTTTACTTTTTAGACTCTTCTTTTCGACACAAACGGTCAATCCAAAAAAGTTTAAACTCAATCAAACAATAATTGGGAAAAGATGAAAAGAATACCAAAACAATAATTTTGGAAGAACACACATGTCAATAATATATTTCACATTTCAATGACGTGAAAGTTATACCAAGGCTAGTTTCAAGTAATATTTTTCTTATTTAAAAATAAGGGTCTTCATTCGACAAGGACAAGATATAAGAGTCAATCATGGAAGTAGGACACAAAATAATTTTTTAATGCCAAGAAGACAAATCACCTACACATTCTAAAAATGCCCTCACTAGCACATGAAAGTGTCTAAATCCCCAAACCAAATGAAAGTGTCTAAAACCCTAGGGTAGCCTATGAAAGTGCCTAAATCTTAGGGTACCCTATAAAAGTGCCTAAACCACTAAAATCCTATAATTGAAAAGTGTACTCTGAGTGCCTAAGCCCAAAATGCCTAAATTTACTATACCCTACCCCAAAATAGCCAAAGCCCCCCAAAATTGAACTCACTTGTAAAATTGGAGAGAGAAAATCAATTTGTCCTACCCAATAATTATTACCCGCATGAAAGAGAGGAGAGAGAATTGAAAGTGGTGTGCCTTCAATTAATGTGTGTGTGTGTGTGAGAGAGAGAGAGAGAGAGAGAGAGAGAGAGAGAAGAAGAAGAAGAAGAAGAACAATTGAAAGTGACGGGTTGAAGCTGAAAGTGACGGGTTGGGGTTGGGACCGCTGGATGCCTGGGCAGCTTAGCCACAGACTGTCGGGCCTTTTTCTTATTTGAGTCTTTCTCCTCACATGCGCACAATATTTTCATTAAGGGTATTTTTGTCTAGCATTGTCCTTGAGCTCTCAAAAAATTTCAATTCATGTATTGGAGGCCTTAAAATAAGTTAAGTTGGACAAAAACCCATTAAAGCCCCAAAACTTGTCCTTTTGGCCAAATGTCTGTAAAAATAATGATGCGATCTTGAATTGATGTCAACGAGAGCACAATTGACATCTATCTCTCCAGTATAAATGTTTTCTTTTTTAAAAGCAAGGAATCCGATCTTGCACCGACGTACATATACCGACCCGGTATTATGTTTTTTTTTCGAAGTAAGGATCCGATCTTGCATCGATGTCATCAATGAAAGCACAGTAAAATGTTCAAATGCGAATTTCTAATTTTAGTATAAGTTTCCATTTTTGGACGTAATTTTTTTTTCCTCAGTTTTTAACTCATGTCACGAGAGGAATAAATTTTTTGTTCAGTTTCCAGTTATAATACTTTGGGGGAGTCAAATAGCCACATCTTGTTTGGAAAACTTATTCATGTCTAGGGATGGGCATGAGGGGTAGGGGGTGGATACCATTATGGCATTATCTCCATCCCTGATCTCCGAACCCATATCAATCCCCATCCCCTCCCCGATATCCCGGGGATTTTTCTTTAACCTCCATCCCCGCCCCATTGCGGGGAACTGAGATTCCCACAGGGAATCGGGGATCCAAACAATAATAATGTTAAGTCATGGGGAATCGTGGATCCAAACAATAATAACGTTAAAACTCAACTTGGATGTTAAACAAACAAGCTCAAGCCAAATATTTTAGTTTGTCAAATAAACAAGCCAAGCCCGAGCAACTTAATGCTCGGCTCCAATGAATGGCTTTTGAGTGGTGTATTTCTAACAAGAGAATGGCTTTTGAGTTTGTAAATGGGCGATGTGGGACTAATTCACTTAGGTTGCTGAATTCGTGGATTTAAAAGGAGAGGATTTGATGGTAATGTTTTGAGGAGATTACCTGACTGACTAGTTGTACATCTGTATAGATTAAAATTTCTATTGAGTTTTGGGAGCTTTATGATAATGGATTTTATGTAACTATGCAAAAATGTTCTATTGAAATCCTTTGTTATAAGTATTCTAGTCGTTAATACCTAACTCTACTTTGTTTCTGAACTTTAACACCGAGTCTCGTCACTTGAAATGCAATTATTGAATCAAGTGTTTGATGTGTGATTGGATTCATTTCGAAGTTTAGAAGAAAACAAACAGGACGGTTCACTTTCCGTTGATGCCTAACCTGAGATTGTTCGTATGATATAGGAGCCGTCTTGGGGATTTGTCTAACTTTGAAACTTCATATAACAAAGCAAGGCTGGAGGGATGACTCAATTAATATACATATGTGAACGGGGATGCGGGGAGGGAACTGACTATACCATCCCCTACCCATTTCCCGAAATATTTAAAAAAAAAATCTCCTTACCCTCCTCAACTCCCGAAAAAATCTCCGAATCTGCTACCCATTCGGGTTGGAAACGGATTGGATCGGGGAGGGTCGGTCAAGATGCCCATCCCTATTCATCTCTCCATCTTAGTTGGTTTGAATAATTAAGTTGGCATCCTCGAATTCAAATAAACCCCACACCACCATTTCTCTCTCCAAATGTTTCTTAATTTATCTTGATTTTTGTCTCCTATCGTTCAAATCGTCTTCTTTCATAATAATCTTTTAGTTCTTTCTCTCTCCTAATCTTTTCTCCCCTAAAATCACAAAATAAAATTTGAATTGTACTTGCGTGAATAGTGTAAGCATATTTTCATACACTTTCGTAGATTAATTCTGTTCATGGTTTAGACTCCTGTTTACGTTTCCTTTTTGTTCAAACGTATCGTATCTGACGTTTGCCTTTGATGCTGTATATGGAAATTTGTTAGGGTGCTGAGCGGACACACGTGGCAATGCCCAAGCGCATCCACTTTTGGACGGCCGTGGTTTCTATCCTTTCTCTCTCTTATCTTTCCCCTCTATTTGTCTCATCTTTCTCTTTTTAAAATCCGTACCGTCCAAAACATTTTTAGACGGCCGAATAAGTGTCACTGGTACCTTCACGTGATACCCACCCGACACCCAAAAATTTCTCTATTTATAGACACGGTTGTACAGTTGCACTAGATTTTTACTGCAGTTCCAATATAATTAGAGATTGAGAGGCCTGTAGAGTGTTAACTCACTATACCCCTATAGTACATGTAGAATAATTACATTTAATCGAAACTTTTCATTATCGAACCAGCCTGATTGCTCACTACAGGGGTGCATGTAGTAAGCTCACGCCCCCCAAATCCATAAAATTATCATCCACTTTTCCTCTATATCTTTTTAATCGGGTGGATTCTACAATTGAATACTTAATTATTAATTATGGGTTTACCTGCGCTTGAGCGAATTGACTATAAAAGTCATAGTGAGAGACAGTGAGAGGCGGAGAAAATAAGGGGAGGAGTTGGTTATGGGTTTTTTTTTCCTTAATCCGCGAACGTCAGTATTGTGAGACATGATTGAGATGGATTTTTTCTCGATCTTGCCGGAAGGCCTCCTATCTGAAATTCTCTCTCGAACATCCCCTCGTGATGTGTGCCGATCATCGGTGATCACGAGGGGATTCAAATTGGTCGCTGATTCCAACGACACATGGGATAGGTTTTTGCCGTCTGATCATGAGAAGATCATATCGAAGTTGCCTGTGGCCTTCTCCACCAAGAAACAACTCTACTTTCGCCTGGCTAACTCTTTTATTCTCCTCGACGATGGTGAACTGGTAACCCAATTGCATCAATCTTAGCATCTGCAGTCCATAATCAATTTTTTTACGCATGAAATTGACTTCGGATAGTTTATGCTTTTTCTTGAGTTTTTCTTTTATGAACGCAGTTTGGCTCTAGTGATTTGAATGAAGGTTTCAAATCTCGTACGGTACTAGATTTGTGTGAAAACGGAAAAAAATTTGGGTACCGAATGGGTACCACCTGGACCAGCCTACGTGGTATCTGAACATAGGCCGTCCAAAAGTGTTTTGGACGGTCAATATTAAAACACCCCCTCTCCTCACTCTCTCTCTCTCCAAATCCAGGCCACCTAAAATCAAAATGGACGGCCTAGATGCGTCGAGGGTTACCACGTGATACCCCTGTCACTAAAAAATCTCTCATGAAAACGGTACCAAGCACCTCAAGTACCGGTCCTTACTGGACGGTACAGGCTATTCCAGTAAATTCGGCTGAAAGTAAAATACCGGCCGGTACCGTGCAAGTCCCTAAATTGATCATCCTGTCGATCAGCAGCTCCGCGCTTCACTCTCGTTTCTCACTGCCTCATCTCCGGCAACACTCGTAGGGAAACCTGCCGTTTTGGTACCTCCCTCTATTTGTATAAGTGCTACTTCACCTCCTTTCATAGAGAAACCTGCCATTTGTTTTGCGCGAGTCTCTTGGTTTGTAAGAAGGCTTTCCCACTCCAATATACTCGGTTGAGTAGGCCACCCTTGAATAGGCAGTGATGAACCCATTGTACTCGGAGGAAAGACCGCGAATCAGAATTCTTCGTAGCCTCGCATCAGAAATTTTAGAATCGACATCTAATTGAGAAATTTCGTGACATATCCTCTTTACATTGAAAAAAGAATTGGGATATAAAAGATATAAATACAAGTTTTGGGACACGTAACGGTAATTGTTTTGGTGTAAAGGTTTTGGTAATATCGAATGTTACGTAATGGGAATCTGGTGTAGCGATCGTGAATTTTTAAAAACCATTATTTGATAATAAAAAATTAAATTAAATTGCTTAAATAACCCGTCACGGTCGAGTATCAGCCGTACGGTCATGAACCGGTCCGTGAATCGGATACGGACCGATACGTAACGGGGATCGGCCGATACGCTTGCGATTTTTCTCTCATCGATATACGGGGGTGTAAAGGTATCAAAAAGGCCAAAAACCATTACGTAACGGCCGATATGCTACGTGACGGCCGGTATTTAAAACCAAGTCATGCTCCCTTGCGAGATTGAGCCAAGTTCACTCTGTGAGTAATTCCAACCTTGCATCGTTTTTCTTGGTGAAAAAAGAAGCAAACGCGTCCCTGCAGGCTTCTTTTGGAGTCCTTTTTTTTTTTTTGGATCGGTAAATTTTTTTTACTCCGTATTAGAAAAATCTTGACAAAGGGTATATCAAGATGGAGGGAGAGGGAGGGGACTCCAAAGAAGGGTTAAAGAAATTAGGGCTTCTGACAAGCCAATCCCGTTTTGTCCCTGTCATCCTGTCCAAACCCTTTGCGTGTCAAACCCATCCCACCTAACCCCTTTCCCACGTGCGCCCCATTCTCTCTCTTTCTTTACCCGACTTTTTGAAATTGTCGGTAGGTATTACTTTTGGAGATAAGAGAGAAAGTAATTGATGTGACAACAGAAATCTATTATATGATAACTCACAGGCATTGACTAGGATATTCTCTCTCTCTCCCTCCTCTCCCATGTGTAGGTAGGGCTGTAAATGAATTGGGTCGTTAGTGACTTATTCGAGGCTCGGTTCAGTAAGAGCTCGTTCGAGTTCGATTCGTCTACTAAACGAACTGAACTTGAACCTAAGTGGATTCGGCTCGATTAGGCTCGCGAACCTGAGGTCAAAATGTAATTAATAATACTTTAGGGGTCTACATATAAATATTTTATAGTTGATGAACTTTTATGTAATTTGTTCTTCTTTTATCCCTAACTAGAGTACTCTACTATGAAGAGATGGGTTTTTTTCCCTAACTAGAGTACTCTATTTAGTTCTCAATATTTTTTTTTATCGTGTTCTTTTTCTTTTGATTACTTGATTATTGTGCTAGATTTGTTTATTTTGTTTGATTTCTTAATTGCTGTGGTAGATCTACATGTAACATTGTTTTGAAGCATATCTCTTTCCCCTCTCAGTTTGTGTTTTAAGTTGCTAATGAGTCCTACCGAGCTTGATTCAAGCCTAAATTCGGCTCGGTTCGGCTCGTTTGAGTTTAACGAGCCCTACCGAGCCGAGCCCGAGCTTTGAATTTTTTTCACGAGCCGAACTCAAGCCCACTTATCTAGGCTCGAATCGAACCTGAGCCGAACTCGAGCCTGACTCATACCTTAACGAACTGATCCGGAATCTCATAGGGTTCGGCTCGATTCGGTTCGTTTACAGCCCTATGTGTAGGTATTTACACTACTCTCTCTCTCTCTCTCTCTCTCCTCTCTTTTTTAATTTTAAATTTAAAATAAAATAATCCAAATATGCATACATATATAAATATATAGAAGAATTCATACCCCAAAAAAGAAAAATTCACACCCTTCAAATAGAAGAATTCAACCAACGGGGCTAGCTCAGTTGGCCAGGGCTCTTGCATCTCACTAGGAGATCAGAAGTTCGAATCTTCCTGCCTGCGTGTAGGGGCTTTTCCTTTATTTGTTTCTTTCTCTGTTTCTACCCTGTAATGGGCTTATTTCTTGTATTGATTAAGTTGTTGGGCTTGGTTGTCTCGTGGACTCTCACAATTCATGTAGTGTCCCGGGTTGGTATCTTGTACTTCATATGTGATTTAATTGATCTCTCTTCTATCGATTGACAAAAAAAAAAAAAAAAGAATAGAAGAATTCATATATCTCAAATTCAGAATTCACACCTCTCAAATGCAGAATTCACACATCACAACTTACTCCCTAAAATACACAATGCACACCAAAAATAAAAGAATTCACATCCCTCAAAATGTAGAATTCACACATTCCAAAATGAAAGAACTCACAACCCTTCTAAACAATTCACACACTCCAAATTGAAAGAATTCACACCTCTTAATGCAAAAGTCACACACTCCAAATTGAAAGAATTCACACCCCTCAAATGCAGAATTCACACATCTCTACACAACTTAAACTCTAAGATTTTTTTTTTTTTGGCATAATTTCATCTCCAATATGGGTCTTGTTTGATAGATGTCATCGAGTAGGCTCTAAAAAAGTATATTTTTTCAAAATCAGATATATAAATTAAAAGGTGTAAATATTTAAAGTTCAAAAAATAAAAAGGAGAGAGAGAGAGAGAGAGAGAGAGAGAGAGAGAGAGAGAGAGAATGGGGTTTGGGAGGAGTGAAAGATAAAATGTGATTTGGATGGAAGCCATCACAAAAAGTGGGGGCGGCTTGGACCAAAAACACCCACAGGCCAAGCCTAGTACAGCAAAAGGCCTAGACCTAAACAGGCAAAACCAAATATTGCAATTAAGCCCAAAATAGTGAGGCCCAACCCAACACAAATGAAACCCTAGCACACCTACAGCTGCCTCACCCCACCTTAGCACCATCAACCCAAACCAGTCACCACCAAAACACCGCAATCAACCTCAGCCACCATACGTTGTTAGGCCCAAAGACTAGCCACATCCAACAATGCAGATCGGCGGAAAATCGACATTGACGAAGGAATAAACGGAGGAGACCAAGAGTCCATGGACAGTAACCAAAAAACATTGCCTAGCCGTTAAGCCCGAAATCGATCTCACCCAACAGTTGAAACCGGCGGCAACACAAGGATCCGCACGAGGCTTTGAAATGGATATCCAATGATCGGTGGAGGGGAAGAGAAAGAGATGTTTAGGGATCCGCAAACACCACCACCGTGAACCCAAACCGACTGTCAGACTCCATAAACAACCGTCGAGAAACTGCATATTCTTTTGGAGTCTTTTTGCTCAAGCAGTTCTTTTTTAATGAAGGTTTTCAAAGAAAATATCGCTTTCCCCGCCTTGATCTTCTATTTCGTTATTGTTTCCCAATTCTCTGCAGTAGATGATGGTCAAGTAACTTCTATCTCAATCACTACCTCCAACAAATCTCGTCCTTGAAGATGAGACTCCATACACGATTTCCAGCAAACATAATTGCTGTCATTGAGTTTTTCAACACTATTCACTGCGTCGAAAAGCATCCATCGAGCTATACCAGGACATTTATTCAGGAGAAAAACTTTTTTTAACGGAGGCTCCTAAGAGAGGTAGTTTATAGAAACCCAAAGGGGGCCCCATTGATACATTGTCGCAATAATCTGAACCGGTAATCTTGTAGGGCTCGCAAAATAGTGTGCAACTTCTGAAATGATCCAGGCCGTTGTTTCTTTGCACCAAAATTCAATTTTTTACATACCATCGATACCGGGTCAAGCTGATTTTTTACATATGCATGTTACTCTACAAGCCTTACAAGATGACTGATTTAGATTATTGTGATAATGTATCAGTGGGGCCTCTTTTGGGGCTTCCGTAAACTGCTCCTTTAAGGAGCCTCCGTGAATAAGGCAATCTCTTTATTCAGTCCGACTGAAAACTACCTTCCCCAGACCGGTGGCTCTGATACGCGCGACAATGAAGAACTTTGAAGGATAGAACCAATAAACCAAACAATAAGGCTGGGATTCTAATGTAGCAAAGGAAAAACTATCATTAATTCATGCAGAGGAATATATAAAAGACAACATGCAAAACCGACTACAAAAAGAACCCCTACATTCTTAACAACTTATGTAGAACAACGTACATATAAAACACACTTGCATGCACACTCACATCCACATAGGGGCTTTACATGGGAGGGGGATGAACATGTGTATGAAATATGAATATGCGTGAATTGTGTGTAAATTGTAATGCGTGTGATGTTTTAGACTTGTTGCTCTTCTTTATGCACTTTTTTTGTTACCAGGGCTTCACGCTAGATAAAGCTAGTGGGAAAATATGTTTAACGCTAGGAGCCAGAGAGCTCACAATTGAATGCCGAAGCGATCCTGTTAATTGGACAGGGACATATTTGCCACAGTCAAGGTCTCTCTCTCTCTCTCTCTCTCTCTCTCTCCTCTTTTGGAACTAGAATCTGTTAAGAAATATTGTCCCACATTGCCTAGGAGTAGAATGGGTGATCACTTAATATATGCCGGGACCTCTCCACTCATTGCCACTTGGTTTTGAGTTGGATATAAAGTTTCCACATGGTATCAGAGCGGAGCCTATTCTACTCCACATCTAAATAAAAAATAAAAAAGCGCAATCCCACACCCACGATGACAGACCAGCAAAAAGGCTGCACAATGATAAGACCCAAAAAGTGGTCACACGTGACAGACCTCCAATGCTGCTCCACGTGAGGGGGATGTTAAGAAATATTATCTCACATTGCCCAGGAGTGGAATGGGTGATCACTAAGGCTGCACAATGGTAGGACCCAAAAAGTGGTCACACGTGACAGACCTCAAATGCAGCTCTACGTGAGGGGGGATATTAAGAAATATTGTCTCACATTGCCTAGGAGTGGAATGGGTGATCACTTAATATATGCTGGGACCTCTCCACTCATTGCCAATTGGTTTTGAGTTGGATATAAAGTTTCCACAAAATCCTCTCAAGTGACACTAACGCGAGGAGAAATGGGGAACACAACAGTCCATTTTGATGATTGGTCTTTCATTTTAGAGGTCTCCATGTGTAAATTACCTATGCAAAATAATAAGATTCATCGATTGATGGTCGTCTCTTTATCATACTCCACATGTCTTGAGATAATGAACAGTCCGACTTTTGATGGTTCATTTCGATTTTGACCATTTATTTTTCTCGAGACAAATATAACTTTGAGTAATTTCCCATTATTCTGGTTTCTTGCATAGATGATTTACATAATCGAACCTAAAAAGTAATATCATCACAATGCAGCTGTGGCGGTCTCATATCTCTTCAAATGAGATAATTTGCATAGTAGGATCCTAATTTCTGCTTCTGTGTGTATCAATTTGAGTCCTTTGTGGATATCTTTATCACATGCAGATTCAAAGAGGTGGCCAATCTTCAGGTGGTGCCTTGGTTTGATATTAAAGGCAAAGTAGAGGCTCGATTGTTGTCCCCCAAAACCACTTACGTAGTATTCCTTGTGTTCAATTTGGGGCTCGATTTGGGCCCACGAAACTATAGATATGGTCTTCTCCCAGCAAAGGCATCTGTAAGATTTTATGGGGAAAGAGGAGGTGGAGACGGAGATGGAGACGAAGATGGAGATGAGATCCCCAACATTGTTTCTTTGGGGATTCGATCATTCCGTTCTGATCATGGACAATTTGCACAACGAAGAATGGATTACTGGATGGAGACTGAACTGGGAGAGTTTTTTAGTGGTCAAGGAGATACCGGTGAAGTAGAGGTGCGGTTGATGGGGATCGAGAGAGATTGCTGGACGTATGACTTGTTTGTCGCAGGAATTGAGCTTCGGCCTAAAGTCGATTCTTGAATAAAAGGCCGCAATTCTTTGTGGCGTACGTTGGCAGTTTTCATATATGTACTAAGTTCTCATTTTTCTTGTGAGCATGATTGTAAAACTTTTTTGCTGATATCTTTGTGTTGACACACAAAAGTTTAGGTCTATCTCCAATCTTCCCTGCCAATACCCTAATGATTGGAGACTAGATGGGTTTTGTTATTATTGTTGTTGTTTTGATCTTTGTGTTGAAATACACATCTCATAACCATATTAGTATGTCAGTTCTTTTTTGTTCTTTTCTTTTTCGCATGGTTATGTATTAATTATAAAATTGCTTTTCTTCGATCGGATGACGACTTGGTTAGAGCTAGACTTAACCTTATCTATTACTCCCTCCGTCCCTTAAAGTTAGACACTTTCACTATTCTAACCCTATGAAAAAATTGATTATTTCTTTTAATCTATAATGTTTTATATAAGTAATATGGATCTCGTTTGATAGATTTCAATTAATTCTTTTAAACAAAGTTCTGAAAATCACATAAAACGTTATGAATTGAAAGATATAGGCAATTTAAAAATAGCACGCACTCCCGAAAGTGTCTAACTTTAGAGGACGGAGGGAGTATTAAAAAAACCTTTTTCATGTTCGTAAATTCCATATATGAGCCAGTGTGGTATTTTACTGTGAATGGGAAGTATGAAAAACGAACAAGCTGGTGTGGCATAAATTCAACAGTTACACAATAGTTGAGCCAAATGTCCTGGTTAAGTAGCATTTTGTTTTGTAATCTAAACACGATACTGTATTATTCTTATGAATAGTAGCCTTGAAAAGACAGCAGCCGCAGAAGATATAAAAATCACCAGAGTTTTTCTCGAACCAATCCACCTTATGGTTCCTTGTTGAAGCTAATAAAATCCGTTGCTCATACTTCAAAATTTATCATCAAAAGTGTATTTTGTTCCCTCACTTCCCAATTTGAAGAATGAGATTTTTCATAGTTCACTTGGATTTTTCAAATTTTGTTGTTATAGTATTTTTGTGTGTGTTTTGACACCATTACTGTGTAATCTAACTGTTTTCTAATACCAAATCACTTTTTGTTGTAGCATTTGTTATTTGAAAGATTTTACACATATGTCAAATTTTGAAAAAGGAGAGAATGAATTTGAGGGGCAATTGGTGCTTGAAAAGGTCTGTGGGACCATTTAAAATCTTACAAAACCACAATTTTTTGGACATTTGACATTTGAAAGGATTTTCTAGAGCTTTGTTGCTCTTCTAATCCTCACCGGCTTTTTACTCTCTCCATTCTTATTTTTCTGCAACGAATAGAGTCATTTTGTCAAAAAAATAAAAAAAAGCCAAGGGTGATGCACCAATAAATTTTATGAAAAAATATAAAATATTAAAGAAAAAAGCAGAAGTAAATTATGAAATCTTTCCTCCACATGGCACATCTGCTCTCCAAAACGAAGACATAGAGCTTGATAGGAGAAGTCGAGAGAAAAAGCCACAGAATTTTTTCTCGATGCTACCAGAAGAGTGCGTATTAGACATTGTCTCTCCAACTTCTCCTCGTGACTTGTATCGTCGGGGATCTCGAAGGGATTCAAGTGCATCATTGATTCCAATGCGATATGGGGGCAAATTTCTGCCGTCCGATCATCGAAAGATCATACCAAGGTCAATATCCCCTGTGCTTGTTTCCTCCACCAAGAAACAATTCTTCTTTCGCCTAGGCAACTATCCCCCAAAGTAATGAATCTCGTACCGTACCGGCCAGTACAGGCCGAGATGTACCTTATCGGCCAGAAAACGGGATACCCAGCTTGCTGTTCCGTTCCGGCAGAACTACCGCTCTATTCCGGCCGTTCCGCTCTGTTCCAGGCTATTCCGGCCGTTTCCCGGATTCCGTCCGGTACATAAATCAAAACGTTTATTAGGTTGTCTGGCATGAAATTCGTGCACTTTCGGATTTCCAACACAAAAAGCACAAATTTGTTCAGATTTTTCAACAAAAAAACACAGATTTTTAGTTGATTTGGAGTGATGGGCGAACTTCTCACCGGAAAAAATGGTGTTTTCCGAACAAGAAAGAGGAGAGAGAAGAAGGGGTAACGTAGAGAGAGAGAGATTTGACAATAGTGTGTGTTCCAGTACTTCCAGTACATATGGTGCAAAGCTCCGTAAAATCTACTTTTCTAGCATTTTCCTTTCACTTTTTTTTGAAAGAAAATCTGATAACTCTCTTACTTCCTAATTGAAGTAAAAAGCAAAGTGCTTAGCTTGTTACAAATTTCTAGAAAAAAAATTCATTAGATATATTAAATACAGTAAAAATATTTATTGTGTTAAATCCGGAACGGGACCGAGATAAACACCGGTACCGATACGTACCGTTTCAGCTAGAGAAAACAATATGCTCACCGGTACGAGATTAATAACTTTGCTATCCCCTTGTCCTCGACAACGGCAACCTGGTAATTAAGAAACCTAATCGCAAATCTACTTGAATCAATTTTGGTCGGATACCAGAAATGCTATATGCAAGGAAAAGATTTCCAGGGAATTACGCTGGGAAGGTCCTGCAGGGACCAGTATGAATCCCAAACGACTAATCCGAGCTGCTCAAGAATTTTAGAAACATATTTCGAGTGGGCCCGCTAAAAACCAGCTCCATCCGATATGTTTAGATGCTCGATCCAAACTTTCATTTTTTTTTTTTCTTGTTTCATCTGAACCATTCAAAAATGAAAGTTTAGATCAAGCATCCACACATATCGGATGGAGCTGGTTTCTGGCAACCCCAGTCGAAATGTGTTTTTAAAATTTTTGAGCGGCTCAAATCAACTCTTTGAGATTCGTACCGGGCCCCGTAGGACCTTCCTTGCGTGATTCCTTGCAAATCTTGCTTGCACATATCATTTTTGGATGCCCATATGTTAATGGAGTGCCGCATTTTTTCCTTGATTCGGACATATCTATAAGTACGTAGGACACTGTAATATGAGTACATATTAGGGGTGAAAGAAAAACCGAAAAACCCGAAAAAAACCGACCGACCGGTTCGGTTTTCGGTCGGGGAAAAGCTGTGTCGGTGGACTTCGGTTTGGACCGAACCGAACTGAAAAATTATCGGTTCGGTCTCGGTTTCCTGGAAATTGGTTTGGACAGAACCGAACCGAACCGAAATCATGCCAATTTGGACCGAATTACCCCGAAACCACCCTTATTTGGACCGAAAACCCAAAAAAACGATCTTGACCCCCCAAAAATAACAAATCCTAGCCGTCCATCTCAATTTTAACGCCGGACCGAAAAAACCGAAGAAAACTGAACCACCCCGAACCGATCGGTCCATTGTTTTTTTCGGTCGGGATCGGTTTCCAACAAAACCACCCCAAACCGATTGGTTCGGTCCCGGACACCCCAAAAACCGAACCGAACCGACCGATTTTCACCCCTAGTACATATATCAAAACGCCGGCCTCAATGGCATCCATTTTGTCATTTGCTTCGAATTTGCACGGAATAGCATATGTTCATACCGTTTGACCGGGGGTGTTGTGCGGTGTAGGTATTGTGCAACATTTTATGGGGCAAAACAGTGTCGTTTTGCTCATTTTCTTGGTACGTCTCCAAAGCTTCCAAGGGCCCTATTTGCATAGTTAATTTTTGGGTTCAATTTTAGGGGATTTAGTTTTGGGTAGGATATAGTGGGTTTAGGCACTTTGGCTCTAGGGTTAGATTTTTTTTCCTCTAAACAAGACTCTTGAAAGCTTCAGAGGTGTGCCTAACAGCCTAAAAATCAAACAAAATAATAGTTTTGCCGTACAGCACGACGCACCACCGAGCACCCCCAAATTACGGCTTGGACTTCTTTTTCTGTTTTCTGGTTTCAATTCACACTCACATTCACATTCACATTCACAGACTTGTTTTCCAAATTGGATATGTTTTATGTTCACAAGTATAGTATCTGACGTTTGGCTTTACGCTTTATAAGTTGATCATGGTTGAGCAGAAAGACAATTGTAGAAATTTTTGTACTTAACCTTGCTTATCATCAACTTTTGTAGAAATTTTTTGATGCAACCATTATACCACGTCACATGGTGTAAAAGTTGCATTCAAGTCATCTATTGGAATATAGAGACAGTGTTACAGTTGCACTAGATTTTTTCTCGGTTCCAAGAAAAAAAAATTAGCTTGTTATCATACAAATTGTACATATTTTTTAGGGAGATTAAATTATGTCAGCTGGCGGTGAAAAAAAGTTTAAATCTTTCCACTGCCCGCGAAAATATTTTAAGCTTTCTTTTTTTATCAGATGGATTATGCAATTGAATACTTATTAGTAATTCTTAAATATGGGTTTCCTTACATATGAGCGACCGTGTATAAAGTCAAGAGTGAGACAGTGAGAGGTGGCAAGAGAAATCGAAGGGAGGAGGTGGGGATGGATTGTTTTCTTTTCTTTAACTGTCGAAAGTCAGTATCGCGGGCAATAATTGGAACGGATCCTTTCTCGGCCTTGTCGGAAGGCCTCGCTTCAGAAATTCTCTCTCGAACATCCCCTCGTGATGTGTGCCGGTCGTCGGCGATCTCAAAGGGTTTCAAGTCATTTGCTGATTCCAACAACGTATGGGACAGATTTCTACCGTCCGATCATCGAGAGATCTTATCGAAGTCGGTATACTCTGTGGACTTCTCCTCCAAGAAAAAACTCTACTTTCACCTGGTTAACTCTTATATTCTCCTCGACGGTGGTAAACTGGTAATCCACTTGCGTCAATCTTAGCATCTCCAGCCCATATTCAATTTGTTTCAAAAAAATTTATGAGCTTTCATTTGGTATGAAGCATGTGCAAATTCAAATCTATATATAAATATGAGTCAAAGTTATATTAATGACATAGTTGTAAAATTAAAAAGCAAAAAATGGCCTTAAAAAATTAGAGTAATGATTTGAGCGTCCCTTAATTTGATTAATAATTTGAGTAGAGCATAATTCGATATGGGTTTGACTCAAGACCCAAAGTGAGAATTTAGGGGATTTTATTCAAAATTTTGGTTCTGAGTTTAAAATAAGGTAAAGACTGGAGATGCTCTACAATGATCCTTATACTAACCAATGTAGAAGTAGATATAAGATGCGGATACGCTCGGTTATGCCAATCCTAGGAAAAAAGAATTTTAATGCATGAAGTTGACTCAGGATAATTTTAGGCTTTTCTTTATGGAGGCAGTTTAGCTCCAGCCATTTTGGATTCCAATTCAATGATTAGACTTGTTCAGTTAATTTATAGAGCTCGTAGAGTACAACCAGATCAAAATTTAGGTTGATCCGATACCAATCTATATGTGAGCGGTGCACATGGGTCCAATTGGGATACGGGTCAAAACAGGTTCATGAATATATTGGGCCAGTATGTAACCCGACCATATATATTTCACCCATTCACTTTTTGACCCGTATCCCATAAAGCAGCCCATATCCAACCAATGAACTCATATCAACCAGGCCATTTGCTACCTCTACTTACGTTATACACTTTCCAGTCACAAGCAGGAGCTAGTTAATTAGTGTCCAACATCATGGATAGATGTTAATTAGGGGTGCCCAGTGGGTCAACTGATACGCTCAACCAGCCCAAATCGACCAAACCGAAGCGTCCGTGATCCCACCCGAGGTATGTTACAGATGGATGCAGACAGTGGCGGCTCCAGAAAATTTGAACAGGGTGTTCAAGATTTACCTTAACTCTACTAGTTCTATTAACTATTATATACACACAAAATTTTCATATATTAATGTGAATAATGCATGAGGCAAATGATACGAAAATACATAAGATATCACAAATTTTCTTAGCGAATTCTATGTTATTGGGTTAAGTTAATCAGGAGATAAATACACTATTATTTATTGTTAAAATTTGTGTGTTGAATAGGTTTGCAGGGATATTTATTTTCTCCTATAGAGAGTTGATTGTTGCTCAAAGAGAAGTCATAGGATTATGTCAATGCAATAGATACTTTTTTTTTCTTGATTTTCCTAATTTTTGTCATAAAGAGTGTGTACTTTGTTTGAAACTGGTATATTAAGGATTTTATTGTGAATTACTAGGATTGGTGAGTGTTCATGGTATAAATGTTAAAACAATACCCGATATAAATTTATCACATGTAATATAAAATATAAAAGGCTTTAGAGTGTACATCGACCATCTATAGGAAGACTTTAGACTTTAGTTAGTTGTTTACATAAAATTAATTTGTGGGCTCATTTGTTGAGCTAAGTGTTCAAATATTTTTGAGTAGGGTGTTCAACAATGGCTATACTAAATTTAAACAAAAAATTTTACATGTATTTCTGAACAAAATTTTTTTTTTGAGGGTGTTCAGGTGACCACCCTTCGATAAGGGTGGAGCCGCCTATGGATTCGCAGATCCTAATATTTTAGCTTTGGTGATCGGTTTGGATTTGATCCACCCTATTCATCCAATAGCCCTTATCCTTCCAATTCACAACCAACCCGACCCAACCGTACCTCACTCATGGACGGGTACTTATGGAGAATACAACTATCCGCAACGAGCAGATCAGTTTGAAAACTAACCCGATTCGTCAAAAATCGATCCGTGGACAAACCTAATGCTGGTGTCATTTTTGTTTACCTGTCTCTTCTTAACAACTTTGCTAGAACTTAAAACTCAATATTGCACACATTTTTTTTTTTCCTTTTGATAACTGGATGTCTGGGATGAACACTCTCTCCTATTTGGGGGCTTTATACACACCATTAGTGCAATGGGAGAATTTTTCTCAATGTGACGGTTATTTGCAATGCTCTCTCCCATGATATGGGCCTCATATATGTGTAGGTGCCACCTCATTTATGTGAGAGACTCGCTACAAATAACCATTGCATTGAGAATTTTCTCGTGCAGGGGAACTTGGGTATGATTGAATGTGCAAGTGTGAGTAATGCGTATGCTGGTTTAGACTTTTTGCTCTTCTTAATGATATATTCTTACTTTTTGTTACCAGAGCTTCTCTTTAGATAAAGCTAGTGGGAAAAAGTGTTTTATGCTAGGAGCTCGAGAGCTTGCTATTGAATGCGAAAGGAAACCAGTTAAATGGACATGGAGGTGTTTGCCACAATCAAGGTCCTCCACACTCTATCTCTCTCTCTCTCTCTCCTTTTTTTGGACAAAATTTCTCTCGTGTGATACTTATGTGAGGAGAAATGGGCCCCACAGCAGTTTCATTTTGATAATTGGCCTTTCATTTTTGAGGTCTAAATAATACAATCCATCGATTGTCATTGGTAGTCCGTTTCGAAATAGTGTGTGAAAGTGTATTAAAAAATGTAAAGAGCACATTGGGATGTGTTATTTTTTCTCTTTTTTTGTTTTTTTTTTGGTTTGCTTATAGACACCATTATTGTAGAAGGACCCTTTTTAGTTTCCATAATATTCACAGGAGTACTTTTTTTTTTTTTTTTTTAAGTCTATAAAAGTATAGACAAGTTGAACTAGGTTGACGAGTCATCTTCTACGAATTAAAACTTCTGCTTATAGTAACACTCAGGATTTTTCTAATCGAATCCATGTTGATTTGACAATTTTCACTCGTATTCAGGACAGTAAATTTTGTCATATATAAAAGGAAAAAAATTACTCATAAGCTGTTTTTTTATATGAATCCCAAAGAACTGATCTTCAATCTGCAATCACCAAATGTAAACGACGTCATTAACTCCATGGGAAGAGGCCATTGCAGGAAGAAGAAAAAAATCTATGAATCCCTAAAAAATAATAATCTTACTGCATAAAAAAGACACATTATTTAGATCTTTTCCTCCATTGGTGTGTGAATTCCGTTTGGGTATTCCGAATTTTGAAAGTGATATCAGATTTTTGAGGTTAACCTTATCTATTTGTCATTATGATTTTAAAAAGATTAATACTTAATATTTTAGTAGTTTCATGTATCAATGAGGGAGTGAAAGAAGGGGACACTTGTCGCCCTACGGCGCTCCTCGCGAAAACCCATCATGCAATTCTATATAAGAGGAGATCTTGTGATAAATTATTGGTTACAAGATCTATTAAAATTAAAGTAATATTTGAACCGTCATTTTTTTTTTGTGTGTTTTAAGTCTTATGTGCATATCTTTATCACATGTAGATTCTCAGAGGTGGCCGGCCTTGAGGCGGTGCCTTGGTTCGATATTACAGGCAAAATAGAGGCTCGATTGTTGTCCCCCAAACCCACTTATGTAGCATACCTTGTGTTCAATATTTTGCGGCCACAAAACTCCAGAGATAATTATGTCGTCCCAGCAAAGGCATCTGTAAGATTTGATGGGGAAAGAGGAGATGGAGACGGAGATGGAGATGGAGATGAGATCACCAACATTGTTTCTTTGACGATTCGACCATTTCGTTCTGATGGACAATTTGCACAACAAAGAGTCGATAATTGGATGGAGACTGAACTGGGAGAGTTTTTCAATGGTCAAGGAGATACTGGTGAAATAGAGATGCGGTTGATGGGGGACGTGCGGTTGATGGGGGACTTCGAGGGACATTACTGGTCATATTCTATGTTACCTCACTGGACATATGACATCTTTATCAAAGGCATTGAGCTCCGGCTAAAGTCAATTAGTGAATAAAAGGGTATATTTGTAAGTGTTACTTGCTGGCAGTGTTCATATATGTATTAAGGTGTTTCATTTTTCTTACTAGAATGATTGTAAAACTTTTTTTTGTTGATATCTTTGTGTTGACATATGTAAACGGCCGAAATGCGCTATGGATATCGCCACGTGGTACTCGTCCGGCACTCAAATTTTTCTCACAAACAAGGGAGAAACCACTGATAGTTTCCCCCTCGAGAAAGAGACAAATCACACATTCCAGAATTAAAATGCAACTCAACATTAATATATTTGAAGGGTAATTCGGACATTTCACAGTAGAAAATTAGAAATACTTCTCATCCAAGTTTTATCCTAGAACAAGCTGACTCAAAAGTATGTGTTTTTATTGTAGAACAACCTGGTTTAACGCGTCTTTGCGAACTTTAAGTCAGGTGTTGCGGAACGGGAACTTGAACAAATTTTCATCGGATACATGGATCCAGTTTTCGCTCTCTGATCTGTCGGGCTTGCCCTTAGTGGCACGTGGCATTCTCCCGTCGATGCTAATATGTTAACGGGGTACTGCTGCATTTTTGCCTTGATTCTGATGTATCCATATGTATGTAGTGTAGCTGTGTAGGCAACTGTACATATATGAAAACGCTGCCCCGAGTGGCACATCTGGTTGCTTATTTGCTACTGATTTCTGGGTCATTTGCATTGGACTTGCACGGATAAGCATACGTTCATACACTTTGGGCGATTAATTCTGTTCATGGTTTAGACTTGTGTTTGTGTTTTCTGGTTTCAGTTCACACTCAGAGACACTCAATGTCACAGACTTGTTTCCCAAATTGGAAATGCTCCAAAAGTTTATCAACTTTTAGAGAAATTTTTTAATGTTAACCATTACACCATGTTATCCAAAAGTTGTGATAAATCATTGGTTATCAGATCTAGTAAAATCAAAGTAATATTTGAACACTCTTCTATAAAATCCCAGAGTCATTGTGTTTTTGTGTGTGTTTTAAGTCTTATATGCATATCTTTATCACATGCAAAATAGAGTCTATTGTTGTCCCCAAAAACCACTTATGCAGTATACCTTGTGTTCGATATTTTGGGACCACAAAACTACAGAGATAATTATGTTCTCCAAGGAAAGGCATCCGTAAGATTTGATGGGGAAAGAGGAGAAGGAGACGGACATGGAGATGAGATCACCAACACTGTTTCTGGGGCAATTCGATCATCCCGTTCGGATGGACGATTTGCACGGTATAGAAAGGATAAGTGGATGGGGATTGAACTGTGAGAGTTTTTCAATGGTCAAGGGGATACTGGTGAAGTAGAGATGCGGCTGATGGGGCACGTCGCCGGACATTACTGGTCATACGCCATTGTTACATCACTGCACATATGACATATTTGTCGAAGTCATTGGGCTCCGGCCTAAGTCGATTTGTGAATAAAAGGGTGCATTTGTTTGTGTTGTTGGCAGTGTTCATATATGTATTAAGGATTGATTTTCCATTTGCTAAAATGGAAATTTGCTAAAATCAAGTGGGCGATTTTAGCAAACGAAGTGGGGAGGTGATTTTGCTAAAATCGCTCACTTGATTTTAGCAAATGGAAAACCAAGCCTAAGGTGTTTCATTTTTCATCAGAAAAACTTTTTTTCCCTGATTTCTTTGTGTTGACATGCATAAAAGTATATAGTAAATGTTAGTTGAAAAATGTTCGGATAAGACGACAATCAAGACAAAAGAAGACAAGCATTTCAATTTTTCTATGTTTAGTAAACTCTTTTTTGTTTTTTATCATGATCTTTAATTTTTTAGACTCTTCTTGTCGACGCGAATGGTCAATCCAAAAAAGTTCAACGTGAATCAAACAAAAATAAAGAAAAAATTAAACAAATTACCAAAACAATAATTTACGACGAACAGAAATGTCAGAATATATTTCACATTTAAATGACATGACAGTTGTACCAATGCTTGTTTTCAAGTAGTTTATTTCATAAAATTAATGATGCGATCTTGCATTTTGTTAAAAGTAAGGATGCTATCTTGTATTGATGTCAGCGAAAGCACAATTGACATCTACCTCTCAAGTTAGGGGTGCACACCGGCCCGGTAGTCCGCCCAGCCCGCCCAACCCAGCCCGATTTTTTTAGGGTTTGGGATAAATATTCAGGCCCATAGGGCCGGGCTGGGTTGAGATTTTAAGCCCGTTTACTTAATGGGCTGGGTTTGGGAAACTTCTCTGAAGCCCGGCCCGGCCCGGCCCGGCCCAATTTAAATAATATTCTTATTTAAATACTTTGTATAAAAATTGATGGATATCGGAGAGTCCCATCTTTTTGAATATTTTAATTGCACTTTAATTTATATGTATGTTTTTAATATTTTTGTAACAACTTAGAACTTTAAATATATTATTACGGTTGTGAACTATAATTGTGATTGTTATGATTGATTAATTTTTGTTTATAATACTATGCTTTAGTAAGATAAATGGGCTTCTTGGACAGGTTTGGGAAATTAAAATTTTATTTGGGTTGGGCTTGGGCAAATTAAATGAAGCCCGATTATAAATGGACCGGGCTTGGGAATGCACTAGTCTCGTTATTATCTAGTATAAGCCCGGCCCGAGCCCGGCCCAGCCCGGTGTATGTGCACCCATATCTCAAGTACGTATAATGTTTTTTTCTTTTTTTTTTTAAATAATAAGAAATCCAATCTTGCATCGATGTACATATATATACTTATCTGATATTGTGTATTTCTCAAAGTAAGGATCCGATCTTGCATCGATGTCATTAATGAAAGGACAGTAAAAATGTTCAAATGCCACTTTCTGATTTTAGTAAAAGTTTCGATTTTTAGACATAAATTTTTTGTTTTTAGTTTTTAATTAACTCATCTCAAGAGAGGAGCAAAATTTTTGCTTCCGTTTTTTCCCCTCTTCTTGGTTAATTACAATAGTAAACTTTCCATATATAAAAGAGAGGAATAAAAATGATGATAAAAATATATGAATCAAATTTAAAAACTGTACACAAGAAACCCAAAAATCTTTTTAGGAAAAAAAAATTGTGTAATTAAAAGAGAGAAAGAGAGTGAGAAGTCGAGACAAGACCACGGATTTTTTCTTGGCGCTGACCCGATGGCATCTGGTTGCTTATTTGCTTCTAATTCCTGGTTCATTTGCATTGAACTTGCGCGGAAAGGCATATTTTTTTTTGGTACTTCGGAAATATATATAAAACTTACGCAACAGAGTTAGGCTGCAGCATGGAGTGCAGGCAGTTCTTTACAAAAACTAGAGCCCATAGTAAATAAGCACGGAAACATAACAGAAACAAATTCAGAAACCTAGGCAGAAACATAATGGAAGTTGCTGGAGGATCCATAGATTAGTCCAGGATATGACGGAGGTTGAGATTATCTCTTATCATGAATTCTCTTATCTCCACTGGTGGAGTTAGAGAGACCACCAGATCTTGATCTTGTTCTGCTCCCAGGTGTGCTAAACAATCCGCACACGCATTGGCTTCACGGTAGACATGTGACAGAGTGCTTCCCGTGCGAGATAAGAGGTAGTTTCCATCATGCAAAATGTTGCTTTGGGGATGGTTTGCACTTGGACCATCATTGAACAGTAAGACTGCTGTGAGGGAGTCTGATTCAATATGCACATTTGATAGCCCTTTCTCCAAGATTATGGTAAGACCTCTATATATACTCCAGATTTCTGTCTCTAGGCTAGAATTTGCCGTTAGTTTTCCATGATATCCCAGCCGCCAGGTACCTTGGTCATTTCTGAAAATTCCTCCAAAGCCAGCTTTCCGAGTGCTCTCGTACCAACAACCATCCGTATTCAGCTTAATGTTACCTGTAGCGGGGGGAAACCAAGGTGTAAGTTTGCGTTTCGAAGGGCCAGCCATGAGAATGGATTTGTAGGCTTCCACTATCTCGGTAGAATACGAACAAAGGACCTTGGAGCTCACATCCGGATTAGAATCGAAGTTATCGAAACTTTTTCTATTTCGATCCTTCCAATTCTGCCACAGAGTGGCACAGAATAACACATTCCAAGGTACCTCAGTTCCTATTCTAAGAATTTTTTGTTTTTTCAAATTTGCCGAGATCCAATCCAAAGTGGAATTAGCAAAGCCATCTCTCATTCTCTGGCCCGAGGGGATAGTGTCCCAAAGGGCAGCAGCCTTAGGACATCCCCTGAATAAATGATCAATGTTTTCAGGTGAGCTATCACATCTCGGACACAAATCCGAAGTTGTGATTCCTCTCCTAGCCCGAAGGAGGTTAGTGGGAAGTTTATTATGGAAAATAAGCCAAATGAAAGTTCTAAATTTTTGAGGGAGCTTAAGTTTCCAAAACCACTTCCATCCTTTCGTGTCAGTAGAATCCTTATTGATAAGATTATAAGCGGCAGCAGCAGAACATTCACCATTAGGAGAATCCACCCAAGTAGGGTGATCCGTAGCCTGGGAGTGAATGGGGAGGGAAACATTAAAAATGTCTTCCCGAGAAGTACTGTCCACAATGTGATCAATTAAGTTCAAATTCCAAGATCCATTAACAATAATGTCCGCCACCTTCATATTACCTTGTGTGTGTATTCCAGGGTGTTTTGAAGCAAGGCATATGTTAATACACTTTGGATGATTAATTCTGTTTATGGTTTTCACTTATGTTATTGTTTTCTGGTTTCAGTTCACACTCAGAAACAATCAGAGTCACAGACTTGTTTTCCAAATTGGATAGGCTCCAAATCCAAAAGATGATAATAAGCAAAGTTTCTTGTCCCTTTTTTTGGCAAGATACTTAACTTTGCTTCTCGATCATCAACTTTTGGAGAAATTTTTTACTGCAACTATTACCTTGGTGTAAAGGTTCCGTTCAAGTCATTTATTGGAGAGAGAGAGAGAGAGAGAGAGAGAGAGAGAGAGAGAAAGAGAGAGGAAGGCTATGGGAGAAGCCTCTCCCTGGTTTCCAGATCCGGCGGCCACTCCACCCATCCCCTTCCACCTTCTTCTTCCTCCTCCTCTCCTCTTCTCTCCTTTATTGCTTCACCTTTGGTTTCCGATGACTCCTTGTCGGTTTCGAGCTCCTCTCCTCCACCTATGGGCAGTCGAAATTGATTTTTAGGCAAGGGAGAAGCTGGATCTGGCATTTCCAGATCCGGACTCCTGACAAACAACGGCGGTGGCAACATGTTGACAGCTCCAGCGATGGCTCCGGCGTTTTTATTTGCTTTCTTAATTTTTTTGTATTTTTTTGTTATTTTTTGTAGGTAGTTTTTTTGACCGGCGGTTTTGGGCTAGTTGTTTTGTGTTACTTGTATTGGTTGTCAGTTTTGGGCTGGTGGTTTTGATTTGATATCTATTTCTATGTCTTTAACAAAAAATTAAAAAAAAAAGTCATTTATTGGAATCAAGGGCGGAGCTAGAGCCATAGCCATCTTGCGGTGAGCTATTGCCCAGGTAAGTTACAAAAAAGGTTAAAAATTTACATGTAAAATTTTTGTTCAATAAAAGATTTATATGGTTACCCCATGTAAATATCCAATTATATGGATTAACCCAGGACAAATCCGATTCCTAGCTCCGCCATTGTTTGGAAATTTGGAATATAGACACAGTGCTACTGTTGCACTAGATTTTTTCTCCAGTATTTTCCCCAATCATCTACTTTTCCTCTACATTTTTTTAATCGGGCGGATTCTACAATTGAATACTCCCTCCGTCCCTAAACTTTTGACACTTTTTGGACAGTGTGCCATTTTTAAATGCCTATATCTTTCAATGTAAATGTCAAAAAATATGCAATATGGATCTTGTTTGATAGATTTTAATTAGTTCTATTAAACAAAGTTTTCAAAATCACATAAAACGTTATAAATAAAAATATATAAGCAATTTAAAATGGCACGCAATTCCAAAAAGGTCAAAAGTTTAGGGACGGAGGGAGTACTTAATTGTTAACCATGGTTTCCCTTCATATGAGCGACTGAGTAGAAAGTCAAGAGTGAGACGGTGCGTGAGAGGCAGAGAAAAGAAGGAATTGGGGATGTATTCTTTTTTTCTTTTTTTGACATACTAACCGGCGAAAGTCAGTATTGTCATGAATAATTGAGATGGATCGTTTCTCAAACTTGCCGAAAGACCTCATATCAGAAATTCTATCTCGAACATCCCCTCGTGATGTGTGCCGGTCATCGGTGATCTCAAGGAGATTCAATTCGGTTGCTAATTCTGATGACATGTGGGGCAAATTTTTGCCGCCCGATATATCGAAGATGGTATACCAAGGGGTCTTCACCACCACGAAAGAACTCTACTTTTGCCTGGCTAATTCTTTTGTTCTCCTCGACAATCGCGCACTGGTAACTCAATTAAATCAACCTTAGCTTCTCCAAGCCATACTCCATTTTTTAGTCAACTTTTCAAGTAAAACTTTTCATTTGGTAGGACGACGCATGTGCAAGTTCAAATATAAGAATAAGTTTGATTAAAAGCTTTCACTAACACATATTTGTAAATTACGATTAAAAAGGAAAAAATGGCTTTAAAAAGTTTAAGGACGGATTTGAGTCTCTAAGGGCTAGACTTAAGATTGAGGAGACTTTACTCAAATTTTGGTTTTAAGTTCAAAATAGGGTAAGAGCCGGAGATGCTCTATGGTGATTCTTATACTAATGACTTTAGCCATAGATATAAGATATGGATATAGTCAGCTATGCCGTTCTAGGAAAATGATTCACAATAGTATAAGACTTTTTAATTTGGGATTTTCTTTTATGGAGTCAGTTTGGTTCCAGCCATCGTCGATCCTAATCCTGGGTTCAATTTGATATCGAAATCGTTCAATTTGTATAACAATAACGTCAGAAATTACGTTGATTTAGTGTTGATCTATATGTGATTGGAGCATATAGGCCAAATAGGGATATGGGTCAAAAGAGGCTCATGGGTATATTGGATCTGTATTTGATCCATTCATATCTAACAATCATTCACTTTTGACTCATATCCCACCCACTCATATCTAATCGGAGAACCATATCAACCTGCTTATTTACTACATCTATAATTAGTATCCAACAAGAAGGATAGATGGGGACCCGGGGATGGGGACCCGGGGGCTCTTTTGTCCCTTAGGGAAGGCAAGGGCCTGCCAACCCATCCGGACCGCCTATCTCAACAATCAATGGTTCAGATTTACAGATGCATTCTTACCGGTAATAAAGCGCTTTCACCGATAAGAATGTATCTGCAAATCTAAATCGTTGATTACAGAGATGGATGGCTGAGATCATGATTTAGCAGGCCTGTCATCCTTAAAGGACAACAGAGCCCCTGAGTTCGATAGATGGTGGTGTCATTTATGCTTACCTGTCTCTTCTTAACAAGTCTTGCATTTAAAGTTTTTGTTCTTCTCGATTTCTACTCCTATATTCTTACTTCTTTGTTTTTGTTACCAACTTACCAGAGCTTAGCTTTAAATAAAGCTAGTGGGGAAAGGTCTTTTATGCTAGGAACTCGAGAGCTTGCTATTGAATGCAGAAGCTATCCAGTCAATTGGACATGCCTGTCTTGGCTACACTCAAGGTCTCTCTCTCTCTCTCTCTCTCTCTCTCTCTCTCTCTCTGTGTATGTGTGTGCGCGCGCGCGCGTGTGTTTTTGTGTGTATTTAAGTCTTATGTGGATATCTTTATCAGCAGATTCTCAGAGGTGGCCGATCTCGAGAGGGTGCCTTGGTTTGATATTACAGGCAAAATAGAGGCTCGATTGTTATCCCCACAAACAACTTATGTAGTATACTTTGTGTTCCGTTTACGGTCACGACTCTGTACACTTGGTCTTATCCCACCAAAAGCAAAAGCATCTATAAGATTTTTTGATGGGGAAAGAAGAGATGGAGGCGGAGATGGAGATCGACATGGACACGGAAATGAGATCACCAACATTGTTTCTCTAGGAGTTCAACCATCTCATTCGGATGGACAGTTTGCACGGTATAGAGAGGATGATGAGTGGATGGAGATAGAACTGGGAGAGTTTTTCAATGGTCAAGGAGATACTAGTGAAATAGAGATGCGGTTGACTGCAGTCGAGGGAGGTCACTGGAGTTATGACATCTTTGTTGAAGGCATTGAGCTTCGCCCTAAAGTCATCAAAATCTTGAATAAAAGTGTGCGTTTGTTTCGATGAGATGCCATACTCCGAAACCATTTTGGTGTACTATAGAAAAATCCTATCTTTAAACCAGTTAGAAACCAAGTTATCATTCTCTCTCTAGTATATCCTCTGCTTTCTCTCTACTTTATCATCTTCGAGGGTTTTGCTCGGGAAGGGGTGAGGCCACCGCCCCACCTGCCTTTACCCCCCTCCCTTCTCCTTGCAGATCCTCTCCCCCCACCTCTATCTCATCCTTTTCACCCTCCTACCAACCACTTTACCATCCACCTCCATCTCCATCTCCATCTCACCTTGTCTGCCTCCATCGATCCACCTTCCGCCTCCCTCCTTGGTTCCGGTAGCTAAGGACATGTTTAGGCTGTGAGCTGCAGATGGGTGTTGAAGATTTGCTCCTCTGGCGAATAAGTCACTAGATCCGGCGTGGCGGTAGTTTTCCAGCAACATCTCTTACCGGGGTTCCTTTCAGTTGCTTTTTGCTTTATTTTCTGTTTTTTCCTTTTCTAGTTAGTTTTTTTTTTTTTTGTTCCGTTTTGCCCCTGTGTGGGATCTTATCCCTTTGTGGGATCGTATTGCCCCCTTTTGTGGGTGGCTGTTTATGATTTCATCAGTGTGTTTTTGTGTCTGGTTTGAGCTGGGTGTCCTTTTTTGGGATCCTCTTCTACCGAATCAAGGACGGACTCTACGCCCGCACTTAGTGTAGGTCTGCTTTTGTAGTACGTGTCTTGGGCTTGTGACCCTGTATGCTCTTTGCAGCTGCTCGCGTCTTTGATTTTGGTAGATTTGGTTCATTCCTATTTGTTGTGATGAAATCTTTGACTTAGGACCGGTTGTGAAATGAAATGACTGTTATCAAAAAACCAGTTAGACATACACTGATACACACCGCGGCGAAGCAACCTTACCGTTGCAAAGCCCCGCCCTTGCATATATCATGTTACTTAAAAGGACGTCTGAAATGATGGTGGGAAGACATCAATGTCACCATTGCAACATGCACTCTTTAATTTTCTCCACAAGACCTGTGGTGGACGGATATGCCCTCGATATCTACACCTGATTTAGACACTCGAATCATCTTATTCTGTGGTATTTGCAGAAAAAGATCTCAAATTTTGCTATGAAAGAAAATAATTTTGCCTTTTTCACACGGATGTGGGATACAAATTCAATAGCTTTTCGTTATCCCAAGCTGATTCTAAATTACATACAGCGTACTTCCCAAAAGTATCACACACTAACGGTATGAACAAGTTTTAAGGATGTTTCCCGGCTCGCATGCTCAAATTTAGATGCATATCACAATAAGCGATTATTGAACTGTAGAACGTCGCAGAGCTTTGCCTGTGCAACAAAGAATGCCACTAGAACTTGAACAACTGCCGGAGGCAGAGACAATGCGATGGTTATTTTCTCACTTGACACCATTTTCTTCTGGGACTCCCATTACAGCCTTCTGCAATGATGGAAAAACAGGAACTTGAGTGGCAGTTTTAAAGAGCCATAAATTTTATCCAAGAGTCCCAAGATAGAAATTGGCTTCATAATCCATTACCTGAATAGAGGACAAGGTGTATTGCACGTCGGTTTCTGAAATTTGGTAGTGAACAACGAGCCTGATTCTGCAACAACTGCATCAAAACATGAATGAAGTACAAAAACCAACGTCTGGTTTCTGAAATTATACCCGTGTTCTAGCATTCTTTAACTTTGGCAGCAAACAATGGAACCAATATCGAAAAAAACATCTCTTTATAAGGCAAATGTTGTGCTAATTACATGACCATTTTGTGATTTGACATTCAAGACCAAGTGACCAACGCATAATGACTCGCACTGTTGTCCCTTGACAACCGAGGTATCTACACTGGCAACCGGAAACCACTGAATTCCATTCTCTACATATGCAACAAGGTTAATTACCAAAGAAAATTGAACTTGCTTGGAGGGCATGTCTAAATTAATGAAGGCATACAGTACAGAGAATAAGCTGCCGTTATTCCTGAAAAATTCACCTACAAGGGCATCCTTATCAGGAGCACCAAAATTTTCACTAAATTTAACTTCAAAAACACCTTTTACAAATTTAGCAAGTTACTTATTCAAAATTCCCAAAATCAGACTCTCTATCCAAATTTTACTAGAAAGGTTAGTGAATAGTAAGTTAACAAAGTTGAGCCGTTACTGTAGCAAAGCTACAAGTTTAACAAATTTGCAAAATATTTGTTGAGACTGATTTTGGAAGATTTTGCTGCATTTCACTCATCAAATTTAGCTTTTAAGGGATTTGATGAGTGAGATATTGATGCTTCGGGGGAAATGGTAGGAAGATATCTACTGTTTTAATATATGGTAGCAAGAATTCGGGGGAAATGGTAGCAAGCAAGAATTCGGGGGACAGAGGGAGTATGTATTAAGGTCTCATTTTGCTTGTGAGCGTGATTGTAAAACTTTTTTTGTTGATATCTTTGTGTTGAAACACATATTTCATAGCCAGTTTAGTATGGCATATCTTTGTGTTCTTTTCTATAATGTTTTAGTCATAAATTTGCTTTCTTTCGATTGGATGATATATGACTTGGTTAGAGCTAGACTTAACCTTATCTTTTCTTTAACTAAGTCAATTTTTCTATCTTTAGTGAACTTTTCTTTTTGTTTTTTTTTTAATCATAATTTTATACTTTTTAGACGCTTCTTTTCAACAGAAATGGTCAACCAAAAAAAGTTTAACGTGAATCAAACAAAAATTGGGAAAAGATGAAAAAAAATACCAAAACAATAATTTAGGAAGAACAAACGTGTCAGAATACATTTCACATTTCAATGATGTGAAAGTTGGACCAAGGCTAGTTTCGGGTAATATTACTTTTTAGAAAGTAATGATGCAATCTTGCATTTTGTTAAAAGTAAGGATGCGATCTTGCATTGATGTCAATGAAAGCACAATTGACATTTACCTCTTCAGTATAATGTTTTCTTTTTCAAAGTAAAGAATCCGATCTTGCATCGACGTACATATACGTATGCGGTATTTTGTTTTTTCACAAAGTAAGGATTCGATCTTGCATCCATGTCATCAATGAAAGCACAGTAAAATGTTCAAATCCGAATTTTTTATTTTAGTATAAGTTTCGATTTTTGGACTATAAAGCAAAAATTAAGTTTAGACTCTTTTTTTTCGACACAAAGTAAAAATTTCAATTTTTTTTTTTCAGTTTATCAGTTATTATACTTAGGGGAAGTTAAATAGCTATCCTATTTAGCGAACTTATTTATGGCACCAAGCTAGCTGGTTTGAATAATACAGTTGACATCCTCAATTTTTTTGTTTTTTATCATAATTTTTTTTTTTTTTGGAATCTTCTTCTCGACACAAATGGTCAACCCAAAAAAGTGTAACGTGTATAAAACAAAAAATTAAGAAAAGATGAAAAAAAATACCAAAACAATAATTTAGGAAGAACAGACATGTCAGAATATATTTCACATTTCAATGACGTAAAAGTTGTACCAAGGCTAGTTTCGAGTAATACCTTTTCTAAAAAAATAACGATGCAATCTTTAATTGATGTCAACGAAAGCACAATTCATTATATCTACCTCTCCAGTATAATGTTTTCTTTTTTAAAACTAAGGAATACGATTTTGCATCGACGTACAAATACCTACCCGGTATTATGTTTTTTTCTCAAAGTAAAGATTCGATCTTGCATCGATGTCATCAATGAAAGCATAGTAAAAGGTTCAAATGCGAATTTCCAATTTTAGTGAACATTTCGATTTTTGGACATAAAATTTTTGTTTTCAGTTTTTAACTCATCTCAAGAGAGGAATAAAATTGTTGTTTTTTAGTTTTTTCCCCCTCTTCTTGGTTTGTTACAAGCGTCTCGGACACTCTACCTAATATTTCCTCGTGGAGAGGTCCTCACAAACTAGGCCAAATTAGTAATCCGTCCGCCATTGTCCACTTAACCAAACATCAAGTATGAAATACATGACTACATCTCAACATCTGTAACATATGAGTCGGTGAAAAATAGTGCAAACGATGCCTCGTTAGGCCCAAACAAGTGAGAAAGCACTGATAGTTTGAATTTTGGAGATTAATCATTTTTTCCGATATTTTAAGCATTTTTTTTTTTTGGTATTTTAAGCATTTTCCATTTGCTCCATAAGCATTTTCCTTCATTAATTTGACGGAAGGGAAAAATTGAAATTCGTCTGAAACTATAAGGATGAATTGATACAAAATATTTTGTAAGGACGAAATTGAAACTTCATGTATTTTGTAGAGACTACAATAGTAGATAAGCCTAAAAGATTTATATGGTTAGCCCATGTAAATATCCAATTATATGGATTAGCTCAAGACAAATTCAATTCCTAGCTCCGCTATTGATGGGCATATAGCCACGGTGGTACAGTTGCACTAGATTTTTTCTCCAGTTCCAAGAAAATTAGCCCCAGTCATCCACTTTTCCTCTACATTTTTTTAATCGGGTGGATTCTACAATTGAATACTTATAATTGTTAACCATGCTTTCCCTTCATATGAGCGACTGAGTATAAAGTCAAGAGTGAGACAGTGAGAGGCAGAGAAAAGAAGGAATTGGCGATGTATTCTTTTTTCTTTTTTACATACTAACCGGCGAAAGTCAGTATTGTCATGAATAATTGAGATGGATCGTTTTTCGAACTTGCCGAAAGACCTCATATCAGATATTCTGTCTCGAACATCCCCTCGTGATGTGTGTCGGTCATCGGTAATTTCGAGGAGATTCGAATCGGTCGCTAATTCTGATGACATGTGGGGCAGATTTTTGTCGTCCGATATATCGAAGATGGTATACCAAGGGGTCTTCACCACCATGAAAGAACTCTACTTTCGCCTGGCTAACTCTTTTGTTCTCCTCAACAATCGTGCACTGGTAACTCAATTAAATCAACCTTAGCATCTCCAAGCCATACTCCACTCTTTAGTCAACTTTTCAAGTAAAAGCTTTTCATTTGGTAGGAAGACGCATGTGCAAGTTCAAATATAAGCATAAGTTCAAATATAAGCATATGTTGGAGTTCTGGTTTTCCATCTCCGATGTTATTTTGTGCTTAGGGGGGTCCTTTTAATCTTTGTAATTTGTTTCTAAAGATTAACCAAAAAAATTGCCGTTCAATAAATATATATATATATATATATGAGTAACTATCCAGTCCGGGAGTCCCGAATCCGGGACTCCACCTTCCCGATATTTTTTTGACGATCCGAACCGTCCAATGTGTTCAGAAGATGTTTTCCAAGGTCCACGCGGGAAATCTTCAAAAAAAAATACCGGGAAGGGCTTGATCCAAGCGGTTTTTCGCAAAACTGTAAATGTACAGTTTTTGCGAAAAACCGCTTGGATCAAGCCCTTCCCGGTATTTTTTTTTTGAAGATTTCTCGCGTGGACCTTGGAAAACACCTTTTGAACACATTGGACGGCTTGGATTTCCCAAAAACAATCGTTAAAACCATCAAAACGCTTCAATCCGGGAAATCCGGGATCCTTGACTGGATCGGTGGCGATATATATATATATATATATATATATATATATATATATATATATATATATATATATATATATATATATATATATAAGCATAAGTTTGAGTAAAAGCTTTCTCTAACGCATATTTGTAAATTACAATTAAAAAGGAGAAAGTGGCTTTAAGGACGGATTTGAGTCTCTAAGGGTTGGACTTAAGATTTAGGAGACTTTACTCAAATTTTGGTTTTAAGTTTAAAGCAGGATAAGAGCCGGAGATGCTCTATGGTGATTCTTATACTAATGACTTTAGCCATAGATATAAGATATGGATATGGTCGGCTATGCCATTCTAGGAAAATGATTCACAATAGTTATAGCCTTTTTAATTTGAGATTTTCTTTTATGGAGTCAGTTTGGTTCCAGCCATCGTCAATCCTAGTCCTGGGTTCAATTTGATATCGAAATTGTTCAATTTGTATAACAATAACGTCAGAAATTACGTTTATGTGAGCCAGTTTCGAGTGACGAATATGGGATCAATGCAAAGGGCTTCAATAATGGTAAATTCTACAAGTGATTATTTCTCTCTCTCCTCATTTTTCATCCATCAGAGAGGTTTTTGATCTAGATTTTTGGGTATTCTAGTACTGTGGTTTTCTGGGATTTTGATCTGTGATTATTGGGCGATTCAAGCTGTGATTTTTGGGATTTTAATCTGTGTTTTTTTGGGGATTTTGAGGATTGCTTTCTCCAACGACGATTAGAGAGAAAACGCTTGTTAGGGGCAATTTCAGCCGTGAAAAAACTGAGATGTCTCTCCAGTGCACACCAGGTGTTTGTTATAAGTCCTCTACGTATCTCATCAGCAGCATCTCTCCTTTCCCGTTTGCACACTAGTTTTTGTGATAAGCCCTATTCAAAGTCATCAGCATCAGCAAGGAGTAAGAGGCCTGTGCATCCAGAAGTGATGGCCAGCTCCTTCACACTGTATGTGGACAATCTGCCAAATAGTACTGGACTTCCATGGTTTCGGAAATTCTTTTCCAACTTTGGGTTTGTTGTGAACGTACACTTACCAGTTAGAAGGAGTAAAAGAACAGGTAATAGATTTGGTTTCGTTCGTTTCAAGAACTCGAGGGATACACAAATCGCCATTGCAAAAACGGACGGCTTTTGGATAGGCGGAAGGAACCTCATCGTGGAAAGAGCAAGATTCGACAGGGGGGGTAACAACAAGGATTTCTCACAACCCACGGCGTATAATATTCCAGCTAAGGCATATAATGCGAAAGTTTGGCCACAAAATCACCAGAATTTCCCAAAAGAGACGAGAGGTAAAGAAGTATGGAGAAGGAAGGGCGTCGTGGAATCAAGTAAACAAGGGGCTCTCACTAATACTCCTCTAAGAAATCTGGGGACCATTTATGCTCAAACTGTTGGTTGTGGATGGTTAACCAGAAGTGCAGTTGCAATGATCAGAAGACCAATATCAACAGAGGACTTGGTTACTATTTTCAAAAACGAAGGGATTTCTGAGGTCCAAATCAAAACAATGGGAGGTAGGTGTAGACACCCCAAAATGAGCGTTCACGTACATTTTAATCCCCAAATGATGAACGGAAACGATCGGAAGAACTCTCAGATTGGAACTCTCCAAGTCAACTCAGTCAACAGTACCGCACGGTACACATCTCTCAATGCACGGGACAGCCAGTGTCACGTACAGCAGAGTTTTGGAAATTTGACGGCCAGTTGTACCGCACGGTACAAGAGTTGTGCCGCACGGCACAGTTCGTGTGCCGTACGGCACTGTTCAAGTTCCCAGTTCTTTTTGCGGGTTCCTAGCAAGCCGAAAGTGTTGACGAGATTGGTTCCCCCGCCCTGCTGGCCGAAAGGGAAGATCATGGCCGAAAGGAATAGGCTATTCCCTATGCCATTGTCCCCCTGGGCAAGAATCAAGAAGGGGTTGGGAACTACATTCGGCTCCCCAATCCTCTATAAAAACCGTTCGAACTCAATGAGAAAAGGACCCCCAGATCCCCCGAACCCCATACGATTTCTGTGTAAGAAAAGACCACGAAATTCCATCCTTGAATACCATTTCCTATTGCTAAGCTTCTTAAACATCACCTCTACTATACAAAAATCCGCATCACTCTCTCTGCCAGAACCAAAACCCAAAGTAGAGACCCATCCCCTGTTTTTGGCTCCGAAGCCGTGAGTTAACCATTCCAAATCGACCAAAGTTTAAGCCTTCAATCCTTCTTACCACTATACTAGAGTGAAAGTGAGGTCCAGAGAAGGTTCAAGCAGCATTCAGAAGTTCAATCCGACGCTCAATCCGAGAGTTCGAAACCGAAGGTATAAACCCGTTTCGCCAAATTCCTTGAATTTGGTACCCTGAGGGGAGGGATACCAAGGGTGGAATGATTCCTTGTATCATTTCCATGCTTGATATGCCCAAATTACAGCAAGTCCAGTTTCATTTCACACCTCCCGGTCGCGTCGTACGGTGAAAACATCGCCTCGTACGGAGCGATTCAACAAGGAGGGACATCCCATACTCAACACAATGTTTTCTCCCTTTTAAATAATTCATTTTGAATGCATTTCATACTTTGTATGTGCCTCTGATCAATCATTTCGAAAAGCCAAAGTTTCAAACTGTTTTGCAGCCAAGTGTGCCGCACGGTACTCATACTGTGCCGCACGGTACACCTTGAGTGCCGTACGGTACTCATTTGAAAATTTGACCGTTAATTTGAAGAACAGTGCCGCACGGCTCACCGTTTGTGTCGCACGGTACATCCAGTGTGCCGCACGGCATATTTTTCTGGTAAAAATGTGAAATTTGAACCTCCCCCTGCAGGAATAGTTTGAAGTTTGGATTTTCGTTTGATTTCTGTTAATTACAATATCAGTCATTTGTTTTTCTCATTATTATTATCCGCTTTGTTTGATTTAAATGTTTATCTGTTAATGTTCAGCAATAAAATTGTTTTCTAATAAAATCCCACAAATGTTTAGTAAAGACCGATTTTTAATCGGGCGAACGGAGTGCATTAAAACCCTTCCCTGTTCGTAACCTGGCTCCCGGATCCAAAACGAATCTCTGGTTTTCAATTGGTTTTATAAGTCATTCTCTCAAATCATCATTTTCGAATTGGTTTCTCGGGTCCCAAACTACTTTCTCAAAACCCGGGTGGCGACTCTAAAATCCTTGTTTTTCGAACCGTTTCGAAAACCATTGCGAACCGGTGGGAGGTCGACCGTCCACAAAATGGCGACTCCGCTGGGGAAATTTTAAGTTAATCTTTATTTTGAAGTTTTACACTTGTAAAATGACCATTCGAAGGCTTGACACCAAGTACGCGCTTCACGCTGTACTAGAAAGGATTGATGTCAAGGTGAAAACCCGATCAGTCTGGACTGGAGCTTTCTCGGTTGTTCGCATGAGTAGAATTTTAAAATTTTGATTAATTTAAAGAGCGAGCCAAGCTTGAAAAATATTTGTGAGATTTTTGAAAACAATTTTATTGCTGAACTTTTGCATCACTTGCATCGATGTTGGATAAACCCCGCTGCTGCGTCTTGGTTACCCTACCCAGCTCGCTGGTGTTAGGACATCCCCGGATGCTCAGCAACCTTGGACCGTGATGAGTCAGCCTGCCGCTTGACCTTTGCCATGCAGTACACTTGGCACTGGGAGGCAAATATTGGCTCTAGTCTGGGGAACCCCCTATACCAAAACCGGCCTTTGCATATAATTAACCTAGAACTTTCCAAACTAGGACAGGAGCCCACAGGTTAAGATTATGTGATATTGTCTCGATTAACTGTTTAACCGCTTGTCATCTACCTGTATTGCATGCGCATACATGATAGCTTTTACCTTAGGTTGTCACATCCTTACTTCCACAGTAATAAGAAGGATTGTCCCGATAATCAAAAGCTCTGTCCAATAAAATAAACTCTTTTCAAAGAAAATTCTGCGATTGGCTCTCTTCCTTGCAGTAATTAGAATGTTGTATTTCTTTTATCAGAGTCTGTAACCAAAAATGAGCAATCAATCCGGAAGCAAGAAGCTCAAGTCCACCTTTACCACCCATCATGGGGCACCGGTGTGGATACTTGAAGAGATAGATAATGAAGAGATGGGGAATGAGGTGCCAGATAAAGACAAGCTTGAAGGGTTGCTTCACCAACTAGTCACATCTGATCAGCCAGGTTTAACTCTTCAATGGGACAACTCTGAACATGCGAATGATCAAGGTTGGAAATTCCACCTCCCTGCAGACAATGGAGCCAAGGACATCCCCGACAAAATCACTGTCAGGGTGGAGCAGGAAAGTGATAATAAAGAAGTGGACATCATGCCGCCAGTCAAAAACTTCCAACCAGACGGCACACCAGTCTACTACTTCCAAGACCCAGTGACGGGACACAAATACTGGGATGAGTGTGATTGCGAAGGCTGCATTAAGAATGGCCTCCTTCTGAATGATAATCCGTCTCCCAAGCAACTCAAGGAGATGTACGCTCTGGAAAACCCGCCAAAACGGCCAGAGCCAAGCGAGGAAGCCAAGCAAGGGAAACCAAGTCCGGAATGCTCCCCGAACAAGTCCAACAACTGAGTCGGACTAAGAATCAGCAGCCAGCCAGTGGTCAGCAGATCAAGCCAACGGGCCCCTTTTTGGAGAATGCCAAGTCTGTATTTTGCTTATCGAGTCTGTATTTTGTTTATCGAGTCTGTATTTTGTTTATCAAGTTTGTATTTTGCTTCTCAAGTTTGTACTTTGCTTTATTGAGTCAGTCTGTACTTTGCTTTATGAAGTTAGTGCTTTTCCTATGATAAAGAAAAGAGCCAATCGTAGTCCCGAACTACGTCATGGCCTGATTCCTCCGAAATAGGGATACGTAGGCAACCCCTAAAGGTTCGGCCTTCATTTTGCAAGAAAATTAAAAATTCAGATATATTGAACAAAGCACTAAAAATTGGGGCAATTCTTTCCAAAGCTGTGGTTGCATTGCACATCATGCATCATTCTTTCATTTGTACATAAATCCCTGCACATAGCATTTCTTTGCCACCAGTCACTAAGTTCATTTTTCCGCTATCAGTTTCAATCATTGGTAAGGGCAAGAAGAGTACTGTACCTAGTTGGACCAGAACTCCCGAACAACGATTAATTCGAACTGAGTCAAAAGCAGTCCAGTTAGATTCAGCAGACCCTACAGATATGGCGGGCAAAAGTGAAATCGAGGCTCTCAGGCTAGCCTTGGAAGAACAGCGGGAACGCAGTGATAATCAAATGGCTGAAATATTACTCCTAATACAAGGTTTAACTTTTCAGAACAAGCCACCAGAGGGGCAACCCCCTCCGCAAGAGCATCCGAATTTGGAGACAGTGATGGCAAAAGTCGCCAAACTCGAGGAATCTGTTCAGAAACAAGAAAAGATAGCTGCCACGGGTGTTGACATGGACAAGTTGTGTCTATTTCCCGGCGCCAAACTCCCAGAGGGATTCAAGCCCATAACCTGGGAGAAATTTGATGGGGGCGGAGACCCGAGAGCTCATCTACAAGCATACGTGGGCACTCTGTCCATGTACAACATTGAAAGTAATGCTATGGGTCAAATGTTTCAGCAAACATTGACGGGGCCAGCACTGCGATGGTTTTTAAATCTTGACATTTCAAAGAAAGGAAGTTGGGAGGATATTGGGGCAGCTTTCATGGCCCAGTACAATTACAATGTTCAGCTTGAGATGACTATCCGAGAATTGGATGCAACCAGAATGGGAGCCAATGAGTCCTTTGCGGACTTTATCAGAAGGTGGAGAGGGAAAGCATCTCAGATGATGGATCGACCCTCGGAGAAAGAGCAGATGAGAATTATCACGAAGAACTTGGCACCTGACTTTGCAAAGCACTTGGTGGTTTTCCAAACCACCGCTGACTTCAAAACTTTCTACGAGGCCGGCCTCGCAGTAGAAGATGCACTCAGAACTGGTATATTTGAGAAAGGAGAATCTGTCAAACCCAGGCGAGTTTACTCTGGCAACAGCAATACCCTGTTTGGAACCAACCAGTACAATCATGCCCAGGCCAGCTCCTCAAACCCCAAACCAACCAAAACCGAGCCTATTAACCAGATAGCAGCCCAGCCAACCCGGCAAGCAAGAAATTTCTACCAATTCCCTTTTCCTTTGACAACCGTTTACCAAAAGCTTCTTGAAAAAGACGTCATCAAACCACTAGAGCCTCGCGAGCCACCCAAAGTGCTTCCTCCAAACCATAACCCGAACGCCTTCTGTTCCTACCACCAAATGTCCGGCCATCACACCAACAATTGTATCCGTCTTAAACACAAAATCCAAGATCTCGTTGAAGATGGAACAATTCCACTCCCCCATAAAAAGCCAAACACCGTCTCTAACCCCATGCCGGAACACCAACCCAATACCCGAATCAACCAAATCTCCTTCAGCTCCACTCCAAATAACCCAAGCTCCACTAAATTAAACCCGAACCTTTACATTATACCGGCCACCGAGCCTAAGCCAGTTGTTCCCGTATCGGGAGATTCGGAAGTTTGCTCCCTCACAAGCATCAAATCAGGGTCAAAACCAAGATGGGCGGATATCACAGAAAGTGAAAAATGGGCTATGAATGATCGAGACTGGGAAGAGTTCCGCCAGAAGTGGGACCCAAGCCGGTTCATCATCCCCGACTCTCATAACAAACCAGTTGTCTCTATACCAACAGATTCCAACATCTGTAGGATTGACAAAGTTGTATGCATCGCCGGTATGGTACATACTCTCGCATACGTGGAGCCAAATGAACAAGAAGATTGGCGGGAAAGGTGGGAGGCAATTTGTGCTGATCCACTTGATGCAGTTTCACTCCCTATTCTGTTTGAAGAACCCGGAGACATATGGAACCGGACACTCGGAGAAGTTTATCATTGGGTCCCTAACAGCAACCTTCCAGACAATTCGCTGCCACCCCCACTTCTTGGAATCGAAGGACATTCTGCCATAGAAACCATCTTTGGGGGTCATGAGTGGTTTCCTCAAGCTTACATTATCAACGAATCTTTGTCTCGGCCATCCATGCCGTTTCATCCTCAGTCAAATGTCTCCGCTCTAACGGAGGATCCCACGGATTCATTTTGGAATGAAGAAGACGTGATCGATATCCAGTTTGACAACGGTGAAATGTGGACTGTCAACAAAACCATGCTGGACGATTCATTTTGGCATGATCGAGCAGTGGAAAATCTGGAAAAGAAGATGGGAGATATTAAAATCGAGAAGCAGAAAGCCGAAAGCAATGTCGCAGGTTTTTGGACCGAGTATTTTGATACTCAGCGGAAGCTGGAATCCATCAAGGCTGGGAAGCGAAAGGCCAATGAATTTTCAGACTTTTGGGATGAAGAGCCACCATCGGTCAACCGAGTAACACGAAGCGGACGAATCTATCAACCTGCCAACCTGCAAGGAGGCCACACCTCTAACCACGCTCAAGCTGGGGCATTTGTTTGGGACAATCCCGTCCAACACGATTCAATTCCAAGTAACCCAGAAGGCGTCACTCAGACACCAGAAGTTATCATTCAACCACCGCAGAGGAATCCCGTGCCAGTGGAAAACCCCGTCCGGAAGCAACTTGAAAGAACTCCAGCATCTATATCCATCTGGGGGCTGCTTTCCTCATCCAGGGAACACCGTCAGAAATTGATCAAAACTCTGTCAAACATGGAGGTGCCACCCGACACTCCCCCCGAAGCTCTAGTGGCCTTGCTTGCGCCAAGCAAGGCAAGACATGTCGTAACATTCACCGAGAAAGATCTGCCGCCAGAAGGAGCCGGCCACAACAAGCCATTACACATCACCATGAAGTGTACAAGGAAATGGGTCCCTGTTATCCTCCTAGATAATGGATCTGCTTTAAATGTCTGTCCACTGCGCACAGCCTACTGTCTAGGGTTCACGACTAAGGATTTCCAACCATCGAGCCTCGGAGTGCGTGCTTATGATAATACACGCAGGGATGTAGTTGGAGTTGTCCAACTGGAAATGTCAGTCGAAGATTTCAAGTCTAAAGTCGAGTTCCACGTACTTGACATTCCTTCGTCTTTCAACCTGCTGCTGGGTAGACCATGGCTTCACCACCCAGACATCATGGCAGTACCATCTTCGCTGCATCAGAAAGTTCAGCTTGGTTTAGCCACAGGGACTCTAACTATTTATGGGGAATCTGGGATTCATCCTCATGTTTCTGACAACGCCCCTCTGCTCGAGATTACGCATGGAGAAGAAGACGTCGCCCTTGGAGGTTTCTCTTTTGACACCGCTGGGGCAGTTCTCACTATCAAAATGGGTGAAGACTTCTCAGTCAGCTCAACGGCTATTGAAATGATGAGAAAAATGGCTTACATGCCCGGTCTGGGATTAGGCCGCAACAATCAAGGAATGGCTGAATTCCCGGAGTTCCCTATAAACAGTAACCACTTCGGCCTTGGGTATCAACCCAGTGGAGATGAGAAAGGAAGCGGATGGAAAGCCCGAGCTCGCGTTCAACCGAAGAAAGGTCCCATTCGTTTTATCAAAGAAAAAGAGGCTATCTACCAAGGAGAGCCGGAACTGTTTTGGGATGTGAAAAAGAAAACCAAGCTGCCAGGGTTCGAAATCTTCGCCAACGACTCATGGGACAGTGATGATGAATCGGCAAAGCTAGAAGAATTGGTCGAGCAATGCAAATCTGACTGGATTGAAGTTTTTGACTCAGGGAATCTGATATCGTTGTTTGAGGATGAAAGTCTGACAGGTACGGTCGAGGACGGGTCTGCTGCCATAACAATTGGTTTGGAACCTGTTGGAGACATGGAGCTGATGATGCTAAGCCAAGAAGCCCTTGGAGATGTGACCTCACTCATTGTGGATGCCAACGGAATTTACAAAAACTGCACTTTTCTACCTAAAATTGTTTACATTGGCACTGAATTTGAGTCTAAGTCAGAATCTAGCATTAAGTCTGAGCTTAGCACTGAGTTCGGGTCCACTTCTGAGTCAATGCATGTGTCTGTTAGTCCTCCGCGTCATCACTTTTCTTTTGAATTTGAGTCCACTCTCATGTATCACGCCCCTGGGGCCACCTCTTTTGCAATGAATGAAGTTGACTTTGCTTATCTTGCTGTGTCTGAAATAAATTGTGTTAACCCGGACGATGGTGGGATTGAGTTCGAGGAAGAAATTCCAAAAGAACTCCGATCCCTAATCGAACGAGAAAATGAAAGGCATGCTCAGCCTCTAAAAGAAGAAGTAATTTCAATAAATCTGAGAGGAGAGAGTAATCCGCGAATGGTTCAAATTGGTTCTGGGCTATCTCCAGAGGAATTTAAAGCTCACTCGGATCTTCTGAAAGAATTTCAAGATGTTTTTGCATGGTCCCATGCGGATATGCCCGGAATTGATCCAGAAATTGTGAAGCATCGAATCCCGCTGTATCCAGATGCAAAACCTGTCAAGCAGAAGTTGAGGAAGATGAGACCAGACTGGGTATTGGAAATCAAGAAGGAAGTTCAGAAGCAGTTAGACGCAGGGTTCTTGATGGTCACGGAGTACCCTCAGTGGGTCGCCAACATTGTACCTGTTCCCAAAAAGAACGGGAAGATCAGAGTCTGTGTGGACTTCAGAGATTTAAACAAAGCCAGCCCTAAGGACGACTTCCCGCTGCCGCATATAGATGTACTCGTGGACAACACTGCGGGGCACGCATTGCTATCATTCATGGATGGTTTTTCAGGCTACAATCAGATTCTCATGGCCCCTGAGGACCGAGAGAAGACAACTTTCACCACGGAGTGGGGCACCTACTATTACAAGGTTATGCCATTTGGGTTAAAGAATGCCGAATCTACTTACCAGAGGGCTGCTACAACTCTATTGCATGATATGATTCACAAAGAGGTCGAGGTATATGTGGACGACATGATCGTCAAATCCAAGGAAAGAGAAGGGCACCTGCACGCCCTAAGGAAGTTCTTTGAAAGAATTCGCAAGTACAGATTGCGTCTCAATCCCGAAAAATGCACATTCGGGGTTACAGCAGGAAAGATGTTGGGTTTCATGATCACAACCCGAGGAATTGAAGTGGATCCATCCAAAATCAAGGCCATCCTTGAAATGGAACCACCGCAGACGGAGAAAGAAGTACGAAGTTTCCTCGGCAAAATTCAGTTCATCAGCAGATTCATCGCCAAGTTAACCACAACTTGCGAGCCGATGTTTCACCTTCTCAAGAAAGACGTGACATTCAAGTGGGACGACAGGTGCCAGAAAGCCTTTGAAGCAGTCAAGAAATACTTGCAGAATCCTCCAGTACTAATGCCTCCAGTACCGGGGCAACCTTTAATTCTATATCTGTTGGTGACCTCATCAGCTATGGGATGCATGTTAGCACAAGAAGGAGAAGACGGATCTGAAAAAGACGTGTATTACATTAGCAAGAAGATGGTTGGATGCGAAGAACGATACACTTCCCTGGAGAAGACTTGTTGGGCTTTGGTCTGGGCTTCCAAGAAGTTGAGACACTATATGTTGGCTTACTCTGTAGTGCTGATTTCTCGAATGGACCCTCTCAAATATCTGTTTGAGAAACCCGCGCTTACAGGCAAGTTAGCACGGTGGTTGCTTTTGCTAGCAGAATTCGACATCAAGTATGTTACCAGAAAGTCAGTAAACGGAAGGGTTGTCGCCGAATTTCTTGCCAATTACCCGGTAGAAGGTCCAGAAGATGTGGAATTTGAATTCCCAGATGAGAATGTGATGACGACCACCGACGATGTCTGGACGTTGTATTTTGATGGAGCAGCCAATCAGAAAGGATTTGGAATCGGAGTACTGTTAATTTCCCCAGAAGGATCACATATCCCTCTGGCCTTCAAGTTAAACTTCGAGGTCACCAACAACCAGTCAGAATATGAAGCCTGCATTGTAGGGATGGAAGCCGCCTTAGCAATTGGAGTCAAAAGACTAGAAGTCGTCGGAGACTAGAACTTGGTGGTGTCACAAGCAAACGGTGAATGGAAGGTCAAGGAAGATAAGTTGAAACCCTATCAACAAGACCTAGATGATTTGATCCCGCGATTTCAGATGGTCACCTTCACGCATGTGCCAAGATTGAAGAATCGGTTCGCCGATGCCCTTGCAACGCTAGCCTCCATGGTTGAAATACCAAACGGAGTCAGACTCCGGCCAGTTATAATTGAACAACGAGACAAGCCTGTTTATAAATACGTCATGGCCATTAACGAGCCGAACGATGGCTTACCATGGTTTCACGACATTTGGAACTTCATCGAGAGAGGCGAGTACCCAGCAGGAGCAGACAAGAAAGACCAAATAGCTCTTCGGAGGTTGGCATCTCAGTACATCATTTGTGGAGGACAGCTATATCGGAGATCTTATTGTGGGACGCACAAACTGTGTGTACACGGAGAAGAAGCCAGCCGGATTATGGAAGAAATCCATAAAGGAGTTTGCGGCCCTCATATGAATGGCATGATGCTTGCCAAGAAAGTCTTAAGACAAGGTTACTATTGGTCAACCATGGAGACTCAGTGTGTTGAGTACGTGAGGCGATGTCACAAGTGTCAGATTCACGCCAATCTTATGCATGTTCCACCATCAGAATTGCATTCCATGACCTCGCCTTGGCCCTTTTCCGTCTGGGGCATAGATGTTATCGGCAGAATCACGCCAGCAGCGTCAAATGGGAACAAGTTCATCCTAGTTGCAATTGATTACTTCACCAAGTGGGTTGAAGCCGCTTCCTACACGACCCTCACTGCGGTCCAGGTTGCTCATTTCATCAAGCAGAACGTCATCTACAGATACGGGGTCCCTCAGGCTTTCGTGTCAGATAACGGGGTTCATTTCAAGGGGAGAGCGGCAGAGACTCTTGAAGAATTCGGGATTCAGGTTCATAAGTCAACTGTTTATCGACCACAAACCAATGGAGCTGTGGAAGCGGCCAACAAAACCATCAAGTCTATACTAGAAAGGACCATCGAGTCTGTGCGAGATTGGCACGAACAACTGCCTTTGGCATTGTGGGGGTACCGGACGTCCATTCGAACTCCGACAGGGGCAACACCCTACTCTTTGGTTTACGGCATGGAGGCTGTTCTTCCCATCGAACTCGAAATCCCGTCTTTAAGGATCATGGCAGAGTCAAGAATTGATGAAGCAGAATGGCAAAACGCAAGGTTTGAAGAGCTCATGCTATTCGATGAAAGGCGACTTAAAGCTTTATATCATGTTCAGGGATATCAGCGCCAAATAGCCCGTGCTTTCAACAAGAAGGTGAAATCCAGAGATTTACAGGAAGGCGACATGGTTTTGAAGGAGATTCGGGCTCCAGTGTTCGATCCGCGCGGAAAATTTCGACCAAAATGGGCCGGGCCCTACATTATCAAGAAGATCTTGTCCGGAGGTGCAACACAACTCATCGATCTTGACGGCAACGAGTTTTCTACTCTGGTCAACCTGGATTAACTCAAGAGATATTACCCCTGAGAGAAGCTCGCTGGACTGAAAACCGCAAGGGCGGGCAGTTCCAGGCAAAAATTAGAGCAAAAGCCTGCTAGGTTGAAAACCCGAAAGGGCGGCTTAGGCGAAAGATAGGGCTAAAAACAATCAAAAGCTCGCTAGACCGAAAACCTGAAAGGGCGATACTAGGCAAAATTCAGAGCGCAAAAGGAAAGTATAAATACCCGAGCGAACCCTAGCCAAACAATTGTAGTCCTGAACTACGTCATGACCTGATTCCTTTCTACAAGGGATACGTAGGCAGCCTCATCCCGAGGTTCGGTCACAATCTTTCAAGTTGATTCCAAGTCCTCATACACATTTCGCAGGCAGAACCAGTACGAATCAAGAGCAGAAAATTCTCAAAACTCAAAGTTTTATTCAAACAAAGCTTCTTCGATTACATGGCTGAGCATGAAACTTTCAAACAAAAGAAATAAAAACATCCATAGCACTGGGTGCACAACTTGTTTCAGGCACATTGAGATCGAGTCTAAAGTCTGTTTTAGTTTCCATTGTTTCTTGCTTCAATATCTCTTGTCAACCATCTCTCATAGCGTGACGGAAGAAGAACACTGGGATATAGGTCTCTTGGAATGGTCGTGCGCTCCCTCCAATTTCTCTGGTAAGCCCTGAGAGTGGCAGCATTAAAATTCGGTATGACGAAATCCTCAGGACCCGCAGGCGGCGGTACTTGACGAGCTCCAAGTTGACGGAGAATGCGGTTTGGAACGTAGAAGGTCCATCGGGTCAAACCTGCCAGAATCACTCGCTGACGCCCCATGTTGCTAATAGCCATGTCAGGAAGGTCAATCCAAGTCAAACGCCAAGAGATCACCTCTTCTGTGAGCTGGGAAAGAACTCGAGTCCAACCTCCCACATCATCAAAAACCTCCCTGAAAGTCCTCATAACGAACCCTTGAGTTTCATGAACCTGGTTTCTTGGCACAGGCTCCAGCAGATTAGCCTTGTCGCATAACCACAGCTGTGTGAAAGAGGGAAAACAAGTAAGAAGCCTTAGACAGCTTTGAACTGAGCGCTGAGGTAAAATGAGAACGAGTGAAAAGCCAGAAAAAGGAGAGCTGAGTGAGAAGCCTACCTGTAGGAGCAGCGGACTACCTTCAAAGACGTCGGTCCTACCAGCATGAACCCCATCCAGACCCATCAAAGTTTCAGCCAGAACCATCGGAGCTACATCCTTACGCTCCTCAATTTGCATAGCCACACCAACCAGGGAAGAGCTTGCTTGACCATCAGATTGCACGAACAAGAATGCAGCCAGTAAACACAAGCACAGAGCAAAGTTGTTGGAGCGGAATCCTTCAATCAGGCGTGGGATGTTCAGAAAACCTCCACGAATCAAGGACTTAGCCGCATTGTTACTTATATCTAGCTTGGAAGACAATACTGGGGCAAAACCAACTCCGTAGAGAGGAACGAGGGGCTCCGCCAAATCAAAACCTCCAAGGTATGCGAAGAATTCTTCCACAGTGGGGCATAACTCGTGGAGACCAAAGCGGAAGACATGCACCTCAGGGTCCCAGAATTGTGTTGCAGCTCGCAACAACTCAGGACGTATGGACACGTCTCGAATATAACGGAGGGAAGTCAGCCTATGACCCCGAAAGTGCAGCCAGTCCAAGCCATCGAGATCATCGAGCCAGGGGCGCATCGAGGCCGAAAAACTCACCACCATTGTGAAAGGAGGGTTAACAAGGAAGGAGTTTATGAATTTGGAGTGCAAATAAGGGAGGGAATAAACAGCTTTTTATAGCCACCATGCATGAGGAACAATACGAAATTTCAAGTTCCAAAGAAAGGTCACCTCGAAAAACGTGCCAACTCGAAGACCGCAAGGAATCATGCTAAAAATGGTAAGTCTCCTCAAAAGGTGCCTCACAATGGCTCTTCAAGTCCCTAGGACGTGCGTTGAAATGATGAAACGCCAAAAGGAAGGACCAGAAATCCGCTGCAAGTGGCAGATTTTTTGGCAGTATCAGGCGTGTACCGTACGGCACACTAATAGTGCCGCACGGCACAGTTTCAGTGCCGCACGGCACAACTGGCCAGATTCCAAGCAAAATTCAGTTTTGAGCCTCCGGGACTCATTCTATGCTTCTCTTTGGCACAAATCTTATGCATGCAAGCCATGGCACGCACCTACGACCTATTGGAAGGGTCGATTGGCAACCTCAACCAAAAAATCAATGGTCAAAAGTCTCGAAGACTTGAATACCAAGGAATGGAAGTATCGGCGAGCTATACTTCATGATAATGCCACCCCACGAGCATGGTCAATTCATGTGCAACGTGTCGTATCCATGAGTCATTCCATTCGTTTGTCAACGGCAATGCCAACATATGTGCGCAACAAGCATCATTCTCTTGTCGTTAGTCCATACATTGCACATATGAGTTCAAAAGCTTAGTTCTACTTCATTGAGTCCTATGAGTCACAAACATAAATGCAAATCAAGCTTTCCATATACAAGTTTGTTGGTCTCGAATTCAGTTGCTTTAAGTTAAGTACTCACATGCAAACTTCGATTTTCCAAATTCATGGCCAATATGAATGACAGCATGACTAAAATGCAAATTTTTATAAAACCAAGATCAAAATATCCACATGATGAATGAAACCATATCCAGGGGCAAACGGGCCCAATACATCATCAACTACTACGGCTCGCAGGCCATCTATACAGAGGGCTAAACAAGTGCCCAAATCAAAACAAGGCACGCAGGCCCCACCTAGTAAAATGCTACCACTAACTACTGTCTCAGGTACGAGGACGCTTCGGAGGCACGGACCCCCGAGGTCTATACTCCTCTGGCGTAGCAGGATCGTCATCAGTACTACTGCTCTCCGCAGGCTCCTCCCTCTGCTGTACACTCTCTCTCCGTCTCTCAGAAGAACGAAGCACTCGGCCTGAAGGCGGAGTCACTGAAGTAACTCGAGGCGTGGAACGCCTAGCACTCCCAGAACCTGACGCTCCCTGCGCAAGCAACAAAGTTTGTCAGAATACAATGAAAGGCATGCATGATCAAACAGAAAGGAAAGGCAAGTCCAATGTATACCTCAGCAGCCCCGGCACTAGGGGTGGCCCCTCGGCTAGCTCCTCTCTCACTGCTAGTACTCTCCCTCCTCCTGCGAGTGCCTCGGCTGGTCTCCCTACCTCTGCTAGCCTCTCCAACACCACGGGCCGGTGCCCTCCCTCTAGTGGCTCTCTGACCACGACCAAGTACAACTCCTGGCTCAGCCCGCGGGCGCACCTCTGGAGCCATACCCATCACAAACTGACGGACCATGGCCTGCAAGTCTTGCGCCAGCTGGTACGACGCCGCCGCCCACTCAACAGGAATCTGAAATTCAAAAGAGGCGTCAGCAATACATGAGATACTGGCATAAACAAGTAATTGAAGCAAGCATAGTAATCAAGAGTCACCTCTGTCGTGGCAAGAGTAACTGTAGGAGTAATGTGAGGCACCGTCACCACTCCAAGTGCTCCGTCAACGGTCACCACCTCAATCTCTCTCCTCAACTCAGGTAAAGCAGGACCGGCCCTCAAACGGTTCTCCATGTCCAGATCATATGCCAAGTGCGTGCTCAAGTAACCCTCATAATCTATCGAAGGACTGAAGGTCACCTCTGTCGGCACCGTGTATCTCTCTATCTCAGCTCGGGTGTACTCCTCAGTCCTCTGAACAAGTGGAGGCAACGGCGAAGGCACTCTGAAATGGTCAATCCCGAGGGACTAACGGGAAACCCTGTCACCCAAGTACCATCGCCAACCGTAAGGGCACTCCAGCAGCACTCGGCTCCGTGTCAGCTCCCTGCTCCTAACCAAGTAATCCCTGCGCATCCTATGCCAAACGTTCCACCTCACCTATAAGAGAGAAAGGTTTGTCAGTTTCAAGGATAAAGGAAGACAAGGAAGCATGAATATTTGGAATCATAGAAAAGGCTTACCCTATCCCCCGTGGTAGAATCAAGAAAAAGCCGAAAAGTCCTCAAATCTCCCTTATGATCACCACCTCCTGTATACTCTGATCCCCACTTCTCAGCGCGTGGGAGCACATCCTCGTTGCTATGCGAATTGGCCGGGGCAAATACACCCAGCACCTCATAAGCCCACACCTGCATGTTCAGAAAGCCGTCAAGTCAAGAAACGTGGATAAAAGCATTATCATAATCATTGAAAGAAGAATACAAGCAAAAGTTCTACCTCTAGCACCCTCCAGTAACCACCAAGGCTCGTGCCTACACCACGGCACACGCAACCAAGGAAGCAGTACACAGTACACAGACCGGCGCCGCCCCAGTCAAACCTCCCAGCAGTCTCCAGATCCTCCAGTGCAGGCAACCAACCCAAGTGCACCACGCCCTGCCTGTTCGGAAACAGGGAAGCACCAAAGAGGTACAACAAGTAGGCTCTCGCCATCTGCCTAGCCTCCTCCTCTGACCCTGGCTCGTGGTCCCAGAAACCCACCAAGACAGTATACCTCACCCCCGACTCAATACCTCCAAGCCTCCTCCCCAGGTAGTGCTCAATGGCAGCAGGGTCCAAGTACAGCTCTGAGTCAAACGGGATGGGCTCACCTCCAACTCTCAGACCGGTGATCGCAGCAAAGTCAAGGGGAGTAATCGTCATCTCCCCGAATCTGAAGTGGAAGGTGTTGGTAGTATCCCACCACCTCTCCACCAGGGCTCGTATCAGCTTGCGATCCGTCCTAGTCACTGTCAGAAGCCGGATAAAAGTGGTGAACCCAGAGGCATCGACCAAAGCCCTCACTCGTGATGGCAACGCACGGTAGTATTCCAAAGAATGCACAGAACCTCCATAACCACCCAAGGACCTCTGAGTCTGTTAAACAAAGGCATGGCAAAAATTTCAGTCAGTATTATCAACAGGAATGTACAAGCAAACAAGCAAAACAAGCAAACAAGCACAAGAATAAGCAGAGGATACGTACCAAAGGATTCCTATAAGCAATGTGGGTCGAACGGTCTCGAATCACACTCGTATCTAGGTACGTAGGCAACAAAGGTGTATATGTATCGCACCCCTGGGGAACGAAGAAGTGCACCCGTGGCACATAGGTAGCCGGTGTAAACGGAGCTCTGTGGTCCAAAGACAGCTCGACCTCTCGGACTATGGTCAAACGCTCCTCCCCTGCAGCCACCTCGGCCTCTCTCTGTCTCTCCTCCTGCTCAGCATCCCTGACAATGGATGCCATCCCCTCCTGAACCAGGACATTCTCGAACCTGGAAAACTCCTGTAAAGTCGCTGCTATATCCTCATCTCTCGCCCCCTCCAAAGTGTCTGCCAAAGTCAAACCAGACCCACGAGAAGAACCAACGGCAGGTGTAAACAACGGAGGCTCTGAAGGCTCTGTCTCTATCTCAGCACTCTCCTCTGGCACTCTGGCGGTACCAATCGCAATAGCCGGACCTGGAGCTATGCGCCTCACTAACGGCACCTCCTCACTCTCAGTACTACTACCTCCGGCCACATCCTCAACCACAACGTCCCTATCACCCGAACCTCCCAGGATCACTGGTGCACTGGTCGCAAAGGCAGCCTCCTGAATGTCCCTCGGGATACCCTCAGCCTGAGACCCGCTCTCCTGAGCACGGGCTCTCCCTACAACAACATCTATCCCACTCAAACTCATAGCAGCATCCGAAGGAGAAGCACCCGTACCTGACGGATCAATATCCATGGCCGCCGGCCCCTCGCGGCTAGCTACAACACTCTGACCCTCACCAACAATATCATCACCACCAGTGGTACTCTGATCAATGGGCACAGCACTCTCATCAGGCCGTACGGTACTCGAATCTACTGGCACAGCACTCCCAGCATCACCCACGGCACTCTCAGTGTGCCGTGCGGTACCCAAATCATCCCCCACACCACTGCTGCCCATCGTCGGTGCAGTACCCACGCTCTCGGCCTCCTGTAATGACACCCGAGTGGAAGCCTCACTGGCATGAGCCTCGCCGACCCCCGTCGGTACCATCTCTGGCACAGAAGACGCCGCCCTATCCCCAACCGGTGCCGTCCGAAGTGATTCCAAAACCGGATCCATACCGACCGGAATGTCCATGGACGAGTCGCTCCCGTACTCGCCGAACGCAGTGCTACTTTCCCCGTGTGCCGACGATGATGAATCCATGGTGTGCACGTTAGGATCAACCGATGTTTCGCCGGAATCGGCCACGCGTGAGGTATATCGGACGAGAAATATGGGTTTTTGAAGATTTTGAACTGAGGGTTCGAAGAGAATTTGGAGGAAGAAGAAGAGAAGGAGGAGAATAAGGGGATGTGGTTTTCGGACGTCTACCCTCTCCAAGACATAACCGACTAAGAGTTTTGAATGTGTTTGAAAGTGGGAGAAAACAGAACAGTTTCGGACGGTTTTAAAAACCATTTGTGCCGTACGGCACACAATCTCCACCGTGCGGCACACATCGGGTACCGCACGGCACATCCATTTTCCAGTTTTACCGCGCAGTGCTTCATCTCAACCGCACGATACAGTTTTGATGCCGCACGGTACACACCTGTGGTCTGAATGGTTTTTACACCAGATTCAACCTCCCCAAGGGTTTCTAAGCCAAGATTGCCAGCAATATCACTCAGGCTAAACATCAATTTTTGCCGCCCGTCGACCTCGGGCGCACTTATCAGTTCCATCGACAGTATACAAGCACCAATTGGTTATGTAAGTCCTCGATGGCATAAACAGCGACATTTGGTTTAGTAAGTCCTCAAAGGCATCTATAACGACGATTTTAATCAGCACTCAGACGGGTTTCGTAAGTCCTCCCCGGCATTAACAGGCGGTTATATCCCCAACATCAAAGTGATTTCATAAGTCCTCTCCGGCATTAACAATAATTTCGAGCATCCGATGGTTTCCATCAGAGCGGTTTCGTAAGTCCTCAACGGCATTTACAACAACAATTTCGATCAGCGTCAGGTGGTTTCGTAAGTCCTCTCCGGCATTAACGACAGTTTTATCAGCACCAGGTGGTTATTCGTCAGGTGGTTTCGTAAGTCCTCTCCGGCATTAACGACAATTTCAATCAGCATTCAGATGGTTTCGTAAGTCCTCTCCGGCCTTAACAACGAATATTCAGCAGCACCGATGGTTTCGTAAGTCCTCAACGGCATTAACAGATCTTCATCAAGCACTCCGATGGTTTCGTAAGTCCTCAACGGCATTAACAGCAAGTATTCAAACATTCAGATGGTTTCGTAAGTCCTCCCCGGCATTAACATCATTCGTTTTTCCCTCGTTGAAAAGCAGATTGACAATCCCCACAAACCGATCAAGGTATGTTTCCTATCGACTCTTGCATTCCAAAGCCTCAATGAACTACGCCGGTCTGATCCCTACAACGGGGTACGTAGGCAGCTCTTACGAGCGCGACCACATGCATCATGCTTAGCTGTTTGTTTTCATACGAGGACGTCCACATCGAGGGGTGTCTTCTATCTTTGACGCGACTTCCGACGACACAATGTTTGTAAGTCTCGTCAAAGAGGGGCAACTGTAGACACCCCAAAATGAGCGTTCACGTACATTTTAATCCCCAAATGATGAACGGAAACGATCGGAAGAACTCTCGGATTGGAACTCTCCAAGTCAACTCAGTCAACAGTACCGCACGGTACACATCTCTCAACGCATGGGACAGCCAGTGTCACGTACAGCAGAGTTTTGGAAATTTGACGGCCAGTTGTACCGCACGGTACACGAGTTGTGCCGCACGGCACAGTTCGTGTGCCGTACAGCACTGTTCAAGTTCCCAGTTCTTTTTGCGGGTTCCCAGCAAGCCGAAAGTGTTGACGAGATTGGTTCCCCCGCCCTGCTGGCCGAAAGGGAAGATCATGGCCGAAAGGAATAGGCTATTCCCTATGCCATTGTCCCCCTGGGCAAGAATCAAGAAGGGGTTGGGAACTACATTCGGCTCCCCAATCCTCTATAAAAACCGTTCGAACTCAATGAGAAAAGGACCCCCAGATCCCCCGAACCCCATACGATTTCTGTGTAAGAAAAGACCACGAAATTCCATCCTTGAATACCATTTCCTATTGCTAAGCTTCTTAAACATCACCTCTACTATACAAAAATCCGCATCACTCTCTCTGCCAGAACCAAAACCCAAAGTAGAGACCCATCCCCTGTTTTTGGCTCCGAAGCCGTGAGTTAACCATTCCAAATCGACCAAAGTTTAAGCCTTCAATCCTTCTTACCACTATACTAGAGTGAAAGTGAGGTCCAGAGAAGGTTCAAGCAGCATTCAGAAGTTCAATCCGACGCTCAATCCGAGAGTTCGAAACCGAAGGTATAAACCCGTTTCGCCAAATTCCTTGAATTTGGTACCCTGAGGGGAGGGATACCAAGGGTGGAATGATTCCTTGTATCATTTCCATGCTTGATATGCCCAAATTACAGCAAGTCCAGTTTCATTTCACACCTCCCGGTCGCGTCGTACGGTGAAAACATCGCCTCGTACGGAGCGATTCAACAAGGAGGGACATCCCATACTCAACACAATGTTTTCTCCCTTTTAAATAATTCATTTTGAATGCATTTCATACTTTGTATGTGCCTCTGATCAATCATTTCGAAAAGCCAAAGTTTCAAACTGTTTTGCAGCCAAGTGTGCCGCACGGTACTCATACTGTGCCGCACGGTACACCTTGAGTGCTGTACGGTACTCATTTGAAAATTTGACCGTTAATTTGAAGAACAGTGCCGCACGGCTCACCGTTTGTGTACATCCAGTGTGCCGCACGGCATACTTTTCTGGTAAAAATGTGAAATTTGAACCTCCCCCTGCAGGAATAGTTTGAAGTTTGGATTTTCGTTTGATTTCTGTTAATTACAATATCAGTCATTTGTTTTTCTCATTATTATTATCCGCTTTGTTTGATTTAAATGTTTATCTGTTAATGTTCAGCAATAAAATTGTTTTCTAATAAAATCCCACAAATGTTTAGTAAAGACCGATTTTTAATCGGGCGAACGGGGTGCATTAAAACCCTTCCCTGTTCGTAACCTGGCTCCCGGATCCAAAACGAATCTCTGGTTTTCAATTGGTTTTATAAGTCATTCTCTCAAATCATCATTTTCGAATTGGTTTCTCGGGTCCCAAACTACTTTCTCAAAACCCGGGTGGCGACTCTAAAATCCTTGTTTTTTGAACCGTTTCGAAAACCATTGCGAACCGGTGGGAGGTCGACCGTCCACAGTAGGTCTGTTTTGATCATCTTCTCTGATAGCACAATCTCGAAAAAATGGCTCCTAAACTGGGTCGAGGATATAAAACAATGGAATGGTGAACATGCTAGTGTCGAGAGGTTTGCTTGGATCTCGTGTTTTGGAATGCCATTAAATGCATGGTCGTACCAAGTATTTAAAGACATTGGAGGCTGCTTTGGCCAGTTTATTCAAATGGATGAGAGTACTCTTAAGGAAAAATCATTTGAGAAAGGTAGGGTACTGGTAGCTATTGAGCAATTTCAGAAAATATCAGGGACAGTTGATATTATAATTCAAGGGGAGAAATTCATAGTGAGAGTGGAGGAAGAAGAATCTTTCAGAACTTTTAAGTACAACTCATCATCTGCATTTTTAGAGTGGGTCTTGGAGAAAGAAGGTGAGGCTGTAGAAAGCTCAGACGTGGAAGAAAAAAAGGACCTGGAGCCAATCAATGAATGTAAATATGACAGCAAGGTGGCTGATGTTCCAGATGCGCTGCTCAACATCTCTACTGATTCTAACGTCTCCTCTTCGGAAATTGGATCATCAACTAGGGTTATTGAAAAGGTTCCTGACAGCTATGTTGAGAGATTAGAAACCCAAGGTCAAGGTGGAAATGCTTTAATAGATATGGCGATCATTTCTGAGGAGCATGCATTGATTGATACTGGTTTCAACAAAAGGAATATTGATGTGGACATACAGGATGTCTTCTCAGCAAATGAAACTTTAAATGAAGTATGTGAACCTAACCAAAATGAGGTTGCTGAAGTATGTCCCCATGTTGACTTCTTCGAAAAAAACAACACTTCTATCCAGGCGGCAGTAAAAGGTGTCCAAGGTAAGAGAAGGAGGAAAACCATTGATGAAATTTTAGGGAATTCAAAAGTGAACAAGTTGAACCAAAAGGTAGGGAGGGGCAAAAAGAAATGTGTGGTTCTAAGATCAGCCATTGCAGCTGTTGCCTTGTCTGCATCAGTCTCATCCGAAGGGATTAACAACAGAAACAAAATCATCCTTAGTGAAGCTCAAACCATTCGTCAAATGAACAAATTAATTGGATATAAATATGATGGTGAAGATGAGGAGGTGATAAGCAAGATTGCTGAATTGGAGAAGCTGGAAAAGGAGACAGCTGAAGCTGAGTTGAATTAAGGATGGCTTGGGATATTTATGGAGGTTTTTTTTTGGGGATGTTTTGGGGTCTTATATATCTCTCCTTTGTCTATTTGGATTTGTTGCTGAAGGTGCTTTGGAGAGGATATCTTTTTGTTACTGGCTGCTGATTTTGGATGGTTGGTTGGTTGGATACTGTTCCTCTCTTTTTCATTGCTATTGCTCATTTCTTTGGAGGTTGCATTGGGGCTTGGTGCTTTGTCATTATCCTGCTATTGTCATCTTCATTTCCATCAAAGGGATGGCATTCTTATCAGTTGCATCCCATCATTTGGTGCTACAGCTGGGTCTCTTCCGGGTGCATGTCTGTTCAGATGCATAGATGCCGATTCATCTTTGGAGAGGGGTGCTTGCCTTTTGTTGTTTCTTTTCCGTTTCCGTTTTGGTTGGTGTCTTGCTAACCTTTTGCTTTGGTGATTTCCCCCTTCGGGTCCTAGGCGCCTTTTGATGTCGGAGTTATGGTTTTCCATCTCCGATGTTTTTTTGTGCTTAGGGTCCTTTTAATCTTTGTAATTTGTTTCCAAAGATTAATAAATTTTTCGCCGTTCAAAAAAAAAAAGAAATTACGTTGATTTAGTATTGATCTATATGTGATTGGAGCATATAGGCCAAATAGGGATGTGGGTCAAAAGAGGCTCATGGGTATATTGAATCCATATTTAATCCGTTCATATCCAACAATTATTCACTTTTGACTCATATCCCACCCACTCATATCTAATTGAAGAACCATATCAACCCGCTTATTTACTACATCTATAATTAGTATCCAACAAGAAGGATAGATGGGGACTCGGGGGCTCTTTTGTCCCTTAGGGAAGGCAAGGGCCTGCCAACCCATCCAGACCGTCTATCTCGGCAATCAATGGTTCAAATTTACAGATGCATTCTTACCGGTAATAAAGCGCTTTCACCGGTAAGAATGCATCTGCGAATCTGAACCGTTGATTACAGAGACGGATGACTGAGATCATGATTTAGCAGGCCTGCCATCCTTAAAGGGCAGCAGAGCCCCTGAGTTCGATAGATGGTGGTGTCATTTCTGCTTACCTGTCTCCTCTTAACAATCTTGCAATTAAACTTTTTGCTCTTCTTAATTTCTACTCCTATATTCTTACTTCTTTGTTTTCGTTACCAACTTACCAGAGCTTAGCTTTAGATAAAGCTAGTGGGCAAAGGAGTTTTATGCTAGGAGCTCGAGAGCTTGCTATTGAATGCAGAAGCTATCCAGTCAATTGGACATGCCTGTCTTGGCTACACTCAAGGTCTCTCTCTCTCTCTCTCTCTCTCTCTCTCTCTCTCTCTCTCTCTCTCTCTCTCTCTCTCTCTCTCTCTTTGTGCTTATGTAAGTCTTATGTGGGTATCTTTATCAGCAGATTCTCAGAGGTGGCCGATCTTGAGAGGGTGCCTTGGTTTGATATTACAGGCAAAATAGAGGCTCGATTGTTATCCCCCCAAACAACTTATGTAGTATACCTTGTGTTCCGTTTGCGGTCACGACTCTGTACACTTGGTCTTATCCCACCAAAAGCAAAGGCATCTGTAAGATTTTTTGATGGGGAAAGAGGAGATGGAGGCGGAGACGGAGACAGACATGGACACGGAATTGAGATCATCAACATTGTTTCTCTGGGAATTCAACCTTCTCATTTGGATGGACAATTTGCACGGTATAGAGAGGATAAATGGATGGAGATTGAACTGGGAGAGTTTTTCAATGGTCAAGGAGATACTGGTGAAATAGAGATGCGGTTGACGGCAGTCGAGGGAGGTCACTGGAGTTATGACATCTTTGTCGAAGGCATTGAGCTTCGCCCTAAAAAACTTGAACTGCCAGTGGTGGAGACGATGCAATGGTTATCTTACTTCACTTGACACCATTTTCATATGGGACTCCCATTACAACTTTCTTCAATATTGGAATAACATGAAATTGAGTGGCAGTTTAAGCTAGAATAAATTTTATCCAAAGAGGCCCAAGATAGAAATTGGCTTCATAAATTTTAGGGATTTTGTAAGGGAAAAAAACTCAAATTGCGGGCCTTAATATGCAAGAACTCAATGCGATAAAGTCATAGACTCGAGACAACTCAAATCTAGAGCTTGATATTGAAAAACAAGAGCAGGGTTGACTAATCTTTTTTGTTAATCTTCCTCTAGTGACTGCAACTCCCTCTCTCTCTCTCTCTCTCTCTCTCTCTCTCTCTCTCTCTCTCTCTCTCTCTCTCACACACACACACACACACACACACACAAACACACATTATCTTTGCGGCCCCTTCTTTCTCGTTATTTTGTCAAAATCTATTCCTTTCCGATTTTTTAGATAGGCCTTGAAATATCATTTGCTCTTCATCTTGAAACCTATGATAGTTGCATGCACAAAAATTAAGTTATTGCACTTTATTTCATAGGAAGATCAGTCTGTCAAGCATTATGGTTCACGTTCAAGTGCTATTAGCTTTTGTTATCTCGCTTCTATCTATAAAATATGTTATACCATGTTATATCTAATGAATTAAGCCAAAATTGTAAAAAAAAATATATATATATATATATATACAAAAAAAATCGTCGTACCCTGGCCGTATCCGTACCCTACTTTTTTGGGTTGTTGCCGTATCTCGTGCCAATACCTGTGCTTCCTAACCAGACGGAATGGACTACAGCCCCACAATTAGGGCACTGTAGGCCCTCAGGATCCCAGCCTCTCTCGTCCACTTAACCAAACACCGAGTATGAAATACATGACTACATCCGAACATCCGTGAAACACAAATAGTGCGGAAGATGTCTCGTAACGCCCAAACAAGGGAGAAAGCACTGATAGCTTCCCCGTCGAGATAGAGATATCTCCACACTCCAGAATGTCGATCTAAAGTTGACGTGTAAATGCCAAACTAATACTACTTGAACAAATATTCGTCGGATACATGGATTCGGATTTTGCTCTCTGATCTGTCGGGCGTGCCTTCAGTAGCATGTGGCATTCACCCCTTGATGCTAATATGTTAACGGGGTGATACATTTTTTTCTTGATTATGATGTATCCATACGTATGTAGGCTCGGACAAAGCCAGGATTTTGGCGTAGTGGGGGTAGGCTATATATGTGGAGGAGGAACGAGGTTATATATATTCAATGTAATAGTACGATTTTTTCAGCTTGTTGGGCGATAGCCCTTATTAGCCACCCGAGGCTCCATCCTTGTATGTAGGCAACTGTAATAAACGTACATGTATCAAAGCGCTGACCCGATGGCATCTGGTTGCTTATTTGCTTCTAATTCCTAGTTCATTTGCATTGAACTTGAGCGGAAAAGTATATGTTAATACGCTTTGGGTGATTAATTCTGTTTATGGTTTTCACTTATCTTTCAGTTTTCTGGTTTCAGTTCACACTCAGAAACAATCAGAGTCACAGACTTGTTTTCCAAAAGAGAGACGTAAGAGCAAGTGCAACAGCTGAGCCATAATGCAATTTGAGGTATTTTAGCCTACCATAAAAGAGAATCTCACCTGCAACAACTTAGCTTAACCCTTTGGTAAAGGACCTCCAGCTACAGTACTTGGCTATATTTGGCCAAGTACTATTCACAGGTTATCTCTCTGACTCACTCTCTCTCCTCCTGTGCACTGTTCACTGACTATTGAGTGTATTTTTGTAGTGTTGAAAGATATGTGAGTTAAATCTGCACTGTTCACTAGCATTTTTGGCCAAAATTTTGCCCAAGCTAATGCTCTTGCTAACTAGCAAGGGCCTTATGGGGGCCAGGGCCTCCCCTCACTTGGCCAACTCTATAATTACCTAGGCTAATTTTTTTCAAGTACCAAAAGTTTACATAGTCAACCTCCCACTAATCCTTGTAACCTTTATGTGTTTCTACTGTTTTTACCTCTGTTGTGTTGATATTTTCTATACCTTTTGGTGATGTTTATTGATAAGCACACAATTATGTAAATATTAGTGGGCTTAAGTCCTCGAGTTTGATCTTAATATTATGTTTATTATTAATTTTTATAAGATATTGCACGTAAGGTTTGTTTTGAGCGTTTCAGGAGAAAACGGGATAAAAATGGTGCATTCAATGCTGTGTGAAAGTGTGACGTGCCACACTGAATAATTTTCCAAGGCAATAACTCCACCAAGGAAAAAATTGCAAATGAGGAAAAGAAAGTCAGGAAGTTGGTGGACGGCAGTGGAAGTCTTAAATGGAAGCAAATATCGCAGAGTCCGGATGATATCAGATTTTGTCCCACGAAACACATGCCAAGCACAAAAATTACAAGATTTATACCGTTTTATTCCCGGAATTAAAATAAGAAATTTGACTGTTCCGGCGCTCGAATTGGACACCGTTTTGAACATCAGTTGAGAGCGTCGCGAACCCAGTCAATGCAAGTCTGGCAACTAATCCAAGAGCTAAAATGTCAAAGTGCCATAAAGCCAAAGCCCACCTTGGCTTCTTTTTCGTCAATTTCCATATTTGGCCAATGGATCTGCTTATAAATAGGAGTGCACCAGGAGAATTAAAGAGAAGAACTTCCCTTTTTCCTTTGTTAAATTTCTCCAGCCTAGAATTCAAGAGCAAATTTCTCCCATTAGTTTCTCTGAAATCCTTTTGGAAGTTAGTTTATATTTTTGTTGTTTGTTGTTTTATTTTCCACGAAAGTTGTAATATTTATTGTAATCTGAAAACATCTACTTTTATTATTTCAATTTCTAGTTCGTTTCTATTTCCTCATCTTTTTAATACTTAGTTTAATTTCCGTTAAAACAAAAGATTGAGGTTTGGTTGTGAGTATGCGCAAACTACTCGGCTGTTTCTCACACCAAACTCAAATCTAAGATTAGTCTTGCTTGTGGATTCCTTTGAGATTGAAAGGAGGACACCTTTGGTCTACCCTCCTGTGCACATCTCATCGGTACACTCTTAAGACCGATCTTTTTAATCACTTAAATAAGCCGTAATGTTTAGTGTAAATTTTAGCTTTTCCTTGGCGAGTTCTTTGTCAATGGAGGAGTAGTCATAGACTCGGCCTACGGTGATCATCACCCAAGTGGCCTAAGTGGATCCGTGATTCTCACACATGTGCTAACAAAGTTTGTTTGTGTTTATTCCGGGCTCGTAGCTATTGATTTAAAACTCAAGGTTGTTAAGTTTTTGATTTTGCGTCGACAATAAAATTGGCACGCATAATTCTTAAATCGATGTCATTTTGAGGGTTTAACAAATTTTCGATCGAGCCTTGATTAAATCAAACACCGGAAAGAAAAAAATAGAATTTTATTGAATCATCTTCCGAGAGAGCGCACAAATACCGTGTGGCTCAATCGTGCTAAATTGTGAGAATCATGGATCTATTTAGGTTATAGGTGATATGAACCTTGGCCTGAGCCTCTTAAATTAATTTTAATCAAAATCATAGTTTCAATTTTAATTTGGCAATTTCTAATTTTAAATTCACCAAAAATCAAGAAACAAAAGGGTTGGCTACCTACAGCTACAAAACACTGTTTAGATCGATAGGCCACTTTACTCAAAATAACCGTTCTCTATGGTTTGACCTCGGACTTTCCAAGTATATACTTGCAATCGACTACATAGCCCTACGTTTGGGGTTAAGCACTCTAAGATACAACTTTTGGAGGCAAGCAAGTTTTTGGCACCGTTGCCGGGGATCGGTGTAATTTGGAGTATTTAGCTGCGTCGCTCTATACCTCACTGTAAGTATTCCACAACTTTTATGTTTTGCATATTGTACTGTAGCTTGTAAATATTTTGTTGAGTCATAATTTATTAGTTTATTAAATATTTCAAACTTTCTGTTGTTAAAAAGTTAAAAAAAAAAAAAAAAAAAGAGTAAATGTTGTGTTTGGTTGTGTATAGACGCTAGTCGTTGGGTACAAGATCCTAAAAAACGTTGGGTTCGTTCTAAAATTACTAAAAGGCTAGTAAGTTATTTTGAAATGGCTGAACAAGAACTTGCTAATGTCCCTCCTGCGAGGACGATGAGGGACTATCTTAATCCAACACGTGCAACTACACCATCGTGTATAGTGTTACCTGAACCCACTGCTGGCAACGCTAATGTGTTTGTGGTTAAACCGGGGATGTTAAATTTGTTGCCCCATTTTCTAGGTCTAGATTCTGAAAACCCTTACACACATGTGAGGGAATTTGAAGATGTCATTGGAACGGCGTGTAACAACCCGGCCCAATAAGAGTCAGCGCGTCTTAAACTTTTTCCATTCTCACTAAAAGAAAAGGCAAAAGTCTGGTTCATTTCATTAAAACCTCAATCAATACCCGATTGGAATGAAATGAAAAAAGAGTTCTTCCTTGAGTTCTTTCCTACGCACAGAACCAACGCTTTGAAGAAAGTGATACAGTCTTTTAAAGAACAGGAAAACGAACCTTTTCACAAGTGTTGGGAGAGGTACAAGGACTCTTTGAATGTGGTTCCACATCATGGCTACGATGATTTCCAAAAAGTCACCTACTTTTACGAGGGAATCTCTCCTCGTAATCGTCAATTCATAGACATGATGTGCAACGGGCAATTTTTGAGTAAGCTACCTGCAGAGGTACTTGAGTATTTTGACTTTTTGGCCGAAAGCACTAAGTCATGGGATTACTCTGATCCAAATGAAAAGACTAACCATGTGGTTAGTCATGGCCAAGTGAGTCCAGGAAAGTATATTTTGCGGGAGCAGGATGATCTTTCCCAGAGAGTTGCCCAACTTACTCGAAAGTTGGAGAAAATGGAGATGACAAAAGCTGTTGAAGTAGTGTGTGTTATCTGTGACACACAAGGGCATTCAACTGATGATTGCCCAACAATACCTGCTTTCAAAGAGGTACTGCACGGTTCTAGTTCCGGAACAGAGCAAGTTGAAGTAAATGCTCTAAACCAAGTTCAAAATCAGAACAGGAACCTGGCCAATTCTCCTTACTCCAACACTTACAACCCAGAGTGGAAGAATCACCCAAACTTTAAGTGGTGCACCAATGAAAACCAAGGACCTCCTCAAGGTCCGCCTCAGCAGAATTACCAAGTCCATTACCAACAACCCTCGCCCAATTACCAACAAGCTCAGGGACCTCCTAGGTACCCACAACAGCAGCAACAGCAGGCATATGCACCGCAGGGACCACCCATGGCCCCTCAAGTGTATCAACCACCACATAAGCGCAGTATTGAGGAAACCTTGCAAATGTTCATGCAAAGCCAAGTTGCAATTAATGAGCAAAATAAGGAAGTCATTGGAGACATCCGTACCCAATTGACTAAACTGACCTCTTCTGTGGGGGTCATGCAACAAGAAAAGGGCAAATTTCCTGCCCAGCCTCAGGCCAATCCTCAGGGCCAACACTTCGTGAGTAGTTCATCTGGAACTAGCCCCAATGTTGAGGAGGCAAAATCAATCACCACATTGAGAAGTGGTAAAGAAATTGATAAGTCTATAATACTGAAGCCTAAACCTGTCTAACCTTCACCACCACCCCCATTTCCTACTGAATCACCAAGTGGTGATATTCCTGACACTCAAGACAGTGTGGAACCAGTTGTGACAACTGGTCCAATCTCAGCTCCGTACCCTCAGAGATTAAAGGTAGTACCAAAATCATCATCAAATCCTGAGATTTATGAACTGTTTAAGCAAGTCAAGATCAACATCCCTTTGCTGGATGCGATCAAGCAAATCCCGTCGTATGCGAAATTTTTGAAGGACTTGTGCACTGTCAAGCGTAAGCTAAACGTGCAAAAGAAAGTCTTTCTCACTCAGCAAGTGAGTTCCATAATTCAGACGGATGTTGCCCCAAAGTATAAAGACCCAGGGTGTCCCACAATTTCTATTGTGATTGGGGGCAAGAAAATTGAAAAAGCCTTGCTTGATTTAGGAGCAAGTGGGAACCTACTGTCTTACTATGTTTATGAGCAGTTAGGTCTGGGGGACATGAAACCAACTCCGGTTACTCTCCAACTGGCTGATAGAAGTGTAAGGATTCTGAGAGGTTTGGTTGAGGATGTCCTAGTTCAAGTAGACAACTTTGTCTACCCTGTGGACTTTGTAGTACTAGATACCCAGCCAATAGTTAATCCCCAGGCTCAAACTCCAATCATTCTTGGACGTCCCTTCTTGGCGGCATCCGATGCAATTATTCACTGCCGAAATGGGTTATTAAACATGACATTTGGTAACATGAAGTTGGAGTTGAATATTTTTAATATCAACAGCCAAATGGGGGATGATGATGACGTCCACGAGGTGAGCATGGTTGACACTCTTGTGCAAGACCAAGTGTTCTCACTTCTATGTGACAATCCGATAGAGAAACTCCTCACACTTGAGGAGACAAATGCTGAGTTGGATTACCTTGCCTCTCTGATTTTTGAAGAAGAGGAAGTTTGTAGGATCGATAATTGGTCACCTACTTTTGAGGAACTACCTCCTATTGAGAAAAAAAATCTACCTTCAAGTCTGGCAGCTCCTAAGTTGGACTTGAAAGCCCTCCCTAATACGTTGAAGTATGCCTTTCTTGGCGTCAATGAGACTTTCCCAGTGGTGATTTCTTCGTCTCTTGAAGAACACCAAGAATCTGAATTGCTAAAGGTCTTAAGGAGGCACCAGAAAGCAATTGGTTGGACCATTGCTGATATTCAGGGAATCTCTCCCCTGATTTGTACTCATCGCATTTATCTAGAGGATGATGTGAAGCCTTCCCGCCAACCACAGCGTCGATTGAACCCTATCATGAAGGATGTGGTTAGGGCGGAAGTTCTTAAATTACTTGATGTTGGAGTCATCTATCCGATAGCTGATAGCAAATGGGTAAGCCCAATTCAAGTGGTACCCAAGAAAGCTGGAGTCACAGTTGTCAAAACTGACAAGGATGAGTTGATTCCTACTCGTGTCGCCACAGGTTGGCGAGTGTGCATTGATAACCGAAAGCTTAATGCTTGCACACGGAAGGACCACTTTCCTCTCCTGTTCATTGATCAAATTTTGGAGAGAGTGGCTGGTCATGCTTTTTACTGCTTCCTGGATGGATATTCAGGATATAATCAAATTGAGGTCGCTCTTGAGGACCAGGAAAAGACAACTTTCACGTGTCCTTTTGGAACGTTCGCTTACAGACGCATGCCTTTTGGCTTGTGTAATGCCCCTGGCACCTTTTCTAGGTGTATGATGGGCATCTTTAGTGACATGATTGAGAAAATCGTGGAAGTGTTCATGGATGATTTCTCCGTGTTTGGCGACTCCTTTGAGTCTTGCCTTGAGAATTTGGAGAAAGTTCTTGTGCGGTGTGAAGAGAAGCACCTTGTTTTGAATTGGGAGAAGTGTCATTTCATGGTGACACAAGGAATTATTTTGGGGCACATTGTTTCTTCCAAAGGAATAGAGGTTGATAAAGCAAAAGTAGAGTTGATTTCTCACCTCCCTACCCCGAAATGTGTCAAGGATATTCGATCTTTCCTTGGACACGCTGGATTTCATCGCAGGTTCATCAAGGACTTTAGTGCGATATCAAGGCCATTGTGCAATTTGCTGTCAAAAGATACCCCTTTTGTTTGGACAAGCGATTGTGAGGAGGCATTTTCCAAGTTGAAACTAAGCCTAACTACTCCTCCTATTATGCAAGCACCTGATTGGAGCCTTCCTTTCGAGTTGATGTGTGATGCTAGCGACTATGCAATTGGGGCAGTGCTGGGCCAAAGACGGGATAAACACCCATATGTGATTTATTATGCGAGCAAAACTCTGAATGAAGCTCAAATGAATTACTCCACCACTGAGAAGGAGTTACTTGCCGTGGTCTTCGCTTTGGACAAGTTCAGGTCCTACATCATAGGTTCGCCTATTGTTGTCTTTACCGACCACGTGGCACTGAAGTATTTGCTGACTAAACAAGATGCCAAGGCGCGTCTCATTCGCTGGATTCTCCTACTCCAAGAGTTCCATTTGGTTATCAAGGATAAGAAAGGAGTGGAGAATGTGGTCGCTAACCATTTGTCACGTTTGGAGTTTGAGGATAAAACCTCGAATCTTCCAATCCTGGATACCTTTCCGGATGAGCAGCTACTTTCTATTTCTGAGATCCCGTGGTTTGCGGATATTGTCAATTATCTTGTCACGGGACAACTGCCTAGTCATTAGACTCCTCAAGAGAGGAGGAAATTTCTTGTTGAGGTGAAAAGATTTTTCTTTGATGATCCTTACTTATTCAAGTATTGCCGTGTGCCCAATTCTGAACAAAAGGGTGTCATTTCCTTTTGCCACACAAAAGCGTGTGGAGGCCATTTCTCTTCCAAAAAGAGCACTGCCAAAATCTTGCAGTGTGGTTTCTACTGGCCAACTATGTTCAAGGACACGTTTGAATTCTGCAAATCTTGTGAACGTTGTCAACTTTTAGGAGGTGTGACCCGTCGGAACATGATGCCGTTGAACCCCATTTTCACAATTGAAGTCTTTGATTGTTGGGGTATTGATTTCATGGGTCCGTTCCCGTTGTCTTACGGGTACCTCTATATTCTCTTAGCTGTGGACTACGTGTCCAAGTGGGTTGAAGCTATCCCCACTCGTACTAATGATCATAAAGTTGTGATCAATTTTCTGAAAGAGAATATCTTGTCTTGGTTTGGGATGCCACGTGCCATAATCAGTGATCAAGGGACCCACTTTTGTAATGGACCTTTTGAGGCCTTGATGAAAAAATATGCTATCACGCATAAAGTGTCCACTGCGTACCATCCCCAGACCAATGGTCAGGCTGAGCTTGCCAATCGAGAGATTAAGAATATTCTCGAGAAAACGGTTAATCCGAACCGTAAGGATTGGTCACTCCGGTTGACCGATGCCTTGTGGGCGTACCGTACTGCTTATAAAACTGTTTTAGGGATGTCTCCCTACCGGCTTGTTTATGGTAAGGCTTGCCATTTTCCGGTTGAATTGGAACACAAGGCATATTAGGAAATTAAACAGTTGAATTTTCATTTGCCCGCCGCCGGTGTTCACCGGAAGCTCCAACTGAATGAGCTTGAGGAAATTAGGAGAGATGCTTATGATAACTCGAGCATTTACAAAACCAAGGTCAAAGCATTTCATGATAAAAACATTTCACGTAAGAACTTTGAAATTGGTCAAAAAGTTCTTTTGTACAATTCTAGACTCCACCTATTTCCTGGTAAATTGAGATCTCGTTGGACTGGTCCCTATATTGTCAAAACTGTTTTTACTCATGGGGCAGTGGAAATTGAAAATCCTTCTAATGGTCATGTTTTCAAAGTTAATGGGCAAAGGCTTAAGCCGTTTCTTGAAAATTTTGAATTGAAAGAAGTTGAGGAGGAGTTAGTTGATCCAATTTACAGGGATGACCCTTCTATTTGAGTTTTCTTGTGTTTCGCTAATGGAGTCTCTGTGACTCCATTTTCACGGGGAGCTAACGCGTACTTTCTGGACTTAATTGTTTGGAGGGCCCGGTCCTTTGCACATTTGCATTGGATTACCCATCATTGACTTGGGTCTAGCTTGCACGCAGCTAGTAAAACAAGATCGTGTGCCCAGCCCCGGTTAGAAGGGTCATTCTTTTATTCTTTTCAATAAAGTCTTGGAGACCAATCACACTTGAGGAGTAAGATAACACAAATGCGTCAGTGACATAGGGCTTTGTTAATATAGCCTTTCTGATAGGAGTAATTCGCAACTAAACGCCCGCGCTCTCTAGATAAGCCCCTTCCGGAGAGTGAGTTTCTGTGAATGGGATAGGTGCTTGATATTCCCATGCTTATGGCAACAGGCCCTTTCTCGTGCTTCGCCTTGTGCAGATTCTTAGGGGACGTTGGACTTAATTGTTTGACGTGGTATAGTGTGCGACTTGGACGCTCCGAGTTCTGACGTAACAACTTTCTGGGAGAAATAAAATCTGTGGAGTTTGAGATAACTCTAGTGTTTTTCGTGCTCGAACGGTGTTTGGACGGTCTGGTATAACCACCCAAAACTTGAGCTACATATGGTATATCTACAGTTTCTAGTTTTGGGGAGAAAAGTAGTACCCGTGCAATCGCGTGAAGGTTATGTGGTTGTTTCATTCATGTATATATTGTTGTTGTTGGAGCCCGGATAACACAAGCCGGGCGGTTCTAATATTGCTTTCTCCTAGTAGGTAGTTGGTATTTCAGTCTTGACAGGGCGACCATGCTTACCACACCAGCCTTAGTAGTTTGGATCTAATTTAAGATGAGTGAGGCATTCAGGAGCCCTAAGCATGGGTACCACTATGTGTGGCGGTTGTCAGTCCGATAAAGTCTTGAAGATGATTCTGTGTGACTAAGCTGTGGTTCCAGTTGGAGACCGAAGGAGGGAACCTTGCAAGCAGTCCCCATGACGAAAGGAGAAGTGATGGAAAATTCCTCAAACTTGATCGAGGTATTGGAGGTTGACATTCCTCCCCGTCGGTACATTTCATTCCTCCCTTGTTTTTCATTTTAATCTTGTCTTTGTGCCTTGAGGACAATGCACATTTTAAGTTGGGGGAAGGGATAATATTTATCGGTGTAAATATTTAGATTTTGTATTGTAAATAATGTGATTCAAAAAAAAAGAAGAAGAAAAATTGAAAAAAATACTCACCATATGCTCATTTTGTGTCTAATTAGCAAGGGTTTTGCATTAATTACCAAAAAAAAAAATTTATAAGATACTTGCTTAGCTCGTCTCTGGTACATATACATAAAAATTTGTGAACAAACCGAGTTAAAATGTGTTTCTGAGTGAGTTTTGTCCATATCCCGTTTCATTTCTTAGTTTTCACTCCTAGTTTAGGTGAATAAATCTCTTGTTCATGTCTAGGTGTGTTGGATATCTTATGTGCATTACATTGGAGTTTATGGCGCACTTAGGAAAGGATACAAGGCATTTTTGTGTGATTAAACCACATATGAGTCTCCTAAACCCTTGTTTGAGCCAAGTCCGGAACCTTTTTCATAACCCTAAGAAACCGGATGTGTGGGGGATGAGTGGTTGAATATCATTGAGAGCAAAATAGTGGTTTGGTGGGCCAAAATAATGATCAAAGTAAGTTCGGGGGTGTTAGTGTGTTTTACCCCTACGGAAGGTACCAGATCCCAGAAGAAAAAAAACTGAGAGGGGGGGGGCCCCCTCTCTCATCCTCTCTTATCCTCTCTCTCTCTCTCTCTCTCTCTCTCTCTCTCTCTCTCTCTCTCTCTCTCTCTCTCTCTCTCTCCTTTTTTTCCTTCTTCTTCTTCTTCTTCTTCTTCTTCTGCCGCCTTCCGCCGTCCCCCCCCCCCCCTCTCTCTCGCTCTCTCCCGATTTCTCACCCACACACCACCAATCCAACCTCTCAAACACCCAATCTCCCACCGAATCTCTCCATAATCCACCACAAAAATTCCACTCAAACCCAAATCTAAACCCGAAAAGCTCGAACTCCATTCCAAAAATGGTAGATTACGTACCCAGGTTACCCAAGGGGTGGATAGCCCAAATCAATGATGAGCATCTACAAAACCAAAGAAATATGGAAATGGCGGAGTTGGAGCTGTTTTTCAGTTGCCAATGGAAAGTTTTGACCCTCATCTTTGCCGTTAGCCTACTGTTTTCAATGGTATACCCACCGTGTTTCGGGCTTAGGGTGAACATGCGCACTATGTGGGGATTCATTCTCTCTGGGCTTGCTGTATATGCGGCGATCCTCATAGAATACGAGATCCGATTACGCCGAGACTACGCAGCAGCTGGTAAAGGCTGGTATAGAAGTGGGGGTGTGTGGTGGTGAAACTGGGGAGACAGCAGCAGTGGAGGAGTACTCGAAAGGGGTAGTTTAGGATTGCAATAACGGCCAATGGGTAGATGAACCGAGCTTATGTTAGGCCGTTATTCATTTTGCTTACCTTTTCTTTTGTAACCGTGGTCATTATAAGCTAAATAAAGTCCTTAGTTGATCTCTAATGCGTCTCTACTCCATTACAATGCATTTTTGCTTATCTTGTGCATTTTAGTTCATGTTCATGCTTGTTTCGCTCTTATTTTTGCTTACTCATTTGAATAAAAGCTTCTGTCTTGCAGCGCTCCACCAATAAAATGCCTAGCACCTTGTTCTTGCTAGTGCACAAATCCGGGCATTGATTGTGGATATGGCTGAGTTGTTTTGTTGTTGAGCATATTTTTATTGTGAGAGTTAGCCCTGTAAAAATTGAATAAAGCTTCCTTGTGTGACTTACCTTAAATAGGTTTTAACTATTTTTGTTCATGTTTTAGAGTTGAGCATAGCTTGTTTAAAAAATAAAAATATATATAAAAAATTTAATTTTGACCTGAGTTGGTTGGGTTTAAAGTGGATATATGGTGAGAAATGTTGTATTTTTAAAAAAAATTATAATAATAATAACAAAAATAAAAATATATATAAATAATAAAAAAAGGGGTGTTTTGTGGGTTACCGCTGCTGAAAACCCTCACGAGACTTCACTCGTCCTACCGGGGCCACCCGGGGGTTTAAAAGACATATCCATTTTAGTTTACTTTTATTAGTTGCATTTACTTAGTTTGCTAGGGACTAGCAAAGTTCAAGTTGGTGTTGTCATTTGATACAATGGTGCATGTTGTTGCTATCTTGGTGTTTGCTCATCGGAGTTTAGCTTTGTATCTTCTCTTTTAGTAACATATCTTATATATTCTCTTTGTCAGCCTAAGAAAAAAAGGCACCTAGATATGTGTTTTGTTTCGGATATTATTTTGACATTTAAACGTTTAGATTTTCAAACCTTAATAATTAAAATCTAGTTGTTTATATTCCGGCCCCCTTGTATATCAAATCATAGTTCCATCCCTGCTCCAAAAGTTGATTAGCAAGGAGAAATTTTTTAATCCAACTATTACCTTGGTGTAAAGGGGTGGGTGCTATGCGATTGGTGTTGTGCGGCAAACTACGTCGTTTTGCAGCACACCTCCAAAGCTTCCAAGGGCCTTGTTTGGAGGAAGAAAAAACCACTACAAATTGCCTAAACTCTAAACGCAAAATGCCTAAACTAGAAGTGCCTAAATTCAAGTGCCTCAACCCACTATACCCTACCTCAAAGAGTCTAAATGCCCTAAAATTGAGCCCCAAAATTGAATACCGAAATTAACTCTCTAAACAAGACCCTTGAAAGCTTTAGAAGTGTAGCAAGAAAATGAGCAAAATGACGTAGTTTTGCTGCATAGCACCTCCCCCGAATTCGGTGTAAAGGTTGCATTCAAGTCATTTATTGGAATCAAGGGCGGAGCTATAGCCACCTTGGGGTGAGCTATAGCCCAAGTAAGTTACAAAAAAGATTAAAACTCAACATGTAAAATTTTTGTTCAATAAAAGATTTATATGATTAGCCTATGTAAATATCCAATTATATGAATTAGCCCAGGACAAATTCGATTCCTAGCTCCGCCATTGATTGGAATATAGACACGATGGTACAGTTGCACTAGATTTTTTCTCCAGTTCCATGAAAATTAGCCCCAATGATCTACTTTTGCTCTACATTTTTTTAATGGGCGGATTCTACAATTTGAATACTTAATTGTTAACCATGGTTTCCCTTCATATAAGCGACTGAGTATAAAGTCAATAGTGAGACAGTGAGAGACGGAGAAAAAAAGGAATCAGGAATGGATTCTTTTTTTCTTTTGACATATTAACCGGCGAAAGTTAGTATTGTCATAAGTAATTGAGATGGATCGTTTCTCGGACTTGCCGAAAGACCTCGTATCAGAAATTCTATCTCGAACATCCCCTCATGATGTGTGCCAGTCATCGGCGATCTCGAGAAGATTCAAATCGGTCGCTGATTCTGACGACATGTGGGGCAAATTCTTGCCGTCCGATATATCAAAGATGGTATACCGGGGGGTCTTCGCCACCAAGAAAGAACTCTACTTTCGCCTGGCTAACTCTTTTGTTCTCCTCAACAATCGTGTATTGGTAATTCAATTAAATCAATCTTAGCATCTCCAAGCCGTACTCCATTTTTTTAGTCAACTATTCAAGTAAAAGCTTTCCATTTGGTAGGACGCATGTGCAAGTTCAAATATAAGCATAAGTTTGAGTAAAAGCTTTCACTAATGACATCGTTGCAAATTACGATTAAAAAGGAGAAAAAGGCTTTAAAAAGTTTAGAGTATGGATTTGAGTCTCTAAGGGCCGGACTTAGATTTAGGAGACTTACTCAAATTTTCGTTTTAAGTTTAAAATAGGGTAAGAGCCGGAGATGCTCTATGGTGATTCTTATACTAATGAATTTAGACGTAGAAATAAGATATGGATATACTCGGCTATGCCGTTGTAGGAAAATGATTCACAATAGTTTTAGCCTTTTTCCAATTTGGGATTTTCTTTTATGGAGTTAGTTTGGTTCCAGCCATCGTCGATCTCAGTCTCGGGTTCAATTTAATGATCAAACTTGTTCAGTTTGTATAACAATAACGTCAGAAATTACGTTGACGTAGTATTCATCTATATGTGATTGGAGTATATACGCCAAATCGGAATATGGGTCAAAAGGGGCTCATGGGTATATTGGATCTATATTTAATCCGTTTATATATAACAATCATTCAGTTTTGACCCGTATCCCACCCACTCATTTCTAACCGATGAACCATATCAACCCACTCATTTCTTAGGGAAGGCAGGGGCCTGCCAACCATCTATCTCGGCAATCAATGGTTTAGATTTACAGATGCATTCTTACCAGTGATAAAGAACTTTAATCGCTAAGAATGCATCTGCAAATCTGAACCATTGATTACAAAAATGGACGGCTAAGATTATGAGTTAGCAAGCCTGTCATCCCTAAGAGCAGCAGAGCCCCTGAGTTCGATAGATGGTGGTGTCATTTTTGCTTACCTGTCTCTTCTTAACAACTCTTGCAATTAAACTTTTTGCTCTTCTTAACTTCTACTCCTATATTCTTAACTTTTTTGTTTTTGTTACCAACTTACCAGAGCTTAGCTTTAGATAAAGCTAGTGGGAAAAGGAGTTTTATGCTAGGAGCTCGAGAGCTTGCTATTGAATGCAGAAGCTATCCAGTCAATTGGACATGCCTGCCTTGGCTACACTCAAGGTCTCTCTCTCTCTCTCTCTCTCTCTCTCTCTCTCTCTCTCTCTCTCTCTCTCTCTCTCTCTCGTGTTTAAGTCTTATGTGGATATCTTTTCTCTCTCTCTCTCTCTTGTGTTTTAAGTCTTATGTGGATATCTTTATCAGCAAATTCGCAGAGGTGGCCGATCTTGAGAGGGTGCATTGGTTTGATATTACAGGAAAAATAGAGGCTAGATTGTTATCCCCCCAAACCACTTATGTAGTATGCCTTGTGTTCCGTTTGCGGTCACGACGTTGTACACTTGGTCTTATCCCACCAAAAGCAAAGGCATCTGTAAGATTTTTTGATGGGGAAAGAGGAGATGGAGACGGAGACAGACATGGACACGGAAATGAGATCACCAACATTGTTTCTCTGGGAATTCAACCTTCTCATTCGGATGGACAATTTGCACGGTATAGAAACGATAACTGGATGGAGATTGAACTAGGAGAGTTTTTCAATGGTCAAGGAGATACTGGTGAAATAGAGATGCGGTTGACGGCGGTCGAGGGAGATCACTGGAGATACGACATCTTTGTTGAAGGCATTGAGCTTCGCCCTAAAGTCATCAGAATCTTGAATAAAAGCGTGCGTTTGTTTCGGTGAGATGTTTGTTTCGGTGAGATGCCATACTCCGAAACCATTTTGGTGTACCATAGAAAATTTCTATCTTTAAACCTGTTAGACATGCACACCGCGGTGAAGCAACCTTACCGTTGCGAAGACATCAATGTCACAATTGCAACATGCACTCTTTAATTTTCTCCACAATACCTGTGTTGGACGGATATGCCCTCGATATCTACACCTGATTTAGACACTTGAATCATCTTATTCTGTGGTATTTGCAGAAAAAGATCTCAAATTTTGCTATGAAAGAAAATAATTTTGCCCTTTTCACACGGATGAGGGATACAAATTCAATAGCTTTTGGTTGTCCCAAGCTGATTCTAAATTACATACAGCGTACTTCCCAAAAATATCACACACTAACGGTATGAACAAGTTTTAAGGATGTTTCCCCGCTCGCATGCTCAACTTTAGATGCATATCGCAATAAGCGATTATTAAGTGATTATTGAACTGTAGAACGTCGCGGAGCTTCGCCTGTGCAGCAAAGAATGCCACTAGAACTTGAACAACTGCCGGAGGCAGAGACGTTGCATGGTTATTTTATCTCACTTGACACCATTTTCATCTGGAACTCCCATTACAGCCTTCTGCAATATTGGAAAAACAAGAACTTGAGTGGCAGTTTTAAAGAGCCATAAATTTTATCCAAGAATCCCAAGATAGAAATTGGCTTCATAATCCATTACCTGAATACAGGACAAGGTGTATTGCACATCGGTTTCTGAAATCTGGTAGTGAACGACGAGCCTAATTCTGCAACACCATGTAACAACTGCATCAAAACATGAATGAAGTACAAAAACCAACATCGGGTTTCTGAAATTATACCCGTGTTCTAGCATTCTTTAACTTTGGCAGCAAACAATGGAACCAATATCGAAAAAAACATCTCTTTATAAGGCAAATGTTGTGCTAATTACATGACCATTTTAATTTGACATTCAAGACAAAGTGACCAAAGCATAATGACTCATGCTGTTGTCCCTTGACAACCGAGGAAACCACTGAACTCAATTCTCTACATATGCAACAAGATTAATTACCAAAGAAAATCGAACTTTCTTGGGGGGCATGTCTAAATGAAGGCATACAATACAGAGAATAATAAGCTGCCGTTATTACTGAAAAATTCGCCCACATAAAGAATTCGGGGAAATGTCAAAAAACAATTCTGGAGATACCACTTCAGAACTCCCAGTCTCAGCCACATCCTAGAAAACAAACTTCAGCCGGGAAAATTAAGAAGAAAAACTGGTTCAAAGCTAAACATCAATTCATAATTGATCTAGATTGGATAGAATTAAAGCTCATGAAAATTTTTTGTCAAACTAAAATGCAACACAAGACAACTAAGCTGTAAATCTACATTCTAGATTAGAAATAATTAAACAATATATGGGTATCACAGTAGCCTTTTTCAAAGGAAAAATCATTTTATGGCGCTGAGGGAAGAAGCGTTTTTCCAAATCTTCCCCACTTCATCAAGCATTTACCTCCTGTGAGTTTTTCCATCAGTTTAAAAATTGTTTCTCCACTACTTAGCTCTTGTTGCCCCTAAAACTTCCCAAATATTTAATTTCAGCATGAAATGGATCCCAGGAAAGAGTTCAAGTTCCACTTTCAATGCACATTTCTGGTAAAACAATAAGATTAATCGGTAGTAAAATAAAGCAACTCCTCAGATTTTATTTGATTAATTGATGATGACCTTTGCTGAAACTACTCTATATACTGCCCCATGTTTTGCCAGAAGAAGGATATGCTTGCATACTTTATCGTCTTTGTATATGTCCATATGGGTATATGACTACATGCCAATAGGATGAGATGTTGCGGTATCAGAAGATTTATCTTATTAGCTGACATGGTTTAAGTGAAGTAAATATTAATTAGTCTGATACATGACCAATCAACACTAATAGAACTTCCAAGCATGAAAGTTGACAAAAGTATTTCTTGATATTATCTGCTATTATATAATCAGCAAGTTGCATCGGGAAAGATGTTAACAGGTATATTACCATAGAGTAATACTTCAAGTCGCATACAAAATCAAATAGCAGTGTTGGCTAAAGAATGACAATGAAAAGCAGGACTAGATGAAAAGAAAGCAGTAAAACGAAAGAATTTCCGGGTTACTAAAAACCCAAGGGTTGAAGGCATACCTAGATGAGCTCTCTGGCAAGACAAGTATGCCATGTTCTTTCAAATTCTCAGAGAGTTTTGGCGCTGTGATATTTGCACCCTCTAGAATATCGAAAAATACCTGTGCACAAGAACGGAAAGTTTAAATTAGAAATTGTGCATATTCTACAATGTATAGGTGTAGTTGGTTTTTGTATTTTGGTTTTGATTGTCTTTGATGGGAGGAAATGTTCCCAAAGGTTGCAACCAGTTAAGTTCAGTTTACCACAAAAAAATGAAAAAGATTATCAGTCTCTACCCTTTTCCTCCACCGGTCACCACATCCAAAATTTCAAACCACATTCTCTCTCTCCCTTTTTTGAAATTCAAACAACATTCTCTCTAACTATCTCCTCTCTGAAATTTGAAGGACCATAAAGAATGAGCACGGAAATATGCGTCAATTGCTCAAGCAGGCACGGGCATGCACTAGTGAAAAAATAAGAGAAAGCAGCATAAGTATATATGATACGAACAGATAAAACAATGTGAAACAGATGAAGTGAGAAAACATCCTCGCCTACGCCTGTACAGCTTTACTATCGAAGCGATTGAAAACAGTCATTCAACTAGCTAAGAAACAAAACTAACAAATGATATTGGATCTTGTTTTTCCTCTCTTATTCTCTTGGGAAAGTTGTCTTTTCCTCATTTCTAATCCTACTGTGGACACTTACTGAGATAATTTCTCCCATATACTAATTTAACCACACAATACAGAGACCACGTGTTGCAACAACCTACTAGCTAGAACCTAATTGGAATTTGGAAGGGCTCAAATGGGACTTGATCAATCTGCATTTGTAACGCTTGACTACGAAAAGATCCACCTTACCGTTCATCTATGGAACTTATGCTACACTAGGAATTACATATAGATTTCTAAACTTGGTCCAGTGTAGTCCGGATTCCGGAATGCTGAGGCAAAAAAGCTAACAAAAAAAAAAAAAAAAAAAGGCAAAAGCTGGTCTTATAAGGCATACGAAAAATCCCAGTCTATGCTACAATAACAAGGTTACTTACTATGTTGGTCTCCACCGAAGAAACATCCACGTTTAGTCCTTTGATTTCATTTAGTCCTTCTGGAAAACCAAATTCAGAGAACCACGAAACAGAGACGTCAAAATACCTGTTGAAAAGCTTATTGAAATAAATTATAGAATAAGTAGTGACTCAGAGTAATGCGCAATATTTGAGTTTCCCAGTCAAATGCCTATTGAAAGGCCACCTTTGCATATTACTTGAGAGTTAGAAATTGTTAAAGCATCCAACTCAAAACCAATTGGCAATGAGTGGAGAGGCCGTGTAGGCTCGTATACTAGTTTTGGAGGTTGTAATTAACCAATGTGAAACAAACTTGCAAACAATTCTGTTACCATGGAAAGCAACGGCCTTTCTTCAAAAGATAGGCGTTTTATATGATAACGTGTTAAACAAGTGGAGTAATTTACCTGCCAAAGACTTAGCCTTCTTGTGATCCCCCTTGAGCTTTCCAATGTTATCTTGCACCGCTACCAAGGCAGCAGCACATAGGACACCAACTTGTCTCATCCCACCACCTAAGGTCTTCCTCAGAATCTTTGCCTACAAACCCGTATATAAAGAAGGAAAAAGAGCTAGGCATCAAATACAATTAGAGAAAATAAGGTTCGTTCTTATTGCAAAAGTATCAGGAACAATACCCTAGAAATAAAAGCTTTTGAACCAACAATGACGCTTCCAACCGGAGCACCCAAACCCTTTGATAGACATACCTAGACAACACAATCAGAACAAACAGACAAAAACCAAAAGTAGTGACGGATTATTTGCAAATACGGTATAAGGAAACTAGCAAGGAAAGATAAACTGGAATGCGGAGCACCATGTACCGAAACTGAATCAGCAGCCTGTACAAGCCTATGAACGGGAACTCCAAGTGCCTGGGAATGAGTTTAATCAAGTTAAAATCCAATTTTCAGGAGAAAAAAAAATCAAGTTAACAAAACTGAAGTTGTCCATGAAAAAAATTATCAGTAAATTAGTGAGCAAACTGAAGTAATCGTCCCAGGAATGAGTCTAACTCTCCTCTAGGTCTCAAAGAACAAATGGATGAGGTAGGAGACATCCAGCTACCAACATGTGCCAAATCCAACTATATAGGCAGGATTGTCTAGGCAATCTATGCGTTTAAAGAAGATAGAAAACCATAATTGGAGTATCAAATGAGATAAATATGACTAAAAACTTGGAAAATATTTTACTCACCACTGATGCATTAAATATACGGGCACCATCAATGTGAAGCTTCAATCCGTGCTTTTTTGCTAGGTCCCCGACTCTATCTATGTACTCTACAGGAAGGCATTTACCACCACAGCTGCATTAAGATACCATCCCTAAGCATTGGATTACATCAACAACAAAAAAAAAAGAAAAAGAAATGCCAATTGAATGGTAAAAAAAAAAAAACACACAATACTGACTTTTTATCAGAAGATAACCAAAACTAAATTTATTTAGTCAAATTGAAAATCCAAACAAGCTATTTTTTCCTTCACTTAGAGCTCCTTCCCCTAAAAGATATTTACAATTCAGAATACTATCAAAAGGAGAATGACTAAACACAGAAACATAAAAGTTATTTGTGCAAGGATGGAGCAAATTTGCCCACGTACGTCTACCTCATGTCCCCCGGTGGAAATACTGCTCCACCAAAAAAAAAAATCCTTTTTTAAAGTTTTTTTGCCTCATTTTTGGGATTTCTTTCTTTCTTATCCAACTGAATTGTGGTAAAAATCAAATGCAGAAGGCCACTTCAGTATGATATTTCTTCCGGAAAAATCAAGCTGTAGTAGCAGGAAAATCCAATGCATGATGTCAAATACAAATATACAATAAATTTAGATCACATAATGAAAACTAAACACAGTGCCGCTGCCATAAAACAAAACTATGTGCATCTTTTGAAAGTAGAATCTTCAGTTACCTGTTCAACCTGATTTACATTCAGTTCAATAGCAAGACTTGTACTCTCGAGTAGCTTGAGACAAAAACTTACATATACGATCACGAGTGAGGTAGTCTTTAATCTCTTTGACTGACTCAAAACAAGAGCAACAGAGCAGTGAAAAATGGAAATATTCAGATGTCAAACCATGCTTCATGAAAAAGAATCTAAAGTTTTTTTTTTCCTTAATTAATTACTAAGACAAAAAATTGGACAAGTGCACATAAATTCATTTTCCTCTTCGTTTCCTCGCTGAACAATTCCGGGGTGGCTTTAGTGTATCCAAGTTTCTGACTAAAAAGTAAAACTAAAACAAGAAAGTAGATAGTCATAAGATAACAATTGAAGATTGTAAGAAAGCATAGAGAGAGAGAGAGGGAACGTTGTCTGTGAATTTGTGAGGTGTTAGGGCTCCCCCTTCTCATATCACTGTATATATATGGACAATGGTACATGTACAAGAATACCCTTAGGAAGAAATAAAACTAACATATACATCCCTAACTTAACACTCCCCCTCAAGTTGGTGCAAAGATATCTATCAAGCCCAACTTGAACACAATGGGATGAAAACTTCTACTACTAAGACCCTTAGTAAATACATCAGCTAACTGGTCTTCTGATCTCACAAAAGGCATACAAATTAAGCCGTTGCTCAGCTTCTCTTTTATGAAATGCCTGTCGATTTCAATATGCTTCGTTCGATCATGCTGGACAGGATTATGAGCAATGCTTATGGCAGACTTATTATCACAGTAGAGCTTCATAGGACCACAAGCAGGGAATCCCAAATCATGCAATAAGGTTTGGAGCCATAAAAGCTCGCAAACACCATGAGCCATAGCCCAGTACTCGGCCTCTGCACTAGATCTAGCTACCACGGATTGCTTCTTACTCCTCCATGTAATCAAATTCCCTCCAAGGAAGGTGCAATAGCCAGAGGTAGATCGCCGATCATCAATAGAACCAGCCCAGTCTGCATCAGTGAAAGCTTCCAATCTCAAGTGACCATGATTAGAAAACAAAACTCCTTTACCTGGGGCCGATTTGAGATACCTCAAGATACGATAAACAGCATCAAGATGACTAGTACGTGGTTCATGCATGAACTGGCTCACAACCCCCACAGCATAGGAAATATCAGGTCTAGTGTGAGACAGGTATATCAGGCGACCCACAAGTCTCTGATATCTCTCCTTTTCTGTAAGCTCCCCCTGATTGCTACCAAGATGATGGTTGGCCTCAATGGGAAAATCAGCTGGCTTACATCCCAACATACCAGTTTCTTCCAAGAGATCAAGGATGTACTTCCTTTGAGAGATAAAAATTCCTTTGTCAGATCTAGCGACCTCCATTCCAAGAAAGTACTTCATAGACCCCAAATCCTTAATCTCAAACTCTTGAGCAAGAAGAGCTTTAAGGCTAACAATCTCATTCACATCATCACCTGTCATGATTATATCATCCACATAAACAATAAGAATGGCAATCTTACCATTACTTTGCTTGATGAACATAGTATGATCAGCATGACTCTGCTTGTATCCAAATCTCAACATGGCTTTGAGAAACCTGTCAAACCATGCTCTAGGAGATTGCTTCAAGCCATAAAGTGCATTCCTCAATCGACACACCTTTCCCTCGGTCTGAGATGAAGAGAAACCAGGTGGAATAGCCATGTACACCTCCTCCTCTAATTCGCCATGGAGGAATGCATTCTTCACATCAAACTGGTGAAGAGGCCAATTTAAATTGGCAGCACAAGAGAGTAAAACTCGCACTGAGTTCATCTTCGCTACAGGGGCAAACGTCTCCTCGTAGTCAATACCATAGGTTTGTGTGAAACCCTTGGCAACAAGTCTAGCCTTGTATCTCTCAACTGTCCCATCTGCCTTGTGCTTTACATTGAACACCCATTTACATCCCACTGATTTCTTTCCATTTGGAAGAGTCACTAATTCCCAGGTACCATTCTTTTTCAAGGCTGTCATCTCCTCTACCATAGCTTCTTTCCACTCAAGTATTATGATAGCTTCTTTCCAATCCTGTGGGATAGATATAGAAGAAAGAGAGGAGACAAAAGCACGATACGAAGGAGATAAACGGGAATATGAAACAAACTGAGAAATAGGATGTTGGGTACAAGTTCTAACACCTTTTCTATGAGCAATAGGAGCATCAAGATCATCAACAATAGTAGGGAAAGGATCATTACCAGATGAGTCAGCTGAAGAGTCAGGAACTGGAATAGGTGATGAAGATTGGCAAAGTGGTACCGCACATGTAGGCTTGCCTTTTTTCCTTCGAGAAAAGGTCTGCAAATTTGGCCTATCCAGTCTTTCCCGAACATCATGCTCCACTCTTTCTGCAGATAAAGGTTCTTTCTCCCCCTCACTATGACAAGGTAGATAAGACCACGACTGAGGAGTATAATATGTCAACATCTCTTCCTGTCTATCATTCTCCCCCTGAAGAGATGAAGTGGACAGAGGATAAAAGGATTCTGTTTCCCAAAAAGTGACATCCATGGAAACATATGTTTTACGAGAATGTGGGTCATAACATTTATAACCCTTCTGAGTAGGAGAATAGCCAAGAAAGATGCACTTACGGGCTTTGGGATCAAGTTTACCACCAGGATGCTTTAGAGCATGGACAAAGCACACACAACCAAACACCTTAGGTGGAAGAGATGAGACCCGAGAATAGCCCGGGAGAAACTTAAGAGGAGTTTGGAACTGAAGAACACTGGATGGCATGCGATTGATAAGAAAAGCAGCAGTAAGAATAGCTTCACCCCAGAAATGTTTAGGAACATTCATGGTAAACAAGAGTGAACGGGCTACCTCAGCAAGATGGCGATTCTTGCGTTCAGCAACTCCATTTTGTTGTGGAGTACCAACACAAGAAGTTTGAAAAAGAATGCCAGAGTCATTCAGATATGCCCGAAAATTCCCATCAATATACTCAGTCCCATTGTCACTACGGAGCACTTTAATGTTAGCATCAAATTGAGTACGCACCATTTTGTGAAAAGATTGAAAGCACGAAAAAACTTCATTTTTTGCCTTAAGTAAGTACACCCAAGTGACACGGGAATGGCAATCAATAAAGGTAACAAACCAACGATAGCCAAAAAGAGAGGTAACGGGGGAAGGACCCCAAACATCAGAATGAATAACCATAAAAGGAGAATCACTTCTTTGATTAACAGGAGCATAAAATGAGCGTTTGTGTTTTGCAAGTTCACACGCTTCACAAAAAAACTTGCTCCTATTACAATGCTTAACTAAACTGGGAAAAAGTTTTTCCAAAATCCCAAAAGATGGGTGGCCTAATCTATGATGCCACTGATGCAATAAGGAAAGAGTTGAGCCCACATCTGCTTCAAGAGCTTGGCCACATGACATAGGTGGACTGACTGGATTAGGTGCAGGCTCCAAAAAGTACAGTCCTCCATGAGCTTTACCACTGCCAATCATTCTCCCCGTATCCAGTTCCTGAAAGACACAATGAGTAGGAAAAAATGTCACTGAGCAGTTTAAGGAATGAGTAAGACTGCTAACAAAGAGAAGGTTGGTGGAAAAACTTGGGACATGAAGTACTGAAGAAAGTGACATGGTAGGAGAATAATTTATAAAACCTTTCCCTGAAATCGAAGATAGGGATCCATCTGCTACTCTGACCTTATCCTTACCAGAACATGGAGAATAGGAGTCAAAGAAGGATGAACAACCTGTCATATGATCAGTAGCACCAGAATCTATTATCCAAGGAAGTGAGGATGAAGCAGTAAAGGCACTAGCCTGAATACCTATGTGAGCAAAGTGGGAAGAAGTCGTGGAAGTAGAAGCTGTAGTAGATGGAGAGTCAAGCCTCGTCATAAGACGCCTAAGAGTCTGAAGAGTCTGTAAATCCCCCTGAGAAAGGGCACCACCATGAGAGCTATTTGAGGCTAAAGGATGTGACCGACCTCCACTAGAATCCGACAAGGTGTCCACAATGGACTCCGAGACATGTGCATGAGAACTTCGACCACCGCCTCGACTACTACCTCGACTACCACCCCGTCCTCGAGAGGGACGCCCATGGAGCTTCCAACAAAACTCCCGGGTATGTCGAGTCTTGTGACAATAGTCACACTGAAGCAAATCACGATCAACAGAACTGCTCTTATCCCCAACTTGAGCCTTACCATCCCGTGGAGTAGGAATGGCAACCAGAGCCGAACGATCTGGAATGGAGCCGAACGGTACCATAGCACTCAGTCGAATCTCCTCCTCCTGAACACAGGCATATGCCTCTCCTAAAGAGGGAAAAGGAACACGGCCTAATACTTGCACTCGAATAGGATCATACTCCACATCAAGACCCGCCAAGAAATCATAAAGACAGTCTTTCTCAACCATTTGTTGATATGCAGTGGCATCATCAGTACAAGTAGGGTGAAAGCTCTTATAGTAATCAAGTTCTTGCCACACTCCATTCAAATCTGCATAGTACTCGGCTAAGGACCTATGGTTTTGGTCCAACCTCCGAAGTCTCCTTCTCAAATCAAACACTTGAGCATCATTACCCTTTCGAGAGTAGGTTTGCATCATTACCCTTTCGAGAGTAGGTTTGGGCCACAGAAGTCCACACCTTATGTGGAGTGTCAAGGAACAAGTAGTTATGGCTGATGGTGGGTATCATGGAGTTGAATAACCATGTAAGGACTTGAGCATTTTGAGTAGTCCATGTCATAAAATCAGGACTAGTAGCTGCTGGTGGTGAAACAGGCCCCGTGATGAATTTTAACAGACCATTGGCAGTGATGGCCAAAGTAAAACTCCGAGACCAAAGCAAATAGTTGGATCCATCCAACTTAATAGTTGGAATCTGGAATTGAGCATTAGTTTGAGTCACAAATTGGCTCCCTTCATTCTTCGCACTGCCAGAGGCCGCTTTCGGAGTCTCTGACATATCTCAAAATGGGAAAACAGGGTAACAATACTTCCAGGTGAAGTCTCAGATACCCAAAAAATGGCAAATCCAGTGAGTTGATCTCCAACAGAGGTTACTGAGCATAAATAGGGGTAGACAGATGTTCACTGAACAAGGTTGAGTATACAAGAGACTTACCCAAACACATCTGACCAAATAAAACCCCAAATAGCACCTGTATAGACCCTGTTGAGCCTCGCCGGAGGCTGTACAGTGCTCGCCGGAGGCTGTACAGTGCTCGTCTGAGGTTAAACAGTGGTTTCAGGTGAAAAACTCCAAGTTTCAACCCAGAAAAGGACTGCCGGAGCTCGCCGGAGCTCGCCGGAGTCAGGCGAAGGGTCGCCGGTGGTCGTCGGTGGCTGGCGAGGGTCGCCGGATGTTGGGTAGATGTTGGGTAGTGATCAACAGTGCTCTGCTCGACTGGGTAGTGATCGACAGTAGCTAGCGTGAAACACTGTAGCGTGAGAAAACAAAACCCACTCGATCGATGAAGGAGAAGGACATACCAGGACAATCGATTGTCTAAAAAACTCACAAACGTAAAGCTCTCTCTGAAGCCCAGCTCATGATCAGAGCTCTGATACCATGTAAGAAAGCATAGAGAGAGAGAGAGGGAACGTTGTCTGTGAATTTGTGAGGTGTTAGGGCTCCCCCTTCTCATATCACTGTATATATATGGACAATGGTACATGTACAAGAATACCCTTAGGAAGAAATAAAACTAACATATACATCCCTAACTTAACAAAGATGCCTAGAAAACGAAGTAATATGCATGCAAATGAGTACAGTATCTTTATGAAAATAGCCGGGAGTACTTAATAGAGGAAGGCCCCATTGTTATAACCTAGTTTCCAACCCTCAAGTCAAATCCCTAGCTCCATCCATTCCAGGTCTCTGGTGCAACAACCTTTGACATTTTTTTCCCCAAATTGTCTGGAAGAGATACGATAAGGAGAAGCCGAAAGTCACATTCTGGTAAGACCCAAGCCTAGGTATCCACAATCACACTCACCTGGTAAGGGAGCAGCTTGACCACGAAGCCTACCCCTTGGTCTTACCTTTGACAGTTAGATAGTTTTGGATGAACAATCATATCAAGTTTTAACAACATATTCGAATGGATATTAGTATGTAGTATGTGCATGATCTGTTCTTTTCGTTTTTCCTTTTCTCTTCTATTCGTGAAATGAAATATTTTATCCATGGGAACTTTTACCTAATGTGATCAATGTCTCAGAGAAAATATTTTATCTATGGGTACCTTTAAATGCATTTAGTAAAGATAAGTACTTACTTCGCATGTGTATTTTCCAAGCAGATAAGCCTACTAATAGGGAAACAAATATCGAACTTAGGGTCCCTGATGGCAGCTTCAATGAGATCAATATCCATCGTACCATCTTTGTTATTCTTCACTGTCCTAGGGTGTACACCTCCAATTGTCGAAATGCCTCCATTCTCATAGATGTGGATATGGGAATTGTCTCCGAGAATTACTTCGCTGCCCCTGATCTCACAATGAACAAGCACACTAATAAGGTTACCCATAGTGCCTGAAGGCACAAAAAGGGCAGCTTCTTTGCCTGTGAGCCTTGCCATCTCTGTTTCGAGACGGAGGGCAGTTGGGTCATAACAAAGTACATCATCATCGACTTCAGCATTAGCCATTGCAGCGCGCATTGCTTCAGTAGGTTTGGTTACTGTGTCAGACCGGAGATCCACTGTTCCAGTCACCATTTTTTACTTTAAGCAGAAAAAAGTCAGCATTAGATAGGAAAAACAATGGCATAAAACTTTTACAACATTGTGTTTTCCTGCAACCATTTCAATATTTGCTCGAAACGATTAATGTGCATGAAAAACAACATAAAAACCTCCGTATGTGCAATAAATCGGGGTACTTAATATAACCTATACAGTTAGTCATTAGATCAGTTGTTCCACACAAAGGAAAAACTTAAAGATAGATTTCCCATAGGGTTTCAGTCTTGTTCTTTTTTTCTAGCAGCTCCAGTCTTAGTTATTGAATGGTTTGGATCACTAACCCTCCATCAATAGCTTAATACGCCTATCTAACACAAACGTGTACAGGTATACTACACGAGTATGTCGATATGGAAAAATTCAAAGAAATGTGGGGTACGGATACAACTAGCATATGACCTTCAAAGAAGTTGTAATTTAGAGGAACACATCATATGGTTTTTTTTCTATTGGCAGGAACAAATCATAGTTAACAATTACAAGCAATTGAAAGCTGCAGTTATGACAGAACATACAGACAAAAGCTTAATCCTGAAATCATTCTTAAATTCAGAAAAGTCTCATCAAACTAATTGCATATCTGTACAAAAGAAAATACTATTATGGGTGCGGTAAGACTTATGTATATATTTTATACACTAGGTATGTATCGAATATGGTAACATTATAGCAAATGCCTTTTGGTAGACATTGCATACTCAGTATACGTGCAGAAGTACATACTCATATCCGGTTCATGTTCCGGGTACGGTACGAAGTGTTTCTTGAAATACCCATGCTTCGTATTTTCTTTTTGGAAAACTCAAGACTCCGGCCCAGCTTACACACACCTGACTAATCTTTGGAAACCAATCCTTACCATCCACTAATCTGTGGGAACCAATCCTTACCATCCACTAATCTGTGGGAACCAATCCTTACCATCCAATAGTGGGAGCCCTACTGAGCCAAGATTAAAAGTCTCGGAAGGACTGGTCCCCAAAGAGTTGATAGTACCTAAGTGTCGAACCGGTCAACCGGAGACTTAACAGGGATCAAAGCCCTAAATATGAGGCTTGACCAACTGGCCATAAAATTTCAATTGTCCAACAGTGATTGAGAGACAGCAAAGGACACTGTATAATAGACCAGAAAAGTATCATCAACAAATTTTCATGATAAACTTTAACCAATGAATTTGTACATGAATTGAAACCACTTAAAAATTTACTTAACCGGGTAACTAATCAAACAGTTAAAACCAGTCCATTCACTCCAATTTTGTGTAAAACTTGAGTTGTGAGTCTCAAGAGACAGTCATCAGTCATGTGCTGCTTCATTATATGGTGACAGCATAAATGGTTTCAATCAAGGGAGTGTTCTTTAATACAAAGGAGCCAAACCAATCTTGAATTATCTTAGGAAAATTCAAGAGATTACCTGACAATCAAAATTCTAGTGCACAGAGAGAGAGAGAGAGAGAGATGCTTACTCGCTAGCCCTTCTTCAGTACTGCCTTCAAGCAAGCAAAGTTGTAGTGAATCAAATGACAGTGAGAAACCTTTGTAAATTTAATACCCTGCTTGCTATCTCCGTCCCAAAATACTTTTCCGGTTCGCAAAACGAGTACCTAAAAAAAAAAACTACATTTTTTTCGGAAAAAATTCAAACTGTTTCTCATAAATTAAAAGAACCCATTTAATAGGCTATTAAATTGTTGAACTTTTATTTTTATTTTCTTGAAAAATTTGCTTTATTTTCAAATATTTTAATATTAATTTCATGCAATAATTTGGTGGTTGCTTTTGAAGTCCACGTGTATATGCTGTTGGTAGGCTCTCATTTGCAAGCTTTATGACTTTGTTAAGGGAAAGGATAATGCATTTGCCTTGTGGTTGATAAATAACAGTACTTAATAAGTCAAGCTTTGAATACTGAAGTTAGGTTAAATTCCACTTTCATTGTATGCATGCATGTCCTGGTTTGTGTATATATGGCATGATTAGATACTTTACGTAGTAGATCAGTATTCCCAATTGCAAAAAAGATTAATCTACTGTTCGCCCAATGTGCGGACAATAAAGTGTATAGAATCTGAATTCTTACATGTAAGAATTCAAACAGTGACAACTCTTTCATGTAAGAATTATGATTGTTTTGTGTTTTACCGTCAGCCCAGTGGACGAATAATAGAAAAAATTGTTTTGTGTTTTACCGTGCGCCCAGTGGGCGAACAATAGAAAGATTCTTGCAAAAAACCAGAGAAAGAAAAAGGCTTTGAACATGTATATTTAAAGATTTTGAGAAAGTCCCACTTGCTCTCTCCCAAAAAGGTAGTATTTGAGAACCTTGAAAATTAATTTTTGAGGGAAAAAACCTCTTAAACGCAAAACAAAGAACAAAGTAAGAGAATTTAAGGATAAAGTGTAAAGGGTATTTATTTGGTAGAGTTTTGGATTCTCCTAATTGTACAGCAAGGTAGTACGAATCTCAAGATAAATTATCGAGCTATTGTATTTTGGAGAGAACAAGTCGAGAGATTTTCTACTTTACCCTAGGGGAATTGAATCTCCTTAAAAAGAGTGAGATTTCCATGTCTCAACTTGCTTAATTTGTCCATTATAATTTATTTTTAGTGTTTAATATTATAATATCACCAACCACTATATATATATAGTTTATGGACAGAACTCAACTCAATGATTATGAATAGAATTTGTAAGTGGCCGACATGAATTTACTCTCTGGATTCATCAGCCTTTTTGTCTTTATATGTATGCCTCATTCTGAGCTTGGAATCATGAGCATCACAAGGCTTTTGAGCACTTTGTTTGTACTCTTCTTCGAGAAAAACTTGGGTTCGTATAGGATACCACGTGGTACTTGTAACATCCCTTAATATCCATCCAATAATATTTTGAATTGTTCGGATTTAAACACACTTTTACCGTTAAGAGTTGATAGAGTGTATTTAAAATCTGGACTGTCCAAAAATGTTTTAGACGTCAAAATGCGCGCTGAGTACAACCACATGATAAGTTTCTCTCTCCTTCAACCTGTTAACGCTTTTCAATTTAATTTGTTAAAACTCTTAAAAGAGCTCTTTTTTCAATTGAGAGTATTCTTGTAATAACAACCGCGAGGAAATTAAATCTCTTTAAAGAAAGCGAGATTGTCGTGCTTCAGTTTGATTAACTTGTCCCTTAATTTCTTGTATCGTGATCAGATTTTTGATATTTATCAATTGTAATAACACCAACGCCATTCACTCATCTTCCCAACACCACAACCGTCTTCCTCATCTTCCCCAACACCACCACCACCGTCTTCCCCACCACTACCATGAGCAGAATTATCCGCCACAACCGATGTTGGATCCGAGGTTTGAGTCCAGGGTGATAGACGGTGGTCTGCATGGAGGCGGCTTGTGGTTTGAACTTTGAAGGTCCGGTAGATGTGGTTCCCGAACACTGATTGCAGCCTCCCTAGTCTTGACTAGTGAAAACCTGGTCCGGTACCCAAATGCACCAACACAAATGGCAAAACTTACAAATACAAAATCCAGAACTTCATGCAAAATAGTGCATCAACTATCCATTCTTCAAAATGAACGTACTGTTTATAGTTCCTGAAGGTAAATAAGAATCAGTACAGTACGGTACAAGGTAAAAAGATTTGGTTTTTTCTGGAATCACTTTTCCATAATTTTCACAAACGAAAAATGTTTCTCACATAAAGGTAGGCTTTCTCATTCTCACGCTACAAAATTCGCAAAATACACGGGCAATGCAAATAGAAAACCATTTCCCATAGCCTCGCGGGGAGGGCCTCAACCAGCAGTTCATGAACACGCAAGGACACATTTGTAGAAGACGGTTTCACCATATCCCCAAAAAGTAATCCAACTTCTGGAAATAAAATCTTTATGAATCTTGCAAAATTACGGTGTCCACCTGGACAATGTCTTCTAGCCCCGTTAAGGCAACAGTAGGGGTTCCATCTTCCTCTGTATTCTGCTGAACCATACAAACTAAATCCTCCTCAACAACTTCTGTACTAGTTAAATCCTCACCAACAGCCCCATTGAATCTGTCACTGTCATCAGCCATCTTAGTGTCGTCCCCATCGGTAGGTTTAACCACACTGTTGATCTTAGTATCAGCAGAAGAAACAGAGCCTTCGTAGCTATCATTACCTTCCAACATACCAAGACCAGCCTCATTAGCAGATGATATGATGTCAGATGAGCTCACGTCCATGCCTGGAGCAGCATTCTCATTCATCTCATTTACATCCATTTCGTGTTTTGGGCTCTCATTGGCATTATCCATATCTTGGCTTGGAATCTCATTATTGGATAGGTCGCCCGGCACAGCAGTTTCAGAGCTTGGCGTGACAGTTTCATTAGCTGCAGCAGTGGCCAATTCGAGAGCACGGTTCTTCGCTGCAACTTCTTCTTGTACTCTGTAGGCATCCATGAGGCTTTGGATCAATTCTTGCTCTGCTATGAGATCTCCATAGCGTTTCTGCAAAGTCCGCTCAAGCTCCTTTTGCTTCTGAACTTCTTCCCAGAGGCTATTTATCCTATGTGATGCTGCTACCTGCTCTTGCTTTTGCAAAGCTTGGAAGCACTCAACTTCTGTTCCTGCAGTGTCCATCTGCTTGAATGTTGCTTCAATTTGTGACCAGATTTTCCCAGATCGCATCTGAAAAATGATAGACTGAGTCTATTAGAACCTAGTACAACTTAACAGCATAACAAACTCATGAACAAAGAGCGACAAATCCTTGATTCAAGTGTTATAAAAAATCCTGCAGAAATTAAACTAAGGGTTTTAAATTTTTTCAGTATTATGCTGCAAGGATTTTAGATTTGCTCATGTATGTGCAAGCACGTGTACCTTAGATGTTAAGGGAAAAATGGCAAAACTGTATTTCCTTATTCTTCTTGACAAACTTCGTAACTAATATAGCAGTTCTGTCGTACAAGATAAAACTCATGGCCAATTAACTATATAACCACAGCATTTAGACAAGCAACTCTGCCAAATGAGTGAAGTGCTTACCATACGTCATTCTTCTACACAAAGCAATTAGAGCAGAAATTAAAATCTTCAAACGATTGGTAAAAAAAAATCAATGTCTCCATACCCTCAAAGAAAGATAAGGATCAAATAGATTCAAAGCAAAAATAAATTCCAAGACAAGTTCATGACCTGCTAAGCGGACATAAAAATAAATAAATAAACTACGCTCAACTGCAGACGAAGTAATAAGATAACAAAAAGTTAATGGTGGAAATATTAATATCATATGCTAAAAGAGAAACAGAACAAATAAAACACTATTAAAAGCCAATCAAGAACTTCTATGCATACCTGATACCCATTGGTAAGGAGTTTTATCTTCTGCTCAAGGCGTTGTGCCTTTTTAGTATCATCATCCATCCTTTTCTTTACATTCTCAAATTCATACTGCAAGGCAGAAAGCTTCTCCATGTTCCCAGCAACACTAGATAGACCAAAAGCATTACGTGTGGGAAAGTACATGATGTCGTTTAAGCATGTTTTATGTGCTTCAACAAACTCATCAAAAGATTCATCCTCATGCCCCATTGCGATACGAAGAAACTGAGCCTCTTCGTTGATCAAATAATCAGCCTGTAAAAACAAAAAAGTGGGTTATTTCTTTTACTTGCAACGATACCTTAAAGAAACCATGCTTCTTTGAGGTTCGCAGAAGTTACCAACACACATCAAGTATAAGCACATCTAATATAACATACATTACCAGGACTGCAGGATTCATGAACAAAAAGATTAAAGTGTACCATTAGTATGATGTCTAAGTTCAACGAGTTAAAGTGTACCATTAACATGATGTTTAAGTTCAACGAGTATGTGCTCCAAATCTCACACAGTTATGTTCAGTCAACACGCTTCACCAGCTAAACCGATGTTTTAAAAATCGCTAGGCGCTAGTCAGGCAGAAAAGGAGCGCCTAGTCGCCGGCCTAGTGCCTAGGCCGGGTGATGTAGAACTTAACAAGTAACAAACCCTAGGTATCCCTGTACCTAAGGGTGAATTGGAATCCCTGTGCCAATTCAAGAAACGATATTTTTATTCATTCAATCAATAACTCAAACAAAATATGAGAGTCCCTATAAATAGGCTCCTACAAAGTGATCCATGGAAACCCAAAATAACAACCAACCAATCAAATAAAAACCCTAAATAACAAACTAGATAAATATTCGGCGCCGGCGCTGGTAGACCTGTCACCTGTGAGAAACGGGCTTAGGCTCTGGTGTCCGCACCACCGGGACTAGGCGTTGGACCATTGCCTAGTGTCTAGGCGACTGACTTTTAGAACATTGAGCTAAACTAGCTTGCATTTCATATCATAACAAAAAATCACAATCCGACAATTCAAAATTGAGTTACCTTAGGTGCTCTTAGACTTAAGTGCTGAAAAGTGAAGGAAAGAAAAAATCAACTGCTTTATTGAAGATGGTATGCGTGAAAACGTAGAACCATGAAACTGCTTATTTTCTTAAGCATGGACAAGAAAAGTTGTCTTAATATGGCACTTGAAATGTATCTGGATTCCCACATGTCATTCCATCCACCTAAAATTTTTCTTAGAAGTACGTGAGACCAATTAACAAAACTTTATTCAATCACTTCAACAGTAGAACCTATTATTTTCTTCTGTTTTCAAAAGATATTTACACAATCAAATGCATGTTGAAAAAAAACATAGTCTCACACTTCAGTTTCATTCAATCTACTTTCTTTTGTATTTCACTTTCTATGTATTGCTTTATTTTCACCGAACACAGCCCAAGGGAAGTTTGTAATTTGGGTAATGATAAGCTAATCTGAAGTTTATGTATAAAAGGCTATGCTCAACTCCAATCAGCAAGCAATAATATTTTTTAATGTTAACTTTATGACTGACAAATCTACAGTACTTGGGCATAAAACAGAATAAGAAAAGATTCAAGGACTTCATGATGGAATAACAACTAAAACAGTAAAGAGAGCAGCATACCTCCTTCATCTCATTTTCTTCGAAGTCTTCAATCATGGGGACAGAAACAGATTTTTTGTTTGCAGCCCGCTTGGCTCCTTTCTTTATCTCCTTGTCCACTTTGTCTTCAAGGGGATACTTCGCATTATCATGATCAAGTAAGGTTAGAAGTTCCTTTCTTATCATCTCATCGGCCTGCTCAATCAGAGTGGGGGGAACAAAGGAGCTTTTGTCTTCATCAGCCCTCATCAAAGAACTTTTAATCAGTTCCAGTGAAGCAGCAGGAGGTCTAGGCAGTTCCCTCTGCAGCACTTTTGATCTTTTCTTAAGTAATGCTTGTTGCCTCGCTTCTTCCTCAGCCCTCTCTCTTGCTATTCTGTCAGACATGTCTTCTTCGATCTTCTCCTCTGGTTCCTCGCTATCTTCAGGTTCTGGTTGGATAACAACTTGGTAATCATTCTTGGGCAGTGGGAGGTTGCTCAAACCAGACCGCAAATTCCTTCTCAACTCAGCTTGTCTACGGAGCTCTAGTTTTGCACTATCATGCACATCCATGTCCTCATTAATGTGGAGCTCATCCCTTATGGGAGTTCCTTTTGGAGTTACACCAAACCCATAGGCATCCCTTGACGGAGTCATGGCAAGTGATGGAGTCAAGCCAAGTCTTGGTGTCAAACCCACACCTCCAGGAGTTGCTGAAGGAGTTGCTGAAGGAGTCAACATTGGATTCGGTGTTTGGATCTCCTTTTTCTTGGGTGTTACCCCAGAAAAATCCGAAGGATGTAGATCTGGATTATCTCCTCCTAGTAATGGTGTTTGCGACTCTCTCAACCTGGCTAGATTTTCCGCTTCCATCATAATAGCATCACCCTTACCCGCCGGTGTCCTCTGAGGTGTCCGTAGAGGGGTCATTCCCTGTCGTGGTGTCTGGGAATAATTTGCAAGAAGAGCACGTGTTGCACCACTCCCTTCTGTGAATTCCTCGCTGCCCACAAGTAGATCACTAGCATACCCCATTTTTGCAATTTCTTCCAATTCATGATCAGAAATTTGGGGTGCTGGGAGCATCAATTTTGACCTTTTCCGGACTGTTTCTGGGTCGTTAAGCTTATTTGCTTGCAGTATTGCTGATGGAGCATCCTGCCTTTGAGCAATTTTATTCCTCGCAATATCCTGCTTCCTTAATCTAGCTTCCTTGTCCATTCTTTTCTCGCCCTCAAGTTCCTCGATTGTGGTAGGGAACTTGGGTTGTTCCACCTCTCGATCTTCATCAGCGACGTCAAAGAAGCCTGGAGGGGGCTTCTTCTCGAAGGGGATTTCAGCGTTGTAGTCGATACCCTTCCTCTTCCTCTTCCTTTGCCTAGTTTGAATTCCAGCAGCCTTTAGTTCCCTCCTTTTCTGAAGAGAAGCAAGCCTCCTAGCCTCTTCAAGCTGCTTCTCCCTTGCTTTCCTTTTTGCTTTCTTGCCCCTAGTGTTGGCTAACCGAGCTCGTGCTTCAGAAAGCATTTCTTTCTCATCCTCGTCCATATCAACAGGGTCCGGACGGGCAGGCTTTGATTCTGGGTTCGGATCAATCTCTCCAGGTCGCAATTTCCGAGGGTCGTCACCCGCTTCGTAGTTCTCATCCTTAGCACAGGCTGCATCAAGGAGTTTCTCATATCGCTCAAGACATTGGGATGGCGTACGACCCACAATCGGCGCAATTGTTCTCCATTGGGTGGGCATGAGCTTAGCAAGATGAAGTAGTTTCTCATCTTCTTCTCTCGTCCATTCAGTCTGCAAATAGTACGAAAATAATATCAGTTTTCCATGTATAAACTACTAGCATGCACAGAAATATATAGAGGATCGAAGCTGGAAGACAGGCAATATTGCAGAGAAAATACATAATACATCAAGCTAATTGCTTTGCAGGCGCAAACTTTCTTTCTCAAAGAAAAATGGGAAGTAAAATATAATGCTGCTTCAGCTGCAGGAGTGTTATTAGAAGGAAAAAGGTAACTATAATAGTGAATCAAACATACTCCTTTTTGTGGATCAAGTAGTAAATGTAGTACCAGATAATTGGATTTTGAACAGATTCCTGATATTTGTCTAGTTGCTTCAAGCATTTCAATGTTTCAAATACCCAAAAAAAAAAAAACTTTAAATCCACGTCCAAGCAATACACATTGTAAGAATCCATCGCCACTCTGGCAATATTGCGGCAATAAAGAAACTAGATCTACGAAATAGTTAGCTGATCGAATTTTAACTGTACAGAGATTATGTAACCAGACTAAATTTAAGGATTAGCTACAAAGCAACAATAAGAAAATAAATCTCCATACCAACATTAGAACACCCATGAAAAGAAAAGACTAACGTAAAGTACACAGGCAAACTTAATAGGAGTCATTCTCGTGCTGTTCGACAATTATTGCCCTTTCCATCCCACAAGTTGCTTCTAAGCTTATAGATACAACTGAGCTTAGCTTATGCGAGATTGCCAGCTGCAGTTTTTATCTTGCTCATTTATGATTTGTAGGAGAGGTAATTAGATTGTGACATTCATATAGTTCTTTAATAATATCTGCATTTATGTATGTCTTGCAGTTATATCTCGTGTACATTCATATGCGTACACACACATGCGTGCGCGCGCGGTGCCAACAAATGAAAATGAGAAACCCAATTTAGTCGCCTCCTATAGGGTTCAGATCCTCCCTCAGTACATCCTCTCGCCGTCTAATAAATAAGGTTATCGAACACTTTAGAAAAGGCCACACTGCATCCCACTCATTTAATTGAAACCGTGCAGTTCTAAAGGAAATGGAAGCCTAACGGTTTAGTGCACTCATTTCTTTTTTTTCCTTTTAATCTTTTTCCGCCCTACTCTGAAAGACACTCTTCTCTCTCACAGTCTCACTGCTTCTTGGACGCTGAACCTGACATGTTGCACTGTTGCAGGCTTGCAGCTGGCTGCAGCAACAGCCTCTTTCTCTATTGCCCAGTTGACCAATCATCCAAAGTCACAAGTTCCCCTCAATCTTCATCGGAGATGCAAGTTTCCCTCGATCTTCATCTGAGATGCATGTTCTACTGCTTCACTACCTCACATCCTACGAATTTCATGGTCAGGAACTCCTGAATTTGATGGAAAGTACAAACCTAGTCCGATGGAATGAAAATAGAGAAAAATACAGAAAAGGGTTTCTCTTACTTCCATTTGTAAAAGAAAACAGAGGAAATATTTTTAATTTAATACTGAATTACAATAATTTCAATTTCTATTGATTAGTGTCATGCAAATATAGAGATTTTTAGGCAAAAACAAGAACTTTATCCAAGCAGCAGCGTTGAACCACCAACATAACTCCACCAGGCTCACCACTACCTCACTGTTGCCCAGATAAGGCTGTCAATTTGGAGATGGCGGGATCTCAAGCTCTCAGCCAAGGCAAGAGAGAGAGAGTGTGTGTCCTTGTGTACGCAAAGGATGCAGTTCTCTAGGAAACGCTGTCGTGTAACTTACAGTGTGTAACATAACGCATGGCCTTTTCTAAAGCATCTGATGACCTGGCGCGTTGTAGTTGAAAAGTCCGGACAATGTTGGGAGATGGTATATTGAGAGACGGATTTGGACCCCCTCTTACAATAGTTGTCTGTGGTGGGCCCTTAATACCATATTCCTCTTATAGGGGTGGTGAATCCACCTTAGAACCTCGCTGCCACACTCCAAAGTCAGAAACTTCTAGAAACCTCCCTCCCAGCAAGAAAGGAGAGTGCTCTCATCGAGAGAGGACCATGCTCCAATTGAGGAAGGACCATGCTCTCTTCTCAGCCCCCAGCCCCCCCCCCCCCCCCCCCCCCCCCCCCCCCCATCTTTCTACTTACGGCCTGACACTCTTACTGGTTCTTAACTTCTCACCCTTCTTCAGCCTTCTAAAAGTCACCTAGGCGCTAGGCGGTGGCCCAACGCCTAGATTAAGAAGCCGAATAGTCGGCACCTAGTCCCTGCCTAGGGCTAGGCGCCCCTTCTCCGCCCGACTAGTGCCTATAGAGTTTTAGAACATTGCCTTTATTTATTACTTCCACTCTACCTTTCCAAATGCCAAAGCACAAATGATTGTATATTTGGTCAACTAAGAACACTGTAAGTAAGAAAATTTCAAGCCAAGAGGGACACCAACAGCATTGCCCCTTCACCTAATAGCACTATATTTAACAACTGACAGCAAGACGTCATTCTCTCAAACAAAAGAGCTGAACCCGTACTTTGATTTTTTTTGTTCTACGCTCAGCTAAGCATCATTGCACTATCATCAAAAATTATTTCACTCACAACGATATGCCAACAAAATCCGCAAGACTAAACCAACAAATAATCAAAAATAAGTGATGAATCAAAGAAGAAAAGATCCAAGAGAAAAATCATAAGTACTGGGGAGGAGAGCCAGGTCATCAACTAGAATATTAGTAGTGTAGTGTCCCCGTATGATTCAGGCGCCAATTCCTCCAGTGATGGAACTAGGAGCATGCAAATTGTACTATTCAAATAGTGATGCAATATGCTTTGGAACTAATAAGTTTTTATTTTAAATGTTCAACATAATACAATAATAGCCACACATATTTTGGACTTTCTCTGTATATTTTTTCGTGAGTCATCACATTTTTGTTCTTAAAATAGTTTGAACATTTGCACTTGTTACCATCAACTTCTATTGCATTAGGACATTAAATATCTCCATTTTCATGGCTTAGTCAAGATTTGTACTATAGCACCACTGTACATTCTCATCCCATACTAGTGGCCCCTTTGTCAAGTAATCCTTCAATAATGCCGTCCACTCTCGCTCTACGCTCGCAGCAAGGAGAGTGCTCCCATCGAGAAAGGACCATGCTCCAATCAGAAAGGACCTTGCTCTCTTCTCTGCCAATTTGTACAGTTTTAGTAGTTGGGAATGTTTTCAAAAAACTCTTTCACACTCGTGATCCCGCTCATGCACACAAATTATGCGACTGTGGCCCCCTTCGCCCTCCAAAGCATGGATCCATCCAAGAATTTACTTCCTTTTTTCTACTAATTCTCCCAGTCACCAACAGGTATATCAGCTCATAATCAACAAAAAAGACAACAAAGAAAAATAATGCAAAATCACAGTATAATTGACATGAACAAAACTACAAAAGCCACAAAACAACCAAAACAACAAAGAGGGCAAGGAAATATGTCGTACTCCATTACTCCAAAAGCATAAATCAAACATTCCTCACTATCACAAATCAGAGTTCACAAGTAACACCAATTGTAAGTACAGCTAAACCCTAAATTTTAACACAATAATTAAAACGCCCATTTTAAGTTAGAATTTTCGAAATTTTTGCGTACAAAAACTATTTTATAGCTCAAGTAATCGAGAAACAGAACCTCTGATACCCCAGCAAAATTGCAGTAGAATTGACTAAGGACAAAGGCCACAAAACAACCAGTACAACAAACAGGGCACGGAAATCGTAATCAATATTGAGAAGAAAGAAAACGCATACGTACTTTTTTGATGGATGGATCGAGCCACTCATACCAGCGAGCCTTGCACTGTTTGGCCGATTTGCGAACGAGAAGCGAAGAGATCCGAGCCCATTGGTTCTTCCCGTACTTCATAACAGCCGCCTTCAATATCTCGTCCTCGGTGTTCTTCCACACCCCTCCCTTTATCATTATCCTCATCTTCGCTCGATTTGGTTTGTCCTCCTTCCTCTTTTTGTTCTAGGGCTTTCAAGAGCTTGGCGTTGCCTTTGCCTTTTCGCCGGAGAAGATGGATGCACCGGCAGAACACACACACACACTCTCTCTCTCTCTCTCCAATTAGGGTTTTAGAGATGGTATCAGAATGGTGGAAGAATAAATCGATACGCCACTCTCCGATCTTTCTCCCTCTCGAGTGGGAGAGATGTGGATTATGTATCGACCCGTAACCGACTTGGATCTGACAGATTCCCTTATATTACTTGGTCCTTACTCTTGCAAGGCGTTTGGACGGCGGATTTGATTTTGTAAGGATTTGAAACGAGGGCGGATTTGAGGGTAGATTTATAATGAGTGCTGATTTGTAATGAGAGTAGACCCATCCCCTAAAAAGGGTGAATTTGTAATCCGATGTTTGGATGATATTTTAAGGAGGGAGATTTGGAAGGTGTACATGATAGGATAAGTTATCAAATGACTTAAATGCCGCCGATTTATTAATGTAATGGAAAAATTGAATAGTTAAAAAAAATTACAAATGTTGACTCCAATTCTTTTTATACATATTTTAGTGCTGAAAATAAATTAAAATTTATACTGCTGTGAGTTTTTAAATTAAAATCCAATGGCTTACACTGCCCAAATACCATCCAATGGCCAAAATTCATTTTAATAGTCCCAATTACCCACCCCTCTCGTAAAACCCTCCCAGGAAAAAGACCCACAATCATACCATTCTCTCTGTTCCACCCACTCTAGTCCCACTATTGCCAAACCCATTTCTCTCTCTCCTCCAAGCTCACAAATCCTAACCATCACCGATTGGATTGGAGTTGTTTTGCAAAACCCTAATTGTGAGTTCTAAATCAATTAAGGGGTCCTCGTCAAGCTCGTCACAGTCTAGATTGTCCAAGTCGGTCTATTTCTGAATTTCTTTCTTTTGGTGTTTCTTCAACAACCATAACAATTGCTGGTTGCATGTCCAAATTTGTTTTCTATTTTTCTGTTTGTGGAATCTGTGTGTATGTGTTGTTCATGATCAACCCCCAATCGAAACCACCACCGGTCAGGCACCTCTCTCTCTCTCTCTCTCTCTCTCTTATTTTGCTGGATGGAGATGGTAACACGGAAGGGAGAAAAGGAGGTGGATTTGAAGGGGTAATTTTGACCCAAAAGAGGCCGGATTTGCCAAACAGTGGGTTGAGGGAGGGCTTGGCAAATCCACCTTGTGGTGAATTTGGAATCCCAACAGTAATTTAGTCCGGCCTCAGAAAATGCAAGCCAAAGACCTGATTTGAGATGAGAATGGACTACAAATCACGGTGCATCACAAATCCACCCTCATCTCCAGCATCCAAATAGCCCGTTATGATTGAGGCTGAGTTTTCATTATCATCTAAAAGTCTAAAAAGTGATGAAGCGATTTCTGGCACTACTCGATGAATCGCCTGCAAAACAAAAAAGATTAAGGGCATCAGTGTGGTATTAGCCAACCAGCCTCTGATGCCTAAGTAAGTGGATGTGGATTTATAGTGTTAGCTGACCAGCCTCCAATGCCTATGTCAGTATATAGTGGATTTGTAGATGACGGGAATATCACTCAAGTAATTTGGACACTTTACATACCATCTTCAGTGGTTTCAAAGTTGTATTTATAGACATTCGTGATGGTTGAGTCCCATTAGGACTAGGAGTTCTGATTCTTTGCTAGTTAAGTTTATACTCTTAGTTCATTCAATGCATTAGGTCTCTTAATCCTACTCGAATTTGAACTCCTAACATCTTTAGGAGTGTTTAAGGATAAGGGCTAATTGCTGTAAAATGGAGTTTGGGGTAACTATTTGCCATTTAATGACACTTCTCCGGAATTACTCCCACAATGAAAAGGAAAATAATAATTGCACATACATGGCACCCCAAATGTTGTTGACCGAAATACCCATCTCCCAAATTATCCTCCAAAAACCACCCCTCATTTAACCTCCCTCAAGGATAAATTACAAGGATATAGCGAATTTGTTGTGTCAAAAACTCTTTGCATCCATGTTAGACGAATTTGTCTTGAAGGGTATGGCCAAAATAAAATATTTTGGATAGACGTTGTCAAAATTGCATCCTATCTCATTACAATTGCACCACTGCTTAAACCCCTTGCATTGTGTCAAAAACTCTTTGCATCCATCTTAGGGCAAGTTGCCTTGCCAAGGAATGGGCCTTCAAAAAAATTCCGTGAGACGTTGTTAAAATTGCACTATCTGCATTTTAGTTGCACCACTCCTTATACCAGTTTTTTTTTTTTTTTTTTGATCTGGAAGACAATTTTATAGATTAACCAACATCAAATGGTGCATCGCTATTACAGATACTAGAAAGCAAAGGAGGGTTGTAAGGAACCCAGTTAGAGGGGAGGGTTCCTTTAAGACAATTGGAGGCAAGCCAATGAGCAACTCTACAAGATCTAGGATTCTAAATAAAATCACAATTAAACGACAAGGCTAGAGTCGTAATATCTTTAATAACAGTTACGCATTCCCACGGTGGTGCATCCTCGATAGAGCACAGTTTAATAACCCTCTGGTTATCACTCTCAATAGTAGCCCAGTTTTAGAAAGAGGGGTTGAGCATTGACGCAGCCATTCTGACCGCTAATGCTTCACCTTGGAGAGATGAGGAAACTCCCTTATGGTCTCGAATTACAGCTGCAGTAGCTGCTCTAGGGCTAGCTGCTCTAGGGCTACCCCTCTCAATGGCCACATCGCAATTAATCTTTACCTGTCCAGTTGGGGGAGCGGAATGACCACCCTGAGTCTGTATTTGTTGGGCTCTCTTTGGCAACATTGGTCTCTCGGTTTATCAAGCAGCTCTGATACTCTCTCCAGCAAAATTCTACTCTCTCCTTTACAGCGTACGGGTCAACTGGAATTGAGTTAAAAATCCAATCGATTCTCGCCTTCATATTTGCCAGCATAAGCCCACGCATTGGCTCAAGAAATCATGGCCTTCTATAGCTGAATGAAAGTGTTCCATAATGGATTTGGTTCACTTCATGACAGACGAGATAGCCAACGAATCCACCTTGTACGTTAAATTGCTACCAAACCACGTAGCCAAAATCCAATCGCATTTGAATAATAGATGTTCCACGGTTTCAGTTTCTTTGTGACAGATTGGGCACAGTGGGGACGGATTACACTTTCTCCGGAACAAGTTCTCCTTTGTGCCCAATAGATTGTTACAGGATTTCCACCAGAAATGCTTTAGTTTGGGAGGGGTGTTTGTCAAAATGTCTTTGCATCCATGTTAGGCAAATTTGCCTTGACGGGGTATGGCCAACAATTTTTTTGGGGGATATATGTAGTGTAAATTGCATCGTGTCTGCATTAGAATTGCACTAGTGCTTATACCATTTGCACTATGTAACAAAATCTTTGCATCCATCCTAGACCAACTTGCGTTGCTAGGGAATGGGCTAAGTATTATTCTCCTTCTCATTCATCTCTAATTCCTGAAAAGTTTGTTATTGAACGGCAATTATTTGCCCCAATTCCCACTGTCAAGCAATTAGCCCTAAGGATACACCCCCACAGGCCCTTAGGCTTATCTTAGTGTGATACATCCCTATTAATAAGGTGCAGCGTCCTCTTGGGGTTTAAAGACCTAATATGGGTGCTCTCTTTATCACCTTCAACATGCCACTGGGCATGGCCGAGCTGGCCTATATAGCAGAGCTGACCACACCTATCAGGGCTGACCTTGGGTGGTTAGTACATACTTATCAGGTAGTTTTTATTTTTTCAAGTTATTTATAGTGTGAAGACAAGTCATTCTCTTTATATAAATCATAAAAATATCATTTAGCGAAAACTACAATCATTTTTTACTACAATGGAAAGACGATATCTGTAGTGAAAACTCAATCCGATTCATCTATGTTGCTATCTAACGTAGCATGAATAAGACTACAAGTGAATAAGATTGTAAACGAACCAGGTCGAGCTCAAGTTGTAACAATGACCTGGCTTGTTTGTTGAGTTCTTAAGAAGTTCAAATAGAACCCAATAAAATGAAATTTCCAAGGTTTTTTTCTCGAGCCGAGCTAACATGGACTTAGAGTTGAACTCAGGCTTGTTTTGCATGTCTTCTTTTTTTTTTTCCTTTTTCTCACAAGTCTTGACAGGCCAAAAACATCAGAGTCATAAATGAAATTTCCACTACATAGGTGCACAAAGAAAAGCCATTTATTCTAAAAGATTTTTACGAAAAATTTCAAATGTTAATTCTGGTTGCTCTTACCCATATGGAGACCTTATTAATGAGCCTTTTCCCGGTCTCAACCTTTATCGAGTTCTTTGTTGGCCCATTTGCAAAACAAACTTAAAATTTTGGTTAGAGCTCACTCGTTAAATTAATGAACCGAGCTTAGGCCTTGTTCTATAACAATTGTCTTTTTAATTTTTTGGTTTGTCTGTTTATTCAAAAAAAAAAAAAAATCGCGTTTGTATGTGTCAAAACTTTTGGGGATTATTAATTTTGGACATTTTCTTAGACATTTCCCAAAACAAATTGGGTAATTTGCATGATTTTTTAGTTTTCCGATTCTTGAGGTCGAGACGAATCAATAATCCACAAAAATTTGAGGCAAAGCTAACAAATGTGAAAAGAAATTGAATAACTCAATTCAAAAAAAATTAAATAAAGACAAAACAAAAAAATTCAAAAAGACAGTTACTGCTTGACCGGAATCCTATACCTAAT